>CAHIKZ030001387.1:997500-1416890 GCA_903632075.3 Acanthosepion pharaonis | reverse complement strand
TATCTATCTATCATTAAGAAAAAAAAACTAACGCCTTCATTTTCTTACCAGTCTTTTCCTTAAGACTCTCATTTCTTTTCACTGTCCTTGAACATTCAACCTTCTTATCGACACTCGATACACACATTTCATTCTATTATAACGAACCTTTCATAATCAACTCACACAGCACAAATCACACTTGGATATAGTAGCACTCATACTGCTATACTTGCTTCAACACGACCGATACCATTATCACTCTTTTGAATTCATTTTCAATTTATGACTGTATTTGTACTGCCGTCTTTTTTTCATTAAAAGCACAGCGTGTTCACTTCACATTCTTTTTACAGCTTTATTATTATTATTATTATTATTATTATTATTATTATTATTATTATTATTCGTCTAATTCTGTGTGGGACAAAAGTTTAGAATTTTCTATTTTACAACCTGACATCTCATTTCCTAAGGCTAGGTTTCTTTTAAAAATGTTTTCCATTCTTACTTTTTTTTGTTTCAGTTGATATTTTTGTATTTAAATGATAACTTTAAGCATTATCTACTTTAACAGCATTATTGTTGTCTTTCTAACATCAATCGATGTGCCATATTGTTTCTATTGAAGACAAGATCGTGAATCATTTTTTTTCTAAATAACCAAAAGAAAACACTTTAAAATATTTCTAGTCTATTAGCTGAAGTTATTAAAAAATATATAAAGATTTGATAAGTCTTGTTCAAAAAAACTTTTGTTAGCATTTTCGGAGGCATTCTCACTTTACCGGACATTTACAGAAAAACTTCAGTTATTAGTCGTGTAATAATTGCTTCTATGGTCTGAATTATTTTTCGTTCATAAATTCCTCTTGCTTTGAATTGGATTTTATATCTTAGTTGCCAGAAAAAAAAAAAGAAAAAGAAAAAAAGAAGTCTGTTGAGCGTGAATTTCAATTCCATAAATATTTATGACAACAACGTATACTTAATTACTGCTTTTGTTACATTTTTTTATCCCTATTTGTCTGACCAAAGTGACCATTAAATTGGACATTTTCCTGGTTTTATTATATCATAATTTGTCATTTTATTTTACGCTCTGAGAGAAGATTAAATAGGTGTTGAACAAATAACCCCAATTTTACAGAACACATACTTGTAGTTACTTATTTGATTAATTAATTAATATCACGCAAGCACGGCTGTGTGTGTGAGGGGAGCGGATGGGCATTTGGCGTAATGGATGGTGGCTAGTAATGAGAAATCGAAGAAGAGGGTTCGAATTCATTCATGGGGAAAGGTATGAATCCCTATCTTCTACCTCCAGCTATGCGTTAAATAGCAGGGTTCTTTAGACTTGGTTGGTGAAAAGTCAATGGAGAACCTCAACTCTGAATTCAAAATCTGAAAAAGGTTTCGTTAACCCTCGTGGTACACGAGTTCTCGGGATTTAAATCTCTCAAAACGTGTGGGCGATTCTACACAAGCCTTCCCTACTATAATGAAATCATATGGCTGCAACATCTGGTCTGGTGCTCCTGCTATATTTTTAGGGATTATTGATAAAATCTAAAGAAGAATCTGCAATGTTATTGATCTTAACCTGGCATCACTGTAATGTAGATTCCCTTTTATGGTAATTGTCTTGAACATTCCTCTATGGTAACTAGACTTTATGAATTTAAGCGCAGTACCTTGGTTTCAAGCTCTCATCATTTTACAGTTGAAATGTCTAGATGTAACCGTAAGTTCTATGCTAACAGTTTCTTCTATCGCACTCCTCGCTTGTGGAACTCTCTTCCGGCATCTTGTTCCTCAGTCAATTTTAATATTCAAAAATGTAAATGCATTGTCAACCGTTATCTTCTGTCTTCTAAATTCTTTTTCATTTAATTGTTCTCTCGCCTTAATAATGTTTTTTTTCTCTCTAACACTTGCCGATCTCTTGCGTCTTAGTGGCTTTATTGCTTTGCTTGGGATGAAATGTTTAAAAAAAAACGAGAAAAATAATATATATTTTTTGTTTTAGTTTGTTTAACGGCATATCAACCTCAATGGGTTATTTAATAAAAACAAAATTTTTTGTTTCTTCCATAATATTTTTTCTTCAAAAAATGTATAGCTGGTAATATCTTTTTTCTTTCAAAAATATATTGTTGGTAATAAATATTTTTACAAAGTATTTCTGGTATTAAAAACCTATTTTACACTTTACATAAATTTTTTTTCCCCAGTTTGGGGCTAACCATTTATCTATACTTGGGACCGTAACAATTTGCTACCACCCCGGGTTTTCAAACTTTGGACCTTTTCTTTTTTCACAACAATTAAGAGGTGGTTCCACGCTCCTCGAAACCTGATCAGAGGCCTTGCAGTTGGACGTAGTTTATCGTCTTACCCAGGACGGAAATTCGTAGGTAGTCTGACTGTTGTTTTTTACCCTCGTGCATCGAGCCTATCATATTTATATACGTAAGAAAAGGAATATATATATATTAATCGGTGAAGGAACATCAAGCTAAATGACGGTTCCGTATAAGATACAGGTTCGAATCCTGTCGAAGGACGAATATTTTCTGTGAAAATTTCTCGGACATTCAGGCCGGTAAATGTTGTTTAATACTGTTTATTATAAACAGAGTATTTACTTAAATATTTGTATCTATAAAAAGAATGTATAAACATTAAAATGTCTTAAATATATATATATATATATATATATATATATATATATATTAAGAAATTTTGAAAACATAGAAACGTTTCATTGAAACTAGATCTTATGAAATGTTTCGCCTTTCTAGGCTTCATCAGATCCTAAAATTTAAAATTTTTTTTAAAAGATTTTAAACACACACACAAACAACATATATATATATATATATATATATATATATATATATATATTTTAAATTTTTCTTTAACCAACCAAGATATTTTGAATAAAAATTCATAACATGTCCTTGAAGAATTTAAAGTCCATTGTGATTTTTATCAAATCAAAATACGAATTCATATTTTGCTTTCAAAAGTCCACAAGGGACGAAAAATTCGTCAGCAATTACTAGTTTTCCCATTGTCATTTTTATTCATTAATATTTATATATATATATAGAGAGAGAGAGAGGGAGAGAGAAAGAGATTACCCAAAAGCTCTTGGAAATATAACCTACAGACATTAAATTAAAAAATCTATCGTTTGCATACAAAAAAAAAAAAACACACACAATAAAAAAAAAATTAGCAGAAGGACCTCGTCATTCATTTTTAAGGAAACGTTCATCAGAGAAATAGTTTATGTTTCCCAAAACATTATCAATGACAAACATCTGCATACACAGTCACATATATATGTATGTGAATGCATCAACTTGTTCTAAATCTTATGTATTTTATTACATTTTTAGTTAATGACAAACGAAAGTTCTATGTTGCAAATTTTTTTCTATCTAATTTTTCTCTGGTTGGGACCAATTTTCTGGTTTCCTGGATGAATTTGAACATAAACTAATATCTTCTGTGCATTTTCGCCTTTCATGAATCATTATAAAAGAGTCGTATTTTTCGTGTCGATAGGCTGGTGTCTTTGAGTAGGCATTGTTTTCATCAGGTGATTTTCGACTGTCACGTCTTCATGTTTCGGTAGGCTGTCATTTGGCGTTTTTCCAAGTATTGCGTTTTCACTCGTCAGCTTATAGCGTCATTATTATTATTATTATTTACAAAATATACTTAATATCTTTGTTACTAAATTGAATGTAGTTTTATTGATGTTAGTTTGTTTTATTTTGTAACTAATTAACTGAAACCAATGCCTACTCGATGACAACAACAAAAGCCTGTACAGTTTAATAGTTTAATAAATAGAGCACATCTAATATCATCTACACGCACAACATGTCCGAAAGAATTAAAAAACATAAAAGAAAAAAAAACTATAATAACTTTCCCTAATCGCATAATTAACAATAATTTTCCATAACCACAAATAGGATCTCCAAAAAAATGAAATGTAATGTTGGTCGTCATCTGTCTTCTTGAATTCTGTCTCCTTGAATTCTGTTCTTTTATTGTCCTCTCTGTTTCTTTCCCCCTCAGTAATCACTTGCTTCTTAGTGGCTTTATTTCCTTCTTTGGGATTAAATGATTAGAAAAAAAAAACAAAACAAAAAAACAAAACAAAAAAAAAACACATAGCACATAAAGGGAAAATAACAGCATAAAAAATTGCAATAATGTAATATTATTATTAATAATTCTGCTTGTCCATTCATTACTTAGCACGGCAGTTACGATCTGTCAATACCTTTTTTTAACCTCTCCTGCCAATACATCATAAACAATGGACTATTCCGTTTTGATCGAGCTGAAAGACGGAAAAGACATATCAGAGACGCTACATTGTTTCAGTGGGAAAATGAAAGAAAGGAAGAAAAGAAGGAAGAAAGAAATATCGAAGTTTTTAACGTCTCCTGCCAATACATCATAAACAATGGACTATCTATTTCATTTTGACACTCTAGAAAGCCATATGCGTTACTTCGTTTCAGTGAGAAAATGAATGAATGAAAGATAGAAAGAAAGAAGGAAATATAGAAGTGTTTAACGTCTGTTTTTCTGTGAAATGGAAAAAGCTGTCAATTTCAAATCTTTTTTTTTATACCCACTTCTTAAAATAATGACCAACATTCATATTTATGATTGTTATTGCAATATTTTGTTAAAGTTGTTAAGCTCAAGTATTTAGCGATGCGTTAGGGGAATTTCTATGGATATTTTATTGTCATAGAACTTGTCATGAGCTTATTCAATCATTACGTGAAGAATTAAGATTCATCAGAAATTTCAAATGGGAAAATGGTGAAATTTTCACAGATATTTTAGTTATTATTAATAACATCATAAAAAAACACCATTAAACTACTAGAGAGAAACCAACTACAGAATTCCCACAAACTAAACCAAAAAATTAGAAGAAATATAATCCATTGACATATATAACGGATCATTTCTCTTAATTCAACCCAAATAATGTAAAGGTATTATCGCAAATGCTAAAGCACTCTTTTGAAATTATAAATTTTAAATCAAAATTTGTTTAGTTTGCCCCGAAACCCTCAGAATGAAAAAATTACCAAAAATCAGGAAGTTATTCACATTTCAAAAGTTCGGATGATATTCGAGGTGCTTACGCGGTATTTTTTACAATTTAAAAAAAAATCTGTTTTTGGCTTGTTTATCGGGGTGAGCGCGAACGTAGACCCCACACTTAGAAATGGCGCACCCGAGTCGCCCAAATTTGGAGTGATCGCACAGGTAAACCCAACCGGAGTGTAATGAAAGAGAATCGCTCTGGGAGAATTTAGTGAGAATCCTTTTTATTTTGGGGTGAATTAACAGAAAAGATCCCATATGACCTAACTAAAAATGTAGACAAATGAAACACATCTCTTATGACAATAAACTGACACCCCCTGATATGATCACTATGAATAATACAACAAAAAAAATAAACTTTAACGAACCAATGTTGTCTATAAATTCGTTTGCTCACTTGGAGAATGATTCTACAATAATAACAATTCAAACAACACATACATTGTCTATAAAATAAGAACAGATTAACTTGCCATTTGGCCGGTAATAAATCAATTAAATCGTGTATTACCAACCAAAACAGTTACAATAAAACTGGCAAATACTTATCAATACCACAAAATACTTATCAGTATCACAAAATACTGTAAAACCGAGCAACAACTTACCCAAAGCTTTAACCATAAAAAAAAAAGCAAAAGAACATCAATAAAATTTCATTCAGGTTAAGAACAAACATTAACTTAACTGGCAATATAAACCGTCCTCGACCGGGTCTTTTATTACTGGTAATTTTTATCGTTTAATTGGAGCAGTTTAAAGTCAGCCCACCCGAAAATCAATATTAGTAACAACAATTCGGTGCAAATGGGGGGGGGGTAACAATTTGATTGGGGGTGGCCCTGAAAAGGAGCGTTTTAGCATTCTCAATCTTGTTTCAGCCACACGCACAGCAGTAAGTGAAGAGGCGTTTCTGCTCAGCCGTCGAGTCCTTTGATCAGCAGTTTCAGCCTCCCGCGCAGCAGCAGTTGAAAAGGCGTTTCTCCTCAGTCGCTGAGTCCCTTGATCATCATTTTCTGCCTCGCACGCAGAAGCGTTCAGGTATGTTTTTCTGTAAAGCCGATGGCTGCGTTGATCTTCGAACTCAGTGGCTTTGATTGAAGCATTCCGAGAGGCATTTTGAGAAAGGCAAACTGAACATTCTAAAGACGATTCGTTATCTCTTATTCGTATGGCAGACCTGGCGGCAGCGGTTTTGCGACCTAGACAATTTTTTTTCTATGGTGGCATGTCTTAGACAAGTACGAAGTGTCAAATGGAATGCGTGGACAAATACCAGTAGAGAACGCCTTAAAGCTCACTAAGCTTGAATTACTTTAGGAAAGTTTGGAAAAATAAATATTGAGTAATAAAAAAGCAAGCTTACTTATTACTACGGTAGATGCCATGCAAAAATTGGCAGGACAATAAAAAAAAATTAAATTGGGAACGGCTATAAATGACAAGGAAAACAACGCCTTAAAACTGTAGTAGGAGGCTTTATGCAACGGAAAAGGTAACATCACTTGAGAGAGATTGATTGTTTGGCTAAGAGAAGGGGAATGTGTAATTTGGACTCAAAACCGGCATCGAAGAATTATGTTTCAAACAAAAAAAATTCATTGAAATCAGATGAAAACTGTGGAAACGCATAAACAACATCCGATCACACACACACACACACACACACACACACACACACACGCGAGCGCGCACACATACACACACACGCACACACACACATTTTGATATTATAAATATAGATAATGTTTTAATAATTTAAAGTATTTGTTTTTATTAATGTTTTAATGAAAGATATATAATATATATATATATATATATATATACAAGAACAGATAGTAAATAGTAAAACGTTGCTGAGAGTTATAATGGACAGGAAGTAGTGGAGAACCATTGTCAGCAACAATTTGTATTCAATACTGGCAATGAAGAATTATCTATCGGACCAAAAAAATTAATCGAAATCGGGTGAAAACTGTGATAACGCATAAACAACGTCCGATCACACACACACACACACACACACACACACACACACACACACACACACACACACACACTTTGAGAATTATAGATATAGATTAAATATTATTTCGCAGCGAATACAAGAAGCATTCAAAAGTTGAAAAAATGAAAGTTTATTTTTTCGCATAATCTCCATTAACTTTCAAAAACTTCTGTAACCCTTTATATCATCTCGACAAAATGGTAACTCCTGAAAATGTAACAATGTTAAAACAGTCTTTATTATGCTATTATTGGTCTCAAAATGTTTATCTTTCAATATAAGGTTAGGCAATAAGAAAACGTTAGAGGATGCTAAATAAAAACAGTAAGATGGATGACGAATGATTGTTTTTAATCATTTCACCCCATGAAAGACAGTAAAGCCACTAAGACACAAGCGGCTACTGAGTGTGAAAGAATTAGAAAATGGAAACATTATTATAAAGAGAAATCAGGAAGACAGTAGATAATGATTGACATTGCATTTCAATTCTTGAAATCAAAGTTGGCCGGAAAGCAAGGAGCCTTAGGGGAGCTCCACAAGCGAGAAGTGCGATAGAAGAAACTGTTAGCATAGAATTTACGGCTAATTCAACTGTAAATTTAGGTACCATAGCGACGAACTCATCTGAACAATTACCATGAAAGTATTTATAGAAATACACAAGGAAACAACTTTACGGAGGTTGGAAAGTGGATGAAACCGAGATGCCAGATCAGGACTAATAACATTGTTGATTCTTCATGGATTTTATCAAGAATCTCTAAATATACAGTGGGATCACAGGACTATATATCGCAGCAATATTCAAAGCATGGGCGAATGGTAGACTTATAGATATGTAAGATAGATTCTGGAGACAAAAATATGTCTAGCACGACATAAAGAACCAAATTTCTTGCAGACCTTGCAATGGATTCAATATAGTCTTTCCACTTCATGTCAACCGCTAATGTTAGTCTGAGAAGGCGTAACAAGTCACTCGTCTGGAGGTTAGGACCAGGAATCAAAGTTGATTCTAAAATTGGACATTGTCTTCAGAATAACCTAATAATACCTCGAAATATTTCCGGTTCATACAGGAAGTCCAGATGTACTTTGCTGTAAACAAATATTAAAATATTTGCGTAGTTTTCTTATAATATGTTTTTTTCAACGGACCTTTTCAATGTCCTTCGTAATAATAATAATAATAATAATAATAATAATAATACCTATCAGTGGTTACGTGGTGCGGGATTAAAAGATGAAACGAAAGGTTTTCTACTTGCTGCACAAGACTAATGCTTGCTAACTAGAAATTACCAAGCAAACATACTGAAATATTGTGGCAACCTGAAATTCAGATTCCGTGACGAATATCCAGAAACAATTAAACATTAGGTTGCACAGTAGTTGCATCCACTAGACATAGCAAAGTAGGCCAATATCTGTACTGAAAAATCTAGAACTTTTATTGGAAGGAAACTGCAAGAAATTGGTATGAATCCCTTCCAAAAGTTTTTAGGAGCTGACAAGGCACAGAACAATCTAAGCTCATCTCCCAGACATCGCGATCAAAGACAACAACAACTGAACGTGCTTTCTTATTGATATGGCAGTCACTGCAGACTTCAACTTTGGATATCTTAAACAAACTATACACAATGCAAACTAAATACAAAATGGGGTACATGAAGACATCAATAATTCCAGTCGTGGTTGGAAGCCCTGAGTTTGATTGGAAAAAGTTCTAATAGATTCATTGAATGGTTCTCTGGTAGCCCATGCTTTACAAGATAAAAATAATTGTTCCAATACGCACAGCTCAGCTCAAAACCTTCGAAAGGCTTTATCTATGTAAAATGTGTGTGTGTGTGTGTGTGTGTGTTTGTGCGTATGTGTGTGTTTGTTTTAGGTCGTTTTATGTTTATTTATTTTAATACAAATAATCAGTGGAAAATATCTTGATACTATTTTGACCTTAGGTCTCTGGTTGGAACCGGGAAGGAAATGCAGATACAACAGAAATCAAAGGAAATAATAATAATAAGAAGAAGAAGAAGAAGAAGAAGAAAAAGAAGAAGGGAGCTAGAGCCCAAAGTCTCTACATAGCCAGTGCCTTCTCCGAAGAAAACATGCTTATGTAGATCAATTCACAACCCACCATTGTATAAGGAGTTCAGGAGATTGTCGTCATGGATATGACGATAAACTACATCCGGCTACAAGGCCTCTGACTGGGAGGTTTTAAAGAGCGTGGAACCAACTCTTAATTGCTGCTGTTCCTAGGTCCACCCTGACCCGGGGTGGTAGCACCTGTTAGGGTCTCAGCTATCGGCAAATAGTTAACCTCCAAACTGAGGTCAAAACACCATGAAAGTATAAAAATAGATTTTTATAGTAAAATACCAGCAATACATTTTCATAGTAAAAAAAATTTACCCCAAGGACACATGGCCCAGTGGATAAAAGCGTTGGTTGAATCCAGTCACTTGACCCAAAGAGTTGTAAGTTCAATACCAGGCTACAGCAGTGGTAAAAAAAAACAAAAAACATTGGAGAGTTGAATTAAAGGGAGATAACTGATACTGAAATATCCGGAAGAGGCATGGCACATGGAACTAAAACAATCTACCCCGTGGACGAAATAAATGGTTCGATTCGATATTCCAATCACCTGAAAAAAGCGTAAAACGGACGCATCGTCGTGAATATGGCAACAAAGATGAGGAAAGCAGTCTGAACAATGTAAATAGTACAAATAATTACAATACCTTATCTCAAATATTTACCAGCAATAATTTTTGTAAAATAAATAAATATTACCAGCAATAGATATTTGGAAAAGAAATTACTAATTCTCCCAAGAAAATTAAATTTTGGCATTAAATGACCCATAAGGTGTTGATATGCCGCTAAACAAACAAACACGCATCACTGAAGAAGAAAAATAAAAGAACAGGAATGAAGACAGAAGATAACGATTGTCATCTGCATAAAAATGTTTGAATAATTGGGAACGCCTTGAATTGGAGATTATTTGAGCGAACTGGGTTAACCGGCCTGAAATTATTTCTCACTGGGTCCGCTTGCATGTATATGTGACGCTTTTGATACAAAGCTCCTCACTATATTGGTCTGTTGCTGCACGCACCTCTATCCTACGATGATCAGAATGAGTGGGATGAGGGCTATATTAGGCTTGCTATATTTTTTATTTCAGCGTCACATTTTGATAGCGTGATGTTCTCATAAAAATCACCATAAACTGCCACATAAATACGCGATACATCAACAACCTTGACACTCACTGACGCGTGAAGACGCGACATTCGAAAGACTAAATAAATATAATGCAGAAAAGATTATATAATGTATCTTAAAGAACATTCGCTGATATTTAACCTATTCAACCAACAAGGAGTATCAATGAATGATTACAAATGATCATATATAGCGAGACTCTTCGCAAAAGCGAATCGAGTCACTTTCGGTCACTGGGCGTGTTGCTAAAAATAAATACGCTAAAATCCACCTTCATCCTACCGTGCGCCGACTGATACCAATTCAGTCGGGTTTCGATCCTAGCTAGAGGCAACTGGATGTCTAGCCACACTGATGAGCTGCGAAACAGTCTGTCTGTGGATGACGTCGTATTCATCCTCAACATATCAGTTACGAGAAACTGACTGCCAGACACCAACACATATGATTTGATTATGGTGATGAAGGCTTTGTGCAGAACCAACCACACTTTTTGAAGGGTCGAATACAAAGACCTGGTGCACTACGTGCCACAAGGTTCCCAAACGATCCTCCGCAGGTTTTGAATTCCTAGACCAGTTGCCATCCAAGGCTATAGAACCCAGTCTGTCCTGCTATTTACCCATAGAGGATTAATACCTTTCCCAAGGGTATTAGCACGTAAGTGAATGTAATGGATTCTACTGGAATTCGAATTCCTCAATGTGATTCTTCAATCCGAGCCGCTATCCACTATTCCACCGTGCGTCCATATATATATATATATATATATATATATATTAATGCATGATTCATTAAATAATATAGACAAGTTTTGCCTATTTATTTTAAGCAAATTCCTTTCATATCGTCTGATAAACTTAATAACATTACCATTGAAAGACGAAAGAAAATCACCATATTGGTACATGTTTTTTTAATCCTATCTAAGCTTTCGACTCACATAAGCCATCATCAGAGATGACAAGTACATTACAATAAATTAAACAATATACGGACATAGCAGCAATGATAGTCTGTTCTACTTGCATGGAAGATTTCCAAGCAACAACAAACTCGTGCATACGAGTCGCTGGAAGCGAAAATCGCACCACGACCCATGACATCACACATAACCATTATTTCATCATTTAATGAAACATGCATTAATGAAAAAAATGCTGCCTAAACACACACACACACACATATATATATATATATATATATATATATATATATATATATATATATATATAATAAACGTAATAACGTTTTAAGGTATGCTGTATTTAAGGGCAAAAAGTGTTCAGTGAAAGAGTGTATGTAAATATAAAAGTAGACATTGATGTCAACTCCAAGCGGCAAAAGTCTGTTTTATGCTCCAACGCAACTTTCAGGCCTTGCGTGTGGCTTTGCGTTGAAGATTGCGTTGAAGCATAAAACAGGCTGTCGCCGCGTGGTTTTGACCTCCGTGACCACTTATATTTATATACATATATATTTCCTACATAAAACGTGTGAAAGTATGTGCGATACCCTGCCGTCGTCAGTCGCCAACCAGGGGAGGTAACACAGTCTCAGTGGTTAAGACGGTACTGCCACCGCTGGTGCCACCTGCAGCTTTTTCCATCGGACACGGTATTGTTTTTGTATACGTGTCAGTATCTTGCAATTTGCTTTTACAATTGCAACTCAGATTTCCAGCGTTGTGTTAAAACACACAACGCACACGTAGCGGCCGTTATTAATGACGTAGAATTGAAGGTAAACAGATGTGTTTTATGTCAGAAGTAGCTTTCCGTTGCAAGCATGGTTTTATTTAATTTTATTTATTTTGGATCTTGACCCTATCCAACTCGATGCCTGTTTAGCTGTGGTCTGGAAACGATATAGATTCCGGCTATTGATTCCCACCTTCAAAAGGAAAGAAACGATTGATCGTCCAGGGAATGCACGGCACCCGATCTCAATAGGTAGCACATGACATGTCTATCCCGTTTCCACGAGGTCGGATCGTAGCGATTCGTAACAATTTTTCTTTCGTTCGTGCGTCTCCCCACCCCCCGATTTCCTCCCATGGGTCCATTTATTCTACTAGGTGAACACACTTCTTTGAATCAGACCAGGCTACAATGTCAGGGCGCGTGACTGTCTGAATGATTTGTACCGGAAATTGCAGAGGTGTTCTAAGATCATCTAACACCCTCCAATCACAGCTCCACTCAGTGGTGTCAAGTTGGGAGTTATTTTAGTCTTTCTCGCAGGTCGTTCACCTTCCTTGTGAAAACAGATCTTAGGTTCTCTGGCCGTTACAAGCTGTTTGTTGGCTGCTTCACACTGTGTACTAAGTCAATGACGACTTCCAGCACTTTGTTATGACGTCACGTGTATAGTGATTGTGTGCATGCAGAGAGCACGTGACAAAGTGCCTCGATCACTTTGACATTATGTGCATACATCAGTGTCAGTGTACACCCACAGCTTGAGGTTGGTTGCATTTGGTAGCAGATCATAGGTAAGATCACAGTGGGAATTCTACTGCCAATGGCTCGATGGAAATCAGGGTCTTCCATGATAGCTTCATCAGATCAATATCACTTCATGTCGTCCAAGCACATTGTTTGGACTGAGAAACAGCAGTTACTGTTCGGTGCGCTTCCTCGAAATTCCTGATTTCATCAATCACTATGTCTTGTTTACTCTTTAGAACCTGTTTAGAGAAAACCTGGCTGCTTGTGCTGCCAAGGCCAGCTCGATTGTTTTGGTTCACCCTCATAATCTCCTTGGTTTGCAGGCTGCATTCTTCTTCTTGGGTGGCTTCTACTGTCAACGTTTAGTGCCACTTTTGATATATAGCCGTAACATGAGGATAAACTTATCAGTCGAGTCGCTCATCATCATGTGAAGGCGTACCTTTCAGACCTTAACCTCTACTAATGAGGAAATGGGGAGTTGCCGGTTTCCGGCACTGATATAGAGTCGCACTGTAGAGAAGCGGACGAGGATTCCAAGCCAATTTCACAGGTACCTGTTGACACACTGCTGCGTCTGTTGAATGCGAGAAAAAGTAATATCATACCCCTTCAACGGCCACAGAAGCCGGGGCGGGATATCATGTCGGTAGAACCAAGCCTTCAGTTTGTCGGAGAGGTGGGTTCTAGTGCCACTTGCTGCACATATTTACCTCGATGCCGATCAGTCGGTCCTGACCTGACATCTCGGTTTCAGTCATTTTCTCACGGCTGTCACGAATTTAGAACATGTACCTTTTTTTTTTTTTTTTTTTTTGTAAATAACTAACTTCACAAGCTTTCTTCTTTGGTACTTCGATTTTACCAATTTACGTGCTGCACTCGATTGGCAGCTAGGTCTCATCATTTTACAGATGATTTACTAAATAGATTAAATATAATTGTTCATTATGAATTTTAGAATTCCTGGTAATATTTTGATATAATATTATAGTTGGGCATCCCTGGGTTGCCTTGCTAGTTTACTAAATAAAAATAATGATAATAATAATAAGAAGAAAATGTGTGGCTGTAGGGTAGCTATTTAGACACACCAACCACCATTGCAGTGTTGGTTTTCACCCCCAACCTTGTGTTCCACACACAAATATGGAGATCGTCTCACTGAAGCGAAATCGTTAATAAGACGTTAATTTTGTAGGTCATGTGCGACTGTAGTCTTTTTCTAGAGAAAGAAGATTTGAATAAATTTAACGATAAATATGCATATTTCGAATCACGGCTATATAACAGTAGGCTTCTTCTAACGCCCACTAGGTGACGCTGTATATAGCTGTATAAAAGGAAAGGACACAAACTTTCTCGCGCTCTTTTTCTTGCTTCAACCAAAGGATGTCGTAGTGACAAGAAGTGTCTCGTTTCAGCTCTGGGAGGCTTCTTAAATACCCAAGTGAACCACATGTCACATGCAGGAGATTGCGTTATCTCCTGCTTAAAAAAAAACAAAACAAAAAAAACTCATGTGACTGCAATAATCTCTTCTTTATAACCTATAACGCACACACACACACACACACACACACACATATATATATATATATATATATATATCCTCCTAACACAAGAATTTATCCCAGTTCAACAAATCAGTCAGCACCGCTACAAATTGATCCATCTCTCTAAAGAACTGGTAACGTAAGGTCGTTATAAACTTGTATTCATTTTGCTTGTACTTATTTTGAGAGGCTGAATTAATATGATAAAATCTTTCCATTTTTATGTTTTGTAAATGAAGTAAATAAATGTTGAATTCATTTATCTTGAGGTTGTTAAAATTTTGAACCAAATATCATTGCAATTGGTGACCCTGACGCAATTTCAGCTATAATAAAAAGTTATCAAGTAACACATATATCGAAATACTAATTTATTTATTTTCATTGCTTGATAGGTAAAATTAGGATAACCTGTAAGCATTTTCCTGAATAGAAATTTTATTCTCTTTTATAAAAAAAAGTTCGGTCCTGTGTCAGTCATGTCCATTTGCTTATCAACATCTCGCATTTGTGGCAGTCACCTGCTTAACACCAATTTCGACTGACACCGACCGGACTGATAAACATAAACTTCAAGTGATGAGGATAAGCAGAGAATTGTTTTAGTACCAATAAACCGGGAGAAGGCACAATACCAATTCTTTTTAGTCGATTAATGTTAACGAGACAAAAAATGCACAGAAAGTTATTCAAATCAAGACCAAAAAAACCTAGAACTCAAAGATCCACCAGTATCGATTCTTACACAGGCACCCACCTATCTAGCGATTCAAGCATTAAGACAGACACGGACAGACACCAGATATTCAATTGAAAGTCTGTTTAACGATTGAACAATCAAATTAAAGCTCGCCAACAAAAAGAAACGCTAAAAACTACGCGTACCATTGATCGATCTTCAGGCGCAGATAAAAGAATAAAGCTGAATACTGATTTTCAAGGCAGAAAAGTATGATTTCAGTTAGGAAACTGGAGCATTACAATCTTTATTTTTCTTAATTTTAATCGTTAATCAGTTATGAAATGATACTACCACACTACATTATCTTCTGCTTAACCCCTCCCCCCATCTCATGCGACCGCAATAATCTCTCCATTATAATCAATCACATGAATATATATCTCCTCTTATAATAAAAAACCCTCTCTTTTAAAACTAAAAAATCGGCCTTTCTTTCAAGACTGAAAAACCAGCTTTTTATTGGAAATGTTTGCACATACTTAGATTGCCATATGATGGCGGAAAACATTCAGGCTGTTGTCATTCCTAAAAGTTTATGTCTTTCATAAAATATAAATATAAAATATGGTGAAAATAAAATAAAATTAATTCAAGCTACAGCTTGTGAGGCCTTTAAACACATCCATTATCTTTCCACATGTGTTTCCGATGTTCATTCAAGATATTCTGCAGATTTTATTGACTTGTGAAACTAGTCACATTCTTATTTTTATCAAGTATATCTTTTATACTGCGATATTTATTCGGGTAAGTGCGTGATTAAACCTAATCCGGAAGAAAGACTACATTTATACAATAGAAAAGTTATTAAATTTTTACGTAGTGACATCCATTCAGTAGGATATAAAATTCGTTAAAATATTACCATGTGCACCCCTGCTGTTCCTTTCAAAGATGTCGAATTTCTCTTTGTTGGCTCACAAAGGATATTGATGCACTATTCAAATTAGACTATATTTTGTATATTAACTCAAGGATAGATAGTGATAAACAAAAATCTACATAGAGACAGATATGAACAGAGTGACAGAACACACACACATAGAAATAAACAAACACACACACACATATATATATGTGTGTGTGTGTGTGTGTGTATGTGTTTGCTTAACAGCACTCAGAAAACAGCTTCGGCCTACCTACCCTATGTGAAGGGATTATTAGACATTTACTAAAGATCTGTGGTCTATATAATATCAGGACGACCTTCAAAAGTGGTTCAACACTTCGCAGTCAGCTATTCGAAGTAAGAAATCCTTCCATAGATGACAACATGATTAAGGACTGTGTGTACGCCGTCCCATGCAACTGTGGTAAGAAATATAAAGGAGAAACAGACCGCTCCTTTAAGATAAGATTGCAGGAAAACCGTAACACGTGCGGAAGTAGAAAAGTTAGGCGTGGCTGACCACATATAGAAGGAAAAGGGGGGGATCACTGCTCCCCTGTGTGATGAGGTTGAAATAATAGACAAAGAAAATCACTGGAAAATACGAGAACTTAAGGAATCAGCGCATATGCTGGACCACAAAAATCTCCTAAGCCGGCCAAGCATAGAAATGAATACAAATGGGAACCAGTAATACGGAGTGCTAGAGAAAAACAATAACACCACCAAAATTGTAATATGAGTTCTGGTAAAAAAAAGTTTAGGTTTATAAGTCCCAAATATTCATACACAGATGTCCTCAAGGACATATGGCCCAGTGGTTGAATCTAGTGACTTGACTTCAGTTCAATACCTGGATACTGCAAAAGGTGAACAAAAAGGAGATTTGAGTTGAATTTAATAACTGATACTGAGACACCCGGAAGAGGCATGGCACGTGGGACTGGAAATAAAGGGTTCAGTTCGAAATTCCAATTACCTGAAGAAGGCCGAAGCGTACAATGATCGAAACGTCATGAATATGGCATTAAAGCTTAAGACAACAGTCCGAACGATGTAAATAGTGTAGATCTGTAAAAATCTGTCATTTTTAAGAATAAAAAAAAACAAAAACGAAAAAACAAAATATTCCAATCAATTTTCGTTCGTTTTGGAATGCAACAAGCTATTTTGCTTGCTAGAAATAATCGATTTAATCTATTAACTTGAAATTAAAAACTGAAATAAAATTTTCAAGAAATATTTTAAATTTCCAAAAAATTATTTTAAACCTTACTTATTGCTATTCTATGGAAACCGATATATATATATATATATATATATATATATATATATATATATATATATATATGTACACAACATATATATATAACACACACACACACACACAATATATATATATATATATATATATATATATATATATATATATATATGTGTGTGTTTTTTTTTTACATTTTTTTTCCTATTGTTTTTTTTTCAAACTAATTTTTTAATCTTACTAATATAAAGACCCCTTCCTCACCATCTAGTAAAAAGGTTTACTCACTCTAAGGTATTCTATTGATAATTATAATTTTGGATATAAATGAGATTTAGGGAAAAACTCTGTGCAAAAAATGTGACTCACTTATTTCCTGCAAGTAGTAATGAATAGAAACATAACCGAACAGCTTTAAATAAAGAATAATAGAGGTATAATTTATTTCTAATAGATAATATAGTTTGAAATATTTAATAATCTGTTGGTCCTTCTTTATTTTGAATAACCTTTTCAACCCTTTTTGGTATTGACTTGATTAGGTTCTGGCAAATCTCATTTCCAAGCATTGAATTCCATTCGGATATGAAATTCACAATAAAATCCTCTTTGTTGCTCAACTGCTTTCTTGAGAGCCTGTACTTTATAATGCTTCATACGTTTTCTATGGGGTTGAGGTCAGGAGATTGGGGCTGGCATGTTATAACACTCACCTGCTTCTCATCAAAGTATTTATTCATCAATTTTGATTTGTGACAGGGAGCATTATCCTGCATAAAAATGAGTTTGGTGGGGTCGATTTGCACCCTTTTAGTAGAAGGGAGCAGACAAGACTCTAAAATTCTCTTGTACTGCTCGCTCCTGAGGGTCTTTTCAATAGGTTTTAAGAAACCAGTTCCATGAAAAGAAAAACATCCCCAGAACATTATACTGAACGGATGCTTGACAGTATTTACTGCTAAATTCAAAGAGCTTTCAAAGCTTCTTCGGATTTTAGATCGCTTATCCTTTGAATTTAGCTCAACTTTCCTTTCATCGGAAAAGAGAACATTCTTCTAGTCTTCTACGGTGAAATGTTTGTAATAGTGAGCCTATTCAAGTCTCTTGGCTTTGTTGGCTTTGCTTATTAGCGGCTTAAACCTTTGTGTACAAGAATTGTAGCCTTGTTCTAACAGCCACCGACGGACTGTTGAAGAGGCAAGACTAACACCTTGCTCTTAGCTTAGACTGGCTGCAATTTCTTGGCTAGTTATAGTCCTATTCTTCGCAACTCCTCTCTTAATTACCTTGCCAGTTCTATCATCAATCTTTTTTCTTTCGTCCCCTTGTTTCCTTCCTTGGAGCAGGAGTGGCATCATTATGTGCCCTAAGCATTCGAGAGACAGTTGATTGCGAGGTTATAGCAATTTCTCTCGTAGACTTGCCTGCTTTTGAGAGGGCAATAATAGATGCCTTAAGTGGTTCTGAGTGGCTATTTCAAGCTGATTTTATACTGTATGAGGCTTTCTGGAATATTCTGGAATACTCTAGATTTAATTTAAGCAGTTCTAGAATTCTCTAGAATATTGTTCTGAGTGTATTGCAAAATAGTTTTCAATATTTTGTCAAAATCTCTTTAAATTTACCAGTTTAATCATTAGAATGCGATATCTGAGTCACTTTTTTTGCACAGAGTTTTTTCCTAAATCTCATTTATATCCAAAATTATATATTATCAATAGAATACCTTAGGGTGAATAAACTTTTTTCCTAGGTGGTCGGGAAGGGGTCTTTATATTAGTAAGATTAAAAATTAGTTTGACCCCCAAAACAATAGGCGAAAAAATTTTCAAATAAAAAAAATTAGGTGAATCACTTTTATCGAACAGCACTGTATATATATATATATATATATATATGTATAAATTCCGTTTTTAAAAATTTAATCTTTATCAATAATCTCCAGGAAAAATTGTTCTATGTTGAACACTTTACGGATTGCTGACTTTTCATACCCACCCCCAAGAAAAAAACTATTCCATAAAAATATTCCTACAGCAAATATAAAAGAATATAAAATTAAACTTATTGAAAAAATAGAAAATTTTATAAAACGATTATGGTGGAAAGTATTTTATTTTCTTAACAATGATAGTATCTCTAATAACCAAAACAATTTCGGATTTTCATCACCAAAATGTCGATCAAAACAAAAAGAACTGATTGATTTTGAAAATATTTTAATAAATATTATAAATAAAATAGAAACAAGAAAAAAAACAATAATGAATTTCAAAAACAATTAACAATATTAAATTAATTAATAATTCAAACAAACTATTTATTCAAGCAGATAAATCAAGAACAATTTATAAAATGGATATTATTAATTATAACAAATTAATCGAAAATAGGTACATAAACTTTAGAAAACTACTAACAAGGAATCAGAATATAACATAAAGAAGCAAAAATTATGACAACAAAATTAAAATTACATAACAGAATAAAACAATTAACCAAAGTAGAACCATTTATTAAACTAAAACATCATATAGATAATTTTTTAAAATAAACCTACATATAAATTATTAAATGCTGCAAAATTAATATACGAAAAATTAGCAAGATAATAATAGAAAAAATAAGTTCAAAATTAAGAAAAATATTATATATAAATCAATGGAAATATACAAAAGAAACCATAAATTAGTTTGACAATATTACAAACAAAAATAACTGCACTTTTATACTAGTAGCCATTAAAGATTTTTAACCATCATTTTCCAAAAGTATATTAAATAAGGGATTAGATATAGCAAAACAACACATAAACACTCAACAAGAAGAATTTCATATAATTAAACATTGTAGAAAATCACTATTATACTACAACAATAAAGTATGGTTAAAAAGCACAATAACAATAACTTTGACGTAACAATAGGTAGTTACGATGGCGCAATATATACATAAATTTTCACATATAATTAATAAAAAAGATATAGGCTTCATAATCATAAAAATTTGCAATGATAGAAAAATAAAAAGAAAAAAGTAATAGAAATATTTAAAAAATTACAATTTATAATGGATATAAAATCCAACTAAAAATAGTAAATTTTCTAGATATTACATTTAATTTAAATAAGAATACAAACAAACCGTATAAAAACAAATAACGATCCTATATACAAAAAAACAAGTTCAAATCACCCGCTTAATGTATTTAAACATAAACCAATATCTATTAATAAAAGAATTCCAACTAACTCTAGCGATGAAAAGATATTTAATGAAAAAAAAAATGAATCGTCATTAAGAAAAAGTGGATATTTGAATAAATTAGAATCTATAACTGCAAAAAAGTCATACAAAAATAAAAGAAAACGAAATGCAATTTGGTTTAACCCAATATAATAAAAAGAAAAACAGGAAAATATCCTTTAAATTAATTGATTAATAACTTCCTAAAAATAGTAAACTATCAAAATTCATTTATAAGAATACAATAAAAAGCAGCTGCAATTCTATGAATAATATGAAGAATATGATAAATAAACATAATAAAAAATATTAGATAAAAATAATAACAATTATAATAATTCAAATCGGAATAATAATAACAACAATTGTAATTGTCGAAATAAAATAACAGTCCACTTGATAATAAATGTTTAAGCGATAATATTTAAAAGCAACTGTATTAAATAATATTAAATAATATTAATATAGAACGGAGAATTAGATAGGAGCTACTGAAACAACATTTAAGAAAAAGTTTAACAATCATAAAATGTCATTCAAATTAAATAGATACGCAAACAACACAATATTATCTAAATATATAAGGACTAAAAAACTATATACCAACAAAAGTCAAATGGGGAATAATAAAAAGTACCTCCAAATAATATCAAAAATAGAAAATGCCTAGAAGAAAAATTATATATAATGAATTTTAACAATCAAATCAAATTATTAAACAAAAGGAATGAATTAATGGGTAAATGTATACATTTTAACAAATATCTATAATTTGTAAAAAACAAAAATATAACATAATTTTCTAAATTTTAACAAATATCTAATTTAAATTTTGCCATATAAATGTTGGAATCACACACACACACACACACACACACACACACATATATATATATATATATATATATATAGTTATTTATAGGTTAAGAATATAAAGAACTGGTAAACCAGCTTGATAAATTCAAGGAGGATGAATTCCTGTGAGCTCAATTGTGAAGAACAGAGCTAAAATTTAATGAACAACAGACCAAATTCCCATATATATTACAAAAACTTTATTTCACCAAAATCCTTTTTAAATTTTATATCATCAGGTAATTGTTTCCAACAAATAAAATGAGATCAGAAAAATGTGATCTAGGACTTTGATTTCAAATTAGTTGAACTGTTATTTTTTTAAAGAGTTTGTTTAGAACTATATATTATCATATATATATATATATATATATTATATATAAATAAAAAAAAAAAAAATTAAAAAATTTGACTACATTTTCACAAAAATGCGGTTCTAGGCACATTCATTTTAAAACATTTTGCGTTAGGAAGGGAAAAGGAATTTTTTTCCGTGGGAAAAAAAAAATATTTTTTTTTAATATGCGAAGATACACTTGATATCAAATATATTTGGCTCACACTATTGTTACTTTGATTTAAAAATTTTAATAAATAAAGTTATAGGATCAAAATCCTTTATCATTCATCCTCGTCAACTTACATTAAAAAAAAATTACTTTTTTAAAGAACCTACGTCACGCAAATTCAAATTTTAAACTCAACGTTAAACTTTCTGTTAACATAATATCAGTCTGCCAATAATTCTCACTTAAGCAATATATATTATTTCAAACAAACTTCAACTTGAATACGCAACTAACTTCAATATAAAATATCTGATCAAAGAAAGATAACCCTTTTAAACTCTTTTGAAAGTTACACAAATTATTTGCAAACATACACTTTTTTAAATTCACTATAAATACCTAAATATTGAAATATACTTTCTTATATTTGAACATACATTATAGTAACAGATCACCTTTTGTTCCAAAGTACAATTGACATTAAACAATTTAAAATACCACCTTGTTATATAATTGAAATGACCGAATTGAATACCTAATTTGAACACTGAAAGGAGTAGTGTTATCGAAAAAAAAAAAAAATGCGGCAAGATTGACTTATGGTAAAAATCCTATAAGGCGAATTTTCCTACAGCAAAAATTCCTGAAGCGAGTTTTCGTACGGCAAAGATTTTTACGGCGAATGTTTCGGATACGCGAAACTGCGTAATTGGGAGAATAATAATCAAATACGGATAAATTAACTTACAGTAAGTAAATTTTTCAATTTAAATATATATATATATATATATATATATATATATATATATATATATATATATATAGATATAGATATAAGACTCAGACTAGATAGATAGATAGATAGATAGAGAGAGAGAGATAGATATAGATATGAGCAGACTGAGATAGATAGATAGATAGATAGATAGATAGATAGATAGATAAATAGAACAGACTGAGATAGGTAGCTAGCTGGATATGAACAAATTGAAATAGATAGATATGAACAAATGGGGATATATATATATATATATATATATATATATATATATATATATATATATATATATATATGTTTTACATGTGTGCCTGTGTTGTGAAAATGAATGTTATGTAAAAAGAACTTCTTGCAAGTGTCTCCATTTTCAACATTAGGCTCTGCAAATCATTTTCATTCATTTCTTTTTCTTTTTTTTTGTTTTCAATTAGGGGGAAAATGATATTAACTTTCAGAACCTAACAAACCTAATGTTGAAACTGGAGTCACCTGCAAGATATTCATTTTAAATACCAATGCAATTAGATTATTAGACTTACATTAGTTTTGCATTAGAGGTGCGAATTGTTTCTGCGTTTTCGACAAGTATTTTACTTATCGAAATTGGTATGTTTTCATTTTGATGTATAGGAACGGGTGTACGGGCTTTAATTTACTGGCCCTATATATAATAAGATGAATAGTAGGTAATTGAATGAAAAACTGGAAACTCCTATGTGAAAAGTTTCGTCGCTCTAAAGGATATTTCAGACTAAATACCGTTTATTGATATGATCTATCTATCTATCTATCTATCTATCTATCTATCTATCTATCTATCTATCAACTGAGCGTGAAAGAGATTTTAGAATAAACCAAATATCAAGGGGCAAATTTCTGACCGGCGAAGAATATGAACTGGACGATAGGCGAACCTAACTACACTGATTGAGGAAAAAAAAAATAAATATAAATAAAATTTCAGAATTTAGATGTAGACGTTAGAAGGAACCAAAACACAATCCTAAACAAAAAACAAGGGATAAACCTTTGCTCCTGTTCAAAATCCAAATGTTACCCACATATATATATATATATATATATATATATATATATATATATATATATATATATATATATATGCATTTGCATATTCATTATCAACAGAATCGTCACACGATTTCACTTATCCGCAGTTGTCTCAAACAACAAAACGGAGAAACTTTTTGCAAGTTATACTTCAATGCGTACAAAATATACAGATGGTGGTTGATATACGATTAATAATAGTTATTTGAAAATATATGAAAATGAATCCAATTAAATCTCTTCAAGAATGTCAATGTGTCCATCAACTGATCCTAAGAGAAAAAATTGAAAGTAATAAATTTTTGATAAACGTGGACAAACGTACGGAGTGTCAAAAGGACGATTTTGTGGAGAATATGCGTTTATGAACGAACTGATGAACACGCCAACGAACATCAACATGCGCGCGTCCGTGGACCTACACCATGAAACTGTGCTTCTAGGAACATTCGCCGTAAAGATTTTTGCTGTAAGAAAACTCGCCTTGGGAATTTTCGCTGTAGAAAACTTTTCCATATAGGATTTTTAGCTGAAGACACTTTCGCCGCATTTTTTTTTCTTTTTAAATATGCGAAGGACTATTTTCCCCATGTCACTGATTTACTCTTCGATAATATTTATTATTTTAAAAACCGATGATCGGAATTGAAATAAAACCTCAGCAAATCATTGTATAATACATTTTTTTTATTCTTGATAATTTACAACAAAAATAAACATTATTTTTTATCAAATTATTTATTTACAAGAATAATTTTATATTTACCACATTCTAAAACTAAAACAATGTTTATCATTTACCAATTTATAAAGATGAAAACAATTTTTTATTCATAAATTTATAAACATTTAAAAATGTATTAAAATATGCGAACTAGCTATAAGGAAATATTATTTTTAAAATTTTATAAAATTTGAATCAGTTGGCAATTAGTTAATATTTTGTCAACTATTTCATTAAACAATGGTGTAAATAAACAACCTTATAAATAAATAAATACTGCTTATTATTTTTGTTGTCTATTCTCAAGAACAAAGAAATTCACTTTCATTATTTTTAGGTTTTATTACAGTTCTAATCATCGCTTCTTAAAACAATTTTCTTTTGTCCGTTTTCTGTGAAGTCAAATATTACCCCAGGATTTTAATAATAACTGTCTGTCTCTCGGCAGGTAATATACTCACAATTCTTTGGGTCAAGTCACTAGATTCCACCAACGATGTTATTCACTGGGGCATGTGTCCTTGAGGACACCAGTAATTGACTTTTTAGGACTTATGAACCTAATGTCTAAACATACTGTTTTTACCAGAGCTCATATTACAATTGTGTTGTTATTGTTTATGATTTCGCTTTCCCCTCCATATGTAGTCAGCTTCGCCTGATTTTTTTATTATTTCCCCTCGTGTTAAAGCTTTACGATATTCCTGCAGATTTATCTTAAGGGGGCGGACTGTTTCTTCATTATATTTCTTGCCACAGCTGCACGGTATGGCGTACAGTCTAGGTACCTCCACTTTTTCGATACCTAAGATTTCAAATGAATTTTTAAAAATGAAAAGGTATTCTTGAAGATTTCATTTTAGCTTTAATTGAAAGCTAAAGGATTAAATTTATTATTTCCAGCAAGTAAAATATTCTGGTGTATTTCAGATAAAAAAAAAAAAATATGGATTGGAATGTAAAATTTAATTTCGATTTCTTAAATTTTTCTTAAAAGTGGGCATTTTCTTAATTTTAAGAGATTTGTAAACAAAACAAATTTATCAATTTAAAAACTCTTCCATATATATATATATATATATATATATATATATATATATATGACAATTTGTTTGAGTAAAATTAGAAAAATTAAAGTCAAATTAATCTGATTTGAAATGAATATTACTTATAGCATAAAAAAGTAATATACAACCATTTGCTATTGATCAACCCTGTTTATCTGAAGCGATGATTGATGGACGATTGAGTGACGATGCAATGACAGCTAGTATGCCTGACTAGAATTGACATAAAATTTACGAAAACTAAGTGAACGCATTTTTTGGGGGTTTTAGTAATTTTTACAAATGAACATATTATCCGCAATTATCTAATAATTTATTGACTTATTTATCTTTCGAAGATGCTTTATGCAAAAATAAAAAAAATTGAAATACTATAAAATATTCTAAAATTTATTTCTCTGTAAAGAGACAAAATTCTTAGATCACGCGACCTTTTCATAATAATGTCACGTTTAGCCTTTCATAGATGAAAAAAGGGAACAAATTAAGTAAAAAAAAATTAAAAAAATAATTTTAAAAACAGAATAGTGTAACTCCGTTTATTAATCTTTTTAATTTTGGATTCATAAATTTCGTTTTCACTTAATTACTATATTACATCCAGGAAATAGCCCAATACAGAACTTTATACGATTTTAAACTATTATAAATTATTATAATTAAAATTTTAAAAAGATGAAAAAATCTTGTAAAAATTCATCATTCATCGGAAAAATTTTATTTCTTCAGACAATAATATTCTTAATATAACTCATTTACAAAGGCAATTGAAAGCTTTTCCAATTAAATAATGTCATAGTGTGACGTCCCCCGGTGTCGCTGCGTCAAATGTGACGTCTGCCTGGCCGCGCCGCCGTGCTGTCCTGTCTACGGCGCCAGTTGTGACGTCACCCCGTCTGTCTCCGCACCGTCGCCGTCCTATCCTGTCCTGTGACGACCAATGTGACTTGGTATTGGTCGCGGCACCAAATGTGACGTTCTAACTTTTTGCTGATTCGGATGGGAATCTGGTTAGATTCGGTATCAGCCTTGTCGTTCCCAGCTCGCCTCCAACATCTGGTTACCGAAGTAACTGTTTTGATTTCTAGTCTAACCTACCCACGTTGTGATTTGATCTTAGATAGACGAAATCAATCAGTCGCCGGGCCGTAATGCAAGCTGAGTCCGGACAAGGGTAACATCGCACAAGTATATGTAAAAGAAAATAAAATAATAACTCGAAAAGATCAAATGTGTTAAAAAAGGATAACAATATTTTATATCTGGTTTCTGAATACAGGACCGCATCTTCTTCCCAACCCGCTATATGGATCGTGACACTTTGTGTTTGTTAGGCGAGTTTTAACATCTTAAGTTGTTTGTTCTTTAAGAAACTGGTTTTGGTGTATCTTCAGACGATATTCGTAAAACTTGTTTTGGTGGTGTGAGTCTAAGTCGTTCTTCTAAAATAAATTGTTCTTGGTTAGAAGTTGAGGTCGTGATTTGCATGGGATCTTTCAGTCAGGTTCCTGCGATGCGGGCTCAACTCAATTCAACTCAGCTGCGAACTGCGAACTTAACTGCGAACTGCCTCTCAACTCAACTGCGAACTCAGCTGCGAACTTCGAACTGCCTTTCAACTCCAACTGCGAACCTAACTGCTTTTCACTTTCGTTTGCGACTCTGCTTATATGAACGCCGACCAAAACCGGGTTTTCTTGTCAGGGTTTGAGGTTCCTTGATAATTCTAAATCCACAATCCACTTCTTTGTTTTTCGGTCCTGGAAAATTTTTTTTTATTTTCCATTTTTGGAAGTCCTTTCAGATTCTTCCCTTTTCATATGGGTATCTCACCCAATCCCTTCAGAGGGCGTCAACAGGTTTCCCCTCTCTCTCACATGATTACCTTCGCCTAACGCTCACGCCACCATTCAGCCAATGGGCGCTGAGCGGCGTGGGTATCTAATTTTCGCTAATGAAAGTTTAAAAAAATCTTGCCCAAAGAAAAAAAAAAACATCTTCCTTTTTTTTTCTTCCTTTTCCTTCTCTTCTTCGAGGAGACCTCACACGACTCTTATGATGGTCTCCAAACTTCATCTGCAGTTCGTCAACGAGATTTTCGCCAATTATCTGTTCCAATAAAATAATTTTTGTCATGTCCAGGTTTGGACAGTAAAACAGGTGTTTTTCTTTCAAACCAATGTTATCTCCGACGTCCGACGATAGTTAATGGTTTAATCTTTTGTTTTTGTAATTCTGCGGTTGGTCCAACGGACATTTTTCCGATCTCTTTGCTTCCTTGAATTAATTTTTATCTCTTTAAATTCTGCCCAATAGGTCACCTTCTGTCAACCTGAAATTTTTCACATTTCGGTGCGCCGCCATGAATCAAATCAAATCCGACACATCCGTTTACCTGTAACTTTCCTCGCTAATGAGAATAAAACCTTTAGCACTTTTCTTTGTTAGAAAAAAAATTCAACATCGTCTTTTTTTCGTGATAGATTCTTATCACCTAATTTTAATTCTCGCCTTTTTTTTTTTGCAACCCTAAATAGTGTCACAATAGTTGTATTGCATTCGTTATTTTTCAATTCAAAGCAGATTTTCAGTTAGAATAGTGAAAGTTTGAAAAAAAAAATTTTGATTTAATTCTCAAGCGAATTCTACTTTTAACGAATAAAAAAACATCAGGAAATAGAAAGTTTTTTTTTTTTTAAATTTCATGAAGGTGGGGGGGGGTTATACATGTAAAAAAATATTTTTTACCAAAATTTTCTAAAAATAAAATTTTAAAAATAATTTTATTTGTAAATAAGTCCTGAAAATTTCATTAAAATTGGACAATTATTTGATTTTTACAAGAATCAATGTGTTTACCACGGAAAAAAAGCGCGAAAAAGTTAATGTTATTATTATGCCACCAGGATGACGTAAACAAACAAGATTTTAACCAAAATATCGAACGCGTTAGAAAGTATTAAATAATTACCAAAAATAATAAAATAAATACTTTGGTCTTTCATCTTAATAACAGCATAAACATTTTGACGATAAAACTTTATTTTTATTAAGTTTGTGGCCTTTTTCATTGCGCTATGCTGTTTTCCGCAAAGAAAATGGAGGTACCTAGCGTACGCACGGATCTTTTTTTATTTTTTTCGATAATCCCTTCACATAGGCTAGGCAGACCGAGGTTGTTTTCGGAGTGTTGTTATCCTCTTGTACCTTTCTATCCCAGTTTGTCGGAGTTGCTGCCATGTACGCAGGTTAGTTGTTACATTGTAGGGTACTACTTATACTGACCATTTCTTGTTCATATGTCTCTGAGTCATTACTTATGACTTTTGCTCGATGTTGTAAGCAGCGGACAATCCCTTTCATACACTGTATGGGTGGTGGGAGTTGAAGTTGAGGTATTGTCTGGTGAATTCTGGCTTGCGCTATACAGATGTCTTGAACCCATGCTCTGTTCGAGATATTAGTACATCCGGGAATGTTAATTTTTCTCTCTCCATTGTGAACTGTATCGATTTTGATAAACCTTTTACATCATCTTCTGATCTTTCAGCTTGATCAGTTTCTGTACTTGACGGGACTTGACTGCATCGAATTCGGGTCTGAAGGATTTATCCAGATCATGCTGGATTCTCTTTCGGTCTGCTTCAGTTTAAAATTTCAATCACCTGAAGAAGGCCGGAGAGTACAACGGCCGAAACGTCGCGAATATGATAATGAAGATGAGAGCCACAGTCTGAACAATGTAAATAATTTCTATTTTCTATAAGATATACCGAAGTATATCTATAAGAATTGCCGAAGTATTGGGTGCAGATTTTTTCCAAAAAAATTACCCTGCGTCTAATACAGACATATCATGTATGAGAGGTATATGAAAACCACGAAAAAAAGTCGAGTTCACCAGGATTCAGTGCCCCGCATAGAGCTTGGCTCTGAAACTAGGACGCCTGGAAGTGAACAAACATGATATCAATAAAAATATATTTGAAAAATTCCCACGGGAAAAAGAAATTAAGAAATTTATGGAACTGCACAATATTTTTCTGCTTATTTTGTAGATTTTATAGAAATATTTGCTTTGACTGGTATATTGCTGCTTTCTATGTGTGGCTTTCTGTTGATATACAGATATTGGAATTTGCTTTTCTGCATCTATGTTATGGGACTTCATTTACCAACAAGTGCCATATTTCTGGGTTTTTTTTGTTGTTGTCTATTACCATATATACTAGTTGTTATGGGACCTTACCCATAATAACATAATGGACTATTCCATACGTAATAAATACTGTGCATCAAGAGGAAGCAGGGAGTTCCGTCTGAAGTCGGGCGACCGGCTGATCGGTTGATCGCTTGATCTCTCTGCTTTCGGGCGGGGAGGAACCCGAACGAGGATACGCCGAAGGGCGGAGTCTTTTTCGGGGAGATAAACCGACCCTGAACCCATTTATACGGGTTCAAAGGGCATATTTTTGGCCGAGCTCATGGGCTCGAATATCCCACGTTAAACCGGCCTTGTGCCACATGATGCCCTCGTGTGGGGGTGACTAAATACCGTTCCGTCTGAAGTCAAGAGTTCAGTCTGAAGTCAAGAGTTCCGTCTGAAGTCTGGAGTGAAGTCTGAAGTCTGGAGTGAAGACCGTCAGGAGCCTGTCAGTCAGTCAGAGCGAGTCAGTCAGTCGAGTCAGAGGCAGTCCGAAACAGAGTCGCGTTCAGACAATTACTACTAAACTTGATTGTTCGTACTAACTCTTTTCTACCTCTCTGTATATATTCCTGTTTGTAATATATCTGTGTTATTCCATATCCGCCCTCGAGTTCTTTTTTATTGGTTCTACCTTGGACTATCATCGTGGTACAAGGAACCGGACCATAACACTAGTGTTTATTGATAACTGTAGATTTCCTTGTAGCTATTATAAAATTTACCGTATGTACAGATGTTGCAACCTGAAAAATAACTAAAACAATTTTCGATAAATGCATGATGAAATGTACTAAAAGTCTTCTTTTCCCCCCAAAAATGTCCTGGTAATCAAACCTAACCTCACTTCTATTTAAAAAAAAAAGTACTGTTTGTATAATTTGTGTCAATACTGTAAGTGTTTTTTCATAGTGAGAAGGTCACATAAAGGTAAGGTTATAATTTTCATTTTTTTTCGTTGTGTGCATTTTTTCCCTAAATATAATCTGGGTGAGTCCAATGTGTGGGTTCATCAAATAGGCCGGCATATACAGTAAATATTAAGAAAAATGTAATTGAGATCAAATGTACTATTGCAACAAAGGGTACAAAGGATTTTAACCGGGTAGCAGTGACTCCACCATTGCACTAGGGAAAGGATTATCGGACTGAAAAAATTTCGTCCTCGGCCCGTATTTACGCAGATAGGCATCCCTCATGAAAAACAGATTTTTATCACACCTCGTCACCATCTGGCGGGGGTGAGTAAATACAGGAAAGAATTAAGATGTTTCTGTCATCGAGTCGTCCACGGAAAAGCTTTGAGAGATGATTAGTCCCCGGAGATCTCGACAGCACCTCATTTATTGCACGAAAGGGAGATGATTAGTGGCAGTAGTCGCGGAAGAGCGTAACTTTTGTTCTTTGCCCATATGCACGCAAATGGGCAGGCTACGTTAAAGCACCTAGTGTCACAACTAACCACTAAACATCGGTGGATAAATAGTGGATATTGTAGGGGACCCAGGTAACATGCAGTGCTGGCCTACGAAAAGGTGGCCTTGTGCCAGACACTACTCACTAACAAAGTAAAAATAATAAATGTGTGATCTTTAGCGAGGAAAAAGGGTAATTCGACACATGCATAAAAATAGTAAAATATAGATGAGGAGGAAACGACAAAACGAGTCTGGTGGAAAACAAATATAAAACTTTATTTGAATAACAAATAATCTTGTCTCAACAGTGGAGACTATCAGAAAAAGTAAGGACTGTTCTTAGCCAGTAGGCAGATTGTATTATGTAGTGACTAGTAGAATGTTAAAGTTCCGCGCCAAAACAAAAATCAAAATGGCTATGGCGGGAAAAGTTTCTTCAGAAGGAAGGTTCTGGAATATAGTCTTCTTGTACAAAAGGTGTAAGCATACACAACAAGGAAAAATAATCACTGCGAGGTTTAATAATGTGTGTGTAATGTTATCTCTTTTTAGACTGGTTCGTAAAGGTTAGAGTTCAAAAGAGGTGTATGAAAAGTTCATCAATCTTCAGTGAAGGAAAACTCTTCGTTCCCTGGTAGTGAACGGAGGAAAGTTCGAACAAGTTGTTCGCATCAAGACGAGGAATTAGTCTTGGAAAAGTGTGATGACGACAGTGTCGTAAACTCGACGTTTTCTAGTAGAAAAACGGAGGTAAGTTCAAACAAGTTGTTTGAAGAAAAGTTGTAATCACACGACATGTTGAAGTTTTTGGTTAGTTAAGATATTCCGGCCCGCGTATGGGTCAGGGGCACGGAATAAATGAGTCGACCTTCTAGTTTGAAAATCAAACAACGACTGACTTGAAAAACGAAGTTTGTCAGTGACGTCAGAGAAATGCGCGGGAAAACTTCAAATTCCGTTCTAGAATGGTATCAGGAGCAGCCAGTAGCATTGTCGGCAACAAACAGGCTGGTTTACTGCTATGTCTAGTCGATGTGAAAGGAAGGGGTGCAATACGCGCGCGCAAAAATAGGTGGAATCCATGCACGATTCCACAATATAATTAAAGCATTACATTTTCTGATATTTATATTTTCCCGAATAAAAAAAAAAGATTAAAAATCTATATGCGACTTCAATAGATCAACCTGGTGAAACTCTGTCGTAAAATACGGTTCAAGTTGTGGGGGTGCTCTTAATCGATTGCTCTCTCGAGAACCACGGGGCTGAGAAAGTAACGAGCCAGGAGGTAACAAAAACAACACTGTATCAAAAATCACGACAGGCAACTTGAGGAACAAACTATCCAAGGTACCGATTTGCAAAGTCATTGACTCTCGCCGACTGTTGGTTTTACTGTCGCTTTTATTGACAGGGAGACAGCTGACAGAAACCCGGATCTGGACAAGTTGTAGAGTCCCGTATCTGAACATGCCAAGCTGTTCCGCTGCGAACGAGAAAAAAAAAAACGATGTAAATGGTTTTGACAGACATGTTCGCACGCGATCGAGGGTCACTTTTGTTTCAGTATTGACGTGCATCCGTCACAACGAAATAAAATTGAACTCGACTAAAATTTAACGTTAATAAAATTGATAAAATTTCATTTATCACCTTGAAATTATCTAGTTACAATGTTCATATTTATATAATAAAACATTTTTATAGAATTATTCAATCATTCTCTTGTATTTAATCTATGGTATCAGCTCACAGGTGTACTTCGGAAACGATAATACTTTCAAGCATATTTGGTCGAATAATATTCTATCAAATTTTTTATTAAATTTTAAAAATTTCCGAATAAGTTGTTTTGTGTTTTCGGTAAATTTGCCAAAGTTCGTATTTATATTTTTTTCTAATATTTTTTTGCAAGTACTTTCGAATGTTGCTACTTTCGATTTCAATGACTTCATTTTGTGTATACAACATCTATCAGAGAGATAAAATTTAAATTTTTATTATCGCATTTATTCCAAAATTTTAACACATCAGCAAATAGCTATTAATGTCAACAACTGAGCACAAATAAAGGGTGTTCCAATAATTTGGACCGATTTTAAATGCGAATTAAGTTTAACCGTCTATTGATTTTTTTCTTTTTCTATCAGATTTGGCGAACATTTGGATGATATTTTTTTTGACAGATAATTGTCATGACTTAAATGACACGATCCAATAAATAAATAAATTTTCACCAGTAATACTGATTTATTTACTGCTGACTTTGATCCGTTTTAATGAAATACCCTTATATATAATCCGTCTTAATGAAACACCTTTTAGTTATTAATTGAAAAAATTACTAATTAATGTATAATATTATCCATAACTACATGTACAAGCTGGATTTTTAACATTTTTTATTTATGTTATTTTTTAAAACACACTTAAATATACGATACCTTATAGAGAAAGATACCTTATTCAATGTTAGCTGCTTCTCTTTTATTAGAACAATCTCCAGAACTTGGACTCTTGGTTTGCATGTATAACATTTTGGAGCTATCGACTAAAATGCCAAATGTTAATATTATTTTCCTTATTTGTTATATGTTCATCTATATGAGCGGGAATTGTACTAAATTTTGACAAATGCCAAGTCAACCTACTAGAGATTATGGTGCTTGTGTGGCCAATGAAAGAATTTAATGTTTTTTTGTTTATTGTTGAGTGTTGGAGATACAATCTCTCAAAGAACATAAGAATTAATAGAAAGTTGCGTAGATATACACAAACACAATCTCTGAAGACGAATGCAACAAGATTTGAAAAGCACAGGGAAAAAATTGTGATAAATCATAGGCAAATTTCCAATAACAAAAAACAATTAATTCGGAAATTTAAAAAAAAATTTATAAAATATTTGATAGACAGAACTTGTCGGTATTAATCAACCAAACACACACACACACACACACACACACACACACATATATATATATATGCTGTTTATACGTTATTTTTTATTTTTTAAGTAAATGCTCGGTTTACAATAAACAGTATTAATTAAATTTCCCGTCCTGAATATATGTCCACTGACACATTTTTCGGACATTGAGGCCGACAGATGTAATTAACACTGTTTATTATACACAGGACATTAACATAAATAATTATATCTATAAAAATAACGTATAAACAGAAAATATATTAAAATAATTGTCGAGGACTTAGTTCATTTCATTATGTGTATATATATATATATATATATATATATATATATATGTGTGTGTGTGTGTGTGTGTGTATTTATGCGCTCTGTTCGAAAATAAAACATTTCTATGACACTAAATCCATACACACAACGCACAGACTCAATTAAACTGAAAAAATAAAATCATCCTTTATAATGACTAAAAGTATAACCGAAAGCGCTCGGAATTATAGAACAAGGAAAACACTTGTTCGAACACAAGAAAAATTAAATAAAAAGCACAATTGTAGTACCCTGTCTGTCGTTTTTAATGGAATATATATATATATATATATATATATATATATATATATATATATATATATATATATATATAAGTGCTTGTGGATCCCCACGCACTTACATTATACTTATAAGTATAAAATAAGCAAAAAACAAATAGTTTTCCATATCTGAAAATAGAGCTTTTATATGAAAATAAAATGTGAAGTGCCTTAACCTACCATGATACCGATTTTCTGGAAGTTCCATCAGATATTGATTGTAAGAATGTGAAACTCTGATTTTAAAAGACTATTTTATTGTCATATATAGTGAGTTATAGTGGCCACTTGTTTGAAATAGACGCCTCATTTTTATTTATATACTAAACAGTGTGTAATACGTCTATGTATTTGCGCATTCGACAAATAAGACATGTTGATCAGCAGGAATCGAACCTACATTTGATTCGGAATACTTTACCGCTCGGTCACGAAGTCAACAAGGCCCTTTTACCCTGTTGTTATTAACCGTCAACCAGGGGAGGTAATACAGTTTCTCTGCTTAAAGCGGTACTGCCACGCTTGGCGCCACCAGTAGCATTTGTCAGCGGACGGTGTATTATATTTTGTGTAGATATGTCAGTCTCTGTGATTTTTTATGCAACTGCAAGTCAGATTTTCAACGTTGTGCTAAAAGCGTTTGCTTTTGATCGTTAGACAAAACGTAACGTGCTCATATCAATGAATTATCAATGACGCCGAATGGAAGGCATACATATAAAAGTAGACATTGAAGTCAACATCGAGGAGCGTCAGTCTGTTTCATGCTTAATCGCAGGCCATGAAGTTTAAGCATTGAACAGACTGTCTCTCTCTTTTATATTACATACGTTATATCCCTGATACTGAGCACTTTTATCTATGAATATAGCATAACTATTTTAACATATTATATAAAATATATATGCAGACTGAAATATGTCTGATATTCGCCTAAAGATTGAAATTGACAGCATGTCGTATTGATATCTATGCTACAAAACATTAATATTAATGAATGTATACATATGTTTGGGTGAATATATATTTATGAATGGACTCGTAGTCACGTACGAAGAGCATTGGCTCTCCGACTATAAGATTGAGGTTCGAATCTTATTATGTCAGAGAGGTAATGGTATCAGTCTAGGGAAGTGCTTTTAAACCATACCACGGAATGACCCAAGCATGAATATATCGACAAAACTGTTCGGAAATTGGAAATTGTTTTAACTCAGGGTTTCGGCGTTGTTCTTAGCTTTGTTCCACTATTGATCACACAAGATTGTGCATCGTTATAGTATATACCAACGGTTGGCTTTTTAGAAGCACAAATGCCAGGCATCTACAGCTGACTGTGTTTGGAACAAATTACTTCCTTATTTACGTGAGGATACGGGTTATAAAAGACACGCACAGTTTATTTTACCCATGGTTAGTATTTACTGAATATTCTTCTTTATCTGCGATGTCCCCTTATGACGTAGATCATGTTTCTCCACAACATCCTCTCCCTTGTAGAATTTTTTGTACTTTTGTTATTTATTCCAAGCCATGTTCGGCCATTTTTTTTACTCAAGCTCACTTAAGTATGTTATGTGTTGTTTTCCTCTTGCCCTCTGTCTGTCTCGTGAGTGTCAGATTTTCCAAGCCCTCTTTCCTGATTATGTTCGCCAGAAACATCAATTGTTTCTTCCTGATGTTAAATATTAGCTTCCTTTTTGTTTCTCCAAAACAGCTCAGTTGCTCACATGTTCGGTCCACGGTATCCTCAGCATCCTCCTGTAGAACCACATTTCTGTTGCTTCAAGTCTCCTGTTCATCTTTGAGAAGATCGTCCAGCACTAACTGCCATACGGGATGACAAATATCATACATTTTATAATGAAGATAATTGATTTGTTTTTTATGGATTATCAGCCCTTTGTAAGTTACGTAAAGCCCAAACATATTTCTGTATTGTAAGTATGATTCTTTTTTTTTCGAGCGAATATTGCATTAGCGTTTCTGTTTGCAATAAGAATGCTTTTTCCAGATACAAGTCACACTATTTAACCCTAGATGGGGGAAGGGACTTTCATATCTTTACAGGCATATTTACATATACGTAGTTTACGGCCACATCACACTGAAACACCGGTCCCCGTCCGATGATCGAAGTTAAGCAACATCGAGCCTGGTCAGTACCTAGATGAGTGACCGTTTGGGAAAACCAGATGCGGATGGTGTAAAGGATAACGGCTCAGCATTGTTAATCTGAGAGCAGAGTTCAAATTCCCGTTGGGTTCGTTATATTTACTTAAGCGCAAAAACTCTTGTGAAAGGTATGAATCCATCTCTTCTCTCCCAAGCTATGGGTTAATTAATATGACTTGTATCACTAAATCATTATAATCTCAAAACAATTCTTACAATTTAAAAATATTTTATGACTTTAAATATCCTGCAAGGAGTGGATACGCCGTAGAAAACGAATCAAACAATCATTTTTGCATAAGTCAAAACAAGGAAGCCGACCAGAACACGAGTCTCCGATTTTTTATTCTGAGTCGCTATCCATTACACCACTCCCCCATCCGTTACAATGAAAATAAATGTTGATATTGTGTGATAATGTCCTTCTCTGTTACAAGATTGATATTGTTAAATTCAGGGAAACTCGACGCTTAATGATGAAGACTCATTGTGTAGCAATATCAGTCAACTGAGATCGTGTTAAATTTATAACAAGAGGACCTGTCACAAAAATCGGTTCGGGCACATTTAAAGAGAAACAAAGAAGACACCCGTTAGACTGTTTACCTCCACCATCAACTACACCTCGTCTCAACTTTGCTCGATCATACCAGTAGGTTACAACCCCAGAATAAAATCTCGTTTAGTTTGGTTTTGTAGTATCGTATGTAAATTAGATAGACAAGTATAAATAGAGAACAACTGGTGAGCATAATGTGGCTATGCCTAGCAAACCCGGTTGCTATTCAGGACACGGAGAACTGTACTACGACTACTACTACACAGAGAGATAAGCAAAATATAACAATGCCGTCGCCGATAGGATCGTTAAATTCGCTGGACGACCCAGAACAAATAGAAACATGGATAAGAACTTTTGCTGCATTTGCAACAATGACAAAATTAAGAGACACAAAAACCGACGGAAGAGAGAATGAGATAACAGATTTAGTTCTTGTTATCGCTGGGTGCGAAGCTGTGCAGAAAATTACGACACTGTGTTACCTGAGAGAATTAGAAAGACAAGCATTCAATGAGTCCATTATACAATACATACATAGATTGAAAGAACGAGCCAAGTATTGTGAATTTGAAAAATTGGGAGCACAGGAAATGACTACAGAAGATGAATTAATCCTTCTCAGAATAATTGAAGGCTTGCAAAACTAAAACCACAAACGAAAAATACTAGAATGTCTACAGAGTAGTAGCATGAGTTTGGAAGCTAGCGTCGAGTTTTTACAACATTTAGAGTTGAATAGAGGATTTAATCAACCAAAATAATTCGAGACGTAAATGTCGAGCCCGACCAAATCCATAATTAAATGTAGATATTGTGGAACATATTACGAGAGAAACAAGTACAAATGTCCACCTCTAGGAAAAAAATATGCTCAAATTGCAAAAAAGAGATCATTTACAGAATGTATGCAACTACGAAAAGAAAATAGAAAGAGTACAAATGGTACAAACCCCATCCGATGAAGAAAAGCTGAAATATTTATTTATTTAGTTACAAGAAGTAGACAAAAAATTAAGGATAAATGGCCAAATATTTAACACTAGCAGTAGAGCCCGGCGTTGCCCGGGGATATAACAGTAAGAGATAGATCAATTATCAACCATCATAAAGTTTTGTTGAAATCGGTTGAAAAATGAAGGTAGCCTTTCTGTAAACTTTTACAATTTATGATTTTTACTTATTGAATACAGTAAAAAAAATTGCATATTTTGCTTGTGGTGATTCATAATTAGAATTCTGATTTGAATATATTTTCCACTCATTGTTTCTAATACAAAAAATATTAACTTTATTTGGGTTTATTAATTTATTACAAGGTAAGTACTGTGTTCTTTCCTTAATAATTATCATCTTAGAAATATTGTTTTTTGTCTATCAGATTTCTTACGTCGGCATTTTAAAATTATTTCTCAATACTTTCTTTTAAATATTGGATTAATTTCAAATAGAACCAATGCCTTATTGATCAGCCTTGTAACAAATTGCAAAGGGAATTGTAAAAACGGCCCTAAAGTACGTGGAATTATCTTTCCCTAAAGATAAAGAATTATCCGATGTTTGGATTCGTACAATCAGTAGAGATCGTTAGATTATTGTTTAGGTTGACGGACACGCATGTCTTAGTTTTTTTGTTTTTTTTTTACGAATTTGTCAAACCCAAACTCAAACAAAAACATTGTTTTCAATCGTTATGATGAGTCTACCGATTGAATAGAATTTTATTATAAACAATTGTCTTGTAAATGGAAGACTAATCAATTTCACGGAAGCAGAAGAAAATGAAATAAGATTATTGAAAGCCTAGAAAGCAAGCATTCGACTAAAAGAAAATTATCACCCAGAATGTATAGAGTCAAGAAAAGTTCCACTAAATATCCTACCTTTGGTAGTAGTCAAATTAAACAAAATGGTACAAGGTATACTAGAAAGAGTAAATCAAGGTGGTAGCAATTGAGCGTCACCGATAGTAGCGATAAAGAAACCTGATGGAGATTTAAGGATATGTGGTGATTACAAGATAGAGGTAAATCACCAGATATGTTCAGACACTTTTCCTTTGCCAAATATCAAAACTGCGAGCCACGAGTTAGCAAAAATGGAACACTGTGCAAAAATTTATCTCAAGGACAAATAGAAATTGACAAGAAATTCAAGGAAATCACCACGAAAAACACCCCTATAGGCTTACTAAGATGGACTCGTTTACCGTTTGGGTTAAAGACTTCGAGCCATATTTTTCAAAAAGTAATTGAAAGAATCTTGTTAGGAAAAATAAAAAATAATATATGGAGCAATTGTTTGATGGCATAATATGCAATGTGGATATAATAGTAGCTCCACAAATACTCAGAAGGCATATATTAAAAGGAGTACATAATGACGTGCATTGTGACATAACCACAACACAAAGGAGACTAAAGTTACAAGCTTAGTGGCCAATATATGTACAGGAATATGTTAAGAGATGCCCAAAATATGCGGAAATAAAAACTTCAAGCAAGCAAGAATTCACTTATGGCCCAAAGAAGCAGAGCCAAGGGGTAGGGTCCACAAGGATCACGCATTTATCAAAGATAGGGGATTGTTCTTAGTATTAGTGGACTCATATTCAGGATGGCCAGAGGCTGTCAGAGTAAAAGACAGAAAAGCCACCACAATAAAGCAAGAACTAAGAACTATATTCTCAAGGAATGGAGGGCCTCAGACAGAAGTCATCGACAATGCACACGAATTTTGCGATGAGAACTTATGTGCGTGGTTAAAACAGATTCGATGCATCCCATACAAGGCACCACCATATCACCCACAATCTAATGGCATTGCGGAAAGAATGGTACAAATGTTAAGAATGGGATTAAAAGCATTCTCACAACTTAATGAAAGCATAGAAGCGTATCTACCAAAATTGCTCCTTAGTTATAGATCCATTCTACATGCGGAAAGAAAACTGAGCCCTTCGGTATTAATGGGAAGACAAATCAGAGCCCCCCCCTAACTATGTCCTTTGCAATGCAAGAAAAGGTGTGATATAGAAGGAATAAAGAGGCTAATCCAGAAGAAACAAATTTCCTGATACAAAAGGACACAACACTGAGATACTTGAGAAAAAGGGACAAGATATATTGGCACATGCAGATCAGTTCAGAAGCAGAGACGAACTGGATGACGTAGAAATGGAAGATCAAGAACGAGAAGAGACAGAAAGTTACAAAAGTGGAACAGAGCGGAAAATGGAAGAAAGTGAGAATGACAAGACGGACGAGGGTGAAAAAGAAAATGAAGAGAGACTGAGATCACGATTAAAGAGAAAACAAAAATACAAGAGGGAGGACAACACAATACTGAAATAATCAGAAATAGTAAAAGAAAAAACAAGGGTATACGACCTCTCCGATTCAGGGAGTAGTAGTATCGTATGCAAATTAGATAGACAAGTATAAATAGAGAACAACTGGCGAACATAAGGTGGCTATGCTTAGCAAACCAGGTTGCTATCCAGGATACGGAGAACTGTACTACGACTCTACAACACAGAGAGATATATAACTCATAACAGGTTTAGTTTAACGGCATATCAATTGTTTTCAGATGAAGATGATAGGACAAAGTACATGACAGCTGTAAAACTGACCAATACCCACCAAAGAGAAGAGGAGACAAGGAAGACTGTTCACCTGTAAACTCAACTACGCCTCATCTCAACTTTGCTCGTTTATAGCAGTATGATACAACACAAGGATAAAATCTGCTTTGGTTTGGTTTATTTTGTTTAGCATCATATCAGTTGTTTTAGGGATGAAGTTGACAGGACAAAGAACATGCCAGCTATAAAACTGAGCAACATCCCCAAAAAACACAGAGAGTCAAGAAGACTCCCCACTCAAGTACGCAGCAACTCAACTTTGCTTTTCCAGTAGTAGGTTGCATGCCAAACATAAAATCTGGTTGGGTTTGTTTATTTTGTTTTTCAACATATCACTTGTTCTTTTTAGATAAAGATGATAGGACAAAGATCATGACAGCTATAAAACTGACCAATAGCCGTAAAAGACACAGAGATACAAAGAAGACGCTGTTCACGTCCCATCTCATCTACGCCTCATATCAATTTTGCTCGCTTATATCATTAGATTACAACCTAAGAATAAAATCTGGTTTGGTTTATTTTGTTTTACATCATATCATTTTTTTGGATGAAGATGATAAGACAAAGAACATGCCAGCTATAAAAACGACCAATATTCTCAAAAGACACAGAGAGACAAGAAGACCACCGTTAGACTATTCACCTCCCTTCTCAAGTACGCCTCATCGTAACTTTACTTTTATAGCTGTAGGTTGCAACCCAATGATAAAATCTAGTTTATTTTTTTCACGTCATATCCATTGTTTTTTTAAAGATGAAGATGAAAGGAATAAGAACATGCCAGCAGTAAAACTGACCAGTACCACCGAATGAAACGTAGAGACAAAGAAGACACCCTCTTCATTTTCCTTCTCAACTACGCCTCATCTCAACTTTGCTTGTTTATAGCAGTAGGTTGCAATCCAAGGTTAAAATCTGGTTTGGTCTATTTTGTTTTACGTCATATCTACGTCAATATGTTATTTAATGCCGACAATATGTTTTAGGATAGGTTCGTATGAATAGAATATGTATTCTAGTCGAAGGGTGATTTTTAAACAAAAAAAACAAAAAACGTTTGATTGGAAGAAACGCGCATTCTATGAACGAACCCGTGTCTCGTCTGAGCTGCAATGTAACACTTTAAAGAAGGAGTAATTTCCAACTGTACACAATTACAATGGCGTGGAGTCTGCTTCAGGACAGCACTTCTTAGGAAATCAGCCTGGCCACGTAACTGGTATAAATGAACACCTCATGAAGCAAAATCAGAGACCTATCGAACATTGCTTATGCATTCACTCTTGAAAATGTCTGTTAATATTAAACTAAGGCTTTAAAAAGCGGACATTTTAAAAAGTATGTCTAAATATAAATATACGCATATATTAAAAGAAAGGAGTAATATGGGTAAGGATAAGGGAAAGTATATTAATCACCGCAAATTGTTGGATTGCCCTAAAGCTAAGCGGTTATCGCTCTTCGCTCTTCAGAGCTCAACCGAGGACAAAACATTTAAATATGTGCACAACGACAATAAAAGGAAAGGAAAATATACTACCACAGAATCAGCGTTATAAATCACAGACGGATAGCATTTATACCCAGCAACCATTACATCCGCTTACAGAGGGTAGTCTGCTTAGACTTAATATAAATACTCTGAGGCACTTTCAAATAGTAACCCGAATGCTCTAGTAATCACTGATAAAATACGAGACACACGTCGGAATATTTATTAATTGTTCAGCAATCGCAGAACCGGATGTATTAACACATTTTCATACTGCCCTCTTTGTACGTGATGACCAATCTTCGTCTCCAAACTTTGATTTATTTTGTCAATATATTCAGCATCGCAATGATATTTGTAGTCGCAAGTCACTGAACTAACATGATGTTGTTGTTGTTGTTGGGGGGTGGGGGCGCAGAACATCTTTATGAAGGGATTTCAGCATAGGCTGGGACAAAAGCTGCACAATCTGAGGGATTTGCCGTCTTGATCCAATTTAGTTTTTATTGTATAGGAATCTTTTGCCAGTTATCGGGAAAATGCATTTTGCTTGTCAGCAGAAAACGAAAAACACAGTGGTTATCACAAAATGAGAAATTGTACCTGCACCACAACCGGGACTTCATCTCCAGAAGTCCTTTGGTTTGTTCCTGGTGAAATATAAAAGGTTTCGTCCGTTACGAACGGTTAGAACATGAAAGGATCATCACTACAGTCGTTTATTGCTCAGAATTCGATTAGATAAATAAAGACAGCCTTTTGTTTTGTAAAATAGAAAAGGTATTATTTGCCGGCATGACAATTAGAGGGTACACCCCGCAATAAAAATAAAAGCAAGAGATCATTAGAATTGATGGTTCTTCCACATGATTAATGCTCAGAAAATTTAGCAGCTGCAGATTTTCATTTCTTTCCATCAATAGAACTCACTATAACTGACAGAAAATTGAAAATGGAACAAGTTGAAAACAGTGTTTCAAAGTTTGTTTTTTTCCGGAGAAAACGTTAGCTTCTTTAAACGTGGAATTGAAAATTTGCCTTTCAGTTGGGCTGCTGTCGGTGTAAATGAAGGTGATTACATTTGATATATATATATATATATATATATATATATATATATATATATATATATAAAATGAACATATATTTGTTTTTATATCCTCTCTTGTGAAACCTAATGACTTTCAATACACCCTAATATAAGCGCGAATCGTAGGACATATTGGAGTGAGAGAATTAGAAAGAAAAAAAAAACACATTCCGGACGCCTACGACCCCCCACAGAACTGCACTAAATGGTACATTAACTTATTTTCTTTAGGAACGGTTTCGCGTATGAAGTGGCATGAGGAGATGTCTGTCCCTAAAGATCAAAAAAAAAAAAAAAAAAAACTTCGCTAAATACGTTGGGCGTGTAGAGGAAGATGATATTTACTGAATAAACGAGACGGAGTCGTGGTCTGCAAGGTGAATCACGCAGACGCCTCTTTTATTTCTTCTTTTTTTTTTTTTTTTTTTTGAAATATCAACTCCCGACACATCGGCGTTAGATGCGTCATTTTAGGCAAATAGAGAGCGCGCAGATTAGCAGTTTCAAGTAATTAGTACAGCATGGTTTAGTAAATATCTTTATACTAATATGTACACCTATAGTAGACAGTGGGTTATCAAGTTCGTTTCGCTGCCTTCAAGTTAGTGGTTTCAAACCTGACTGGATATCCCACTATTGTGATTGTGACCCTGTATACATCTTTCATAAACATACACACACACATTCACGCATATATATATATATATATATATATATATATATATATTGAGCAAATAGAATTGAGTTTTCCGAGCCGCTGGCGTATTTTGTATAGCGAAAAACATTAAAATTCCCTTCCTTTCCACCGTGCGTAGATGGTTAAGAGGTAAGATATCTGACTGATGTCTAATCAGTCGGGTTTGATCCCGGTTTGAAGCCATCGAACGTCTAACCACACTTTATGGTGCTGTGAAACAGCGAAGCAGTCTGTCTGTGGATGACTATATATATATATATATATATATATATATATATATATATATATATATATATATATATATATATATATATATAAGGTATCTCTTCATTCAAACATGTTTCATTGAATAATATTATCTCTATTCATTTTTAAAACAATCCTTTTCAGTTCACTAATCAGGTTTTTGATGTTAAGATGAAATTCATCAAGAAAGGAGCCGTAGTTTTTTCCTACCTAATTATTTTCGATCTCCTCCAAGAGACAAACTTATACATGCAATAAAATCTGCATTTCGTTGGGATGGTGAAAAAAAAAAAAAAAAAACACGTGAAGGCGCTGTTATAAATATTTTAAAATTTTAAATTTATCCGTTGTAGCTATAGAATTTTTTTACAAAACAAGCATCCCAATATAAGGAAGATGACCAGAAATTGACTGAAAAGCAAAATGGTATAAATTATATTGGTTAAATGCACTTGAACACGTTGTTGCTACACTCGTAATAAATTTTGATGAGTGTTGGTTGGTTGGTTGGTGTTTTTATTATAAATAAAATAGACATAATATATCTATATTATTCAATGAAATATATATATATATATATATATATATATATATATATATATATATATATGTGTGTGTGTGTGTGTGTTTGTGTGTGTGTGTGTGTGTGTGTGTGTGTGTTTTAAGGTATGCTATATGTATTGGTTAAAGTGATCAATATCAAGGATAAAGCCTATGTAAATACAAAAGTGGACACTGAGTTCAACACCTAGAGGCGACAGTCTGTTTCATGCTTGAACAAAAATGGCCTGCAGATTGCATTTAAGTATGAAACTGACTGTCACCCTCTGGGTGTTGACCTCAATGTTCACTCATATATATATATATATATATATATATATATATATATACATACATACATATGTAATAAAAAGACAAAGCACTTCTATCCACCATCCCTACGCAATTGTAAGACAACGAACTGACAAGTCGAGGTAGGTTGAGACAATTGATCTTTTTATGATTTTATGATATAAAAGCTCTGTTTTCTGATACTGGGTACTTTGTTTCTTTTACAACCATAAATTTCCCTGACATATCTTGTAGTTATATATATATATATATATATATATATATATATATATAAATATATATATAAAATAAAACATAATTATTGAAAATGGAGCATAATATATTTAAAAAAAAAATCCACATTATAACCAAAAACGCTTGCGGTTCCTCTTTTCTTTTAATATACACACACGTTTCTCTCGCTGGAACTACTATAACCTCTTCACTTTATATATATATATATATATATATATATATATATATATATATATACAGTGACACGCATAAGTATTGGATACATGTTATTTTCTGTTATAACTCGAGTTTATGTTCGCCATTTTGCCTGATATTTGGTAAGTAATATCTCGTAAAGTTGTTTTAGTTGTATGTGGAAGGAAAATTAAAAACTCATGGTTGAATCCATTTTTTTAATCAAAGTTCAAAATTACCCTATGCAAAAGTATTGGATATATGACACTTTTTTCAAATTTTCAATCGAAACTTTGTATTTTAAAAGACTTTAAATATTCAAATTTTCGATAGTATTGGAATGTTATCTCTGACCAATCAGAGAAGCACACAATTGTTTACAAGATAGTGCTACTAATCATCTGACTCTTTGATGTGCATTCTGCAGTTCAAGAATTAAAAATGGTAAAAACTAAAGAATTATCCAGAGATATACGAGATAGAATCATTGAACGTCACAAAGGAGGAGAAGGTTACCGAAAAATTAGTAAAGAAATGAATCTAGCACTAAGTACAGTAGGAAATATCATCAGAAAGTATAAGAAGTATGGCGACGGTACAGCAAACCTTCCAAGAAATGGAAGACCTAGAAAAATAAATGAGAGTACTTCAAGGTGGATCAGCAGAAATGTGCAAAAAAAACCCTTTATTACTCGTTCTGAAATTAAAAGTGATCTTGAGGGAGCTGGAATTAATGTAAGTAAGGATACCATTAGCAGAGCTCTATATCGTACAGGCTTTCTTTCAAGATCACCAAGAAAAGTGCCTTTACTGAAAACCAAACATGTCAAAGACCGATTAAAGTTTGTCGAAACTTATGAAAAGAAAGGTATGCAGTCTTGGGAAAAGGTAATCTGGTCGGATGAAACAAAAGTTGAACTATTCGGAAGGAACACAGCGACAAATGTTTGGCGAAAAAATGGCACTGCCTTCAACAAGCACAATACCATCCCCACAGTTAAGTTTGGGGGTGCTTCCATTATGATATGGGAATGCTTTTCATCCAAGGACACTGGTAAGTTACAAGTTATCAATGGTAGAATGAATGGTAGCATGTACAGGGAGATTCTAGAGAAGAACCTTCAGAAATCTGCAACTTCTTTAGGACATGGTCGGAATTTCGTGCTTCAACACGACAATGATCCCAAACATAACGCAAAACTTACAAAGGAATGGTTCGAAAATAATGGTATTAGTACTCTCAATTGGCCATGTCAGTCTCTTGACTTGAATCCAATTGAGAATTTGTGGAATACTTTGAAGGTTAAAGTTCATAAGCGGAATCCACAAAATATCAAGCAATTAGAGGAATTATGCAAGGAAGAATGGGGTAAAGTAACGGTGGATCAGTGTGAAAAACTTGTGGCCAACTATAGAAAGCGACTGGAAGCAGTGAAACAAAACAGAGGCTACGCAACAAAATATTAAATTGATGTGTCCTATAATTTTGCATAGGGTAATTTTGAACTGTGATAAAAAAATGGATTCAACCATGAGTTTTTAATTTTCCTTCCACATACAACTAAAACAACTTTACGAGATATTACTTACCAAATATCAGGCAAAAAGACGAACATAAACTAGAGTTATAACAGAAAATAACATGTATCCAATACTTATGCGTGTCACTATATATATATATATATATATATATATATATATATATATATATATATATATATATATATATTTGGTTGGGCGTAACTTGCTTAACGATATATCAATCCCTTACAGGTTTTATCCAGTTAAAATTTTTTTTATATTTCGGCGTTCCAATGCAATTATTTACTTTTAATCTCATTTTGTGTCGGCTTTACCTACGTCACGTTGAAACACCGGTTCACGTACGATCACTAAAGTTAAGTAACCTCGAGCCTGGTTAGATAGGTGTCCGCTTGCGAATATCAGGTGCTGTAAGCTTGAATGTGAAAGTGTATATGGTGTAAATCAGAAGAGCCAAGTTCTAATTCATGTTGCGTTCGTTATATTTTCTTACACACAGATCCCATCGTTTCTCGTTGCTTCTTACCACAGTTTTAAGTTCAGGAATCTGGTCCGGTTGCTGGAGAGCCCTGTTTGTCTTGCCATCTATAGCTGAGAGGAGAAGAGATGGATGTGCGAAAGTAAACCCGCCGATAACATTTGCATTACCGGCACATGCATTTTTTATCAGCCTTTCTTTTAACTGTTTGATAGACTGAAATTCTGTGGATCCCTGCAAATTCGTCCATGCTTATATTGCTGCCACATATGGTACGGTGCTCCTGCTATTTACCTTGAACTCCTTGATAAAATCCAAAGACGAATCAGCAATATTATTGGTCTTGATCTGGCGGCTCGGCTTCAGTCACTTTCTCATAAATACTTTCATGGTAATTGTTCGGGTGACCTCTCCACTATGGTACCTAGACTTATGAATTTAAGCACAGTACTAGACTGGCGTCAATATCTCATCAATTATAGTTGAGCTGGCTAGATGTAGCCGTAAAATCCATGCTAACAGTTTTTCTCGCACTTCTCGCTTGTGGAACTTCCTTCTGGCTACATGCTTTCTAGCCAAATTTAATCTGCAAAAATTTAAATGCAATGTCATTCGCTATCTACTGTCCTCCTCATTACTCTTTTCTCTTCCCACTCATTATTAATGTTTCTGTTCCAAATTCTTCCACACCTTGTAACCCCTTGTGTCTCAGTGGCTTTATTGCCTTACATGGGGTGATACTAATTAAAAAAAAATTATTATATCACCTTTACAATTACGATATAAGGCAAGTTAAACTTTTTATTTTTAATTAATTATTTTAATTAATACATTAATTTGTGGCACCAGCCCTAAAGAGAAGTGCAGAAGTGCTGGTCAAATTTGTCTATCCTTACACAAGCTAATCCGACTCACGGCCAATTCACTCTAACAATGTCCTCGATCACCATCCTTCTCTATCTAATCCAACAACTTGTGTCACAATAATACATCTTCTCAGGGATCCTAATAAAACATCCATGATTTTAAAAATTCCTTTACGTGCACAGATATTTTCCTCTCTTTCAAAAAGTTATAAAAAATTACACATCAAATGCAGTTGGTGGAGTGAACTCGGTAATAAAATAAAAAATAAAAGAAACAAAACAGTCAAGCAGAAATAGAATCTGTGTTACTATGGCCGCTCCAAACAACAAAAAGATCAGCCGCTGAATTCTACCGATAAGCCACTGTAGTAAAATTGACCGAGTGGAAATGCTTTAATGTTTCAAACATACCTCAAAGGTAAGTAATCATTCTATGACGCAAGTGAATACCTTTAATGACGTCACTCAGACATCTTTTTTTTAGAATCAAAAATGGAGGAAAGAAATAAAGAAGTCATTACGGATTTAAAGAGAACTTCAAGTCGTTCTACATCATCAGATCCAAATAATTGGTTTGATATCCCTCAGTCAAATCAATACATGTTCTGTAAGTTTTGTTTTCTTTTATTGTGTACCATGTCCTGGTCTATGTCGTTTACAGGTATCGTAGGTGGAATATATCACCTCAGCAGACCCAGTAACATCAATGAGGTAGTGTCCGTTTTGGATCAAGCGAAATACCCAACACATACCATCCATGCGATTTCTCATTACGAAATGAATGTGCTCATCATAATAGGAGTTTTGCATACTATTCTCCAAACCGTTGGCTTTGTGGGAATGATGAAAGAAAGCTTGTCTGTCCTGGGCTTTTTGGCTGTGTTCAACTTCAGCTGTCTGCTTATCGAATTGTTGCTGCTGAATATAAACACCTTCACCAAGAAAGAAATCTGGACGAAACTGATTGAACAGTCTTTGGAGGCGAAGGAATCACATGTCAACTTGATGTCTTTGGAAGAACCAATCTTCTGTTGCTGGAAAAAATTCTACGAGATCGTCTGAGTGCAATTTCCGGCTGGATTGCATTGAGGCAATTTGGCTTACTGTGGCCGACAAAATGAGCTGGCCACTTACATCTCATCAGCTTCAATTGTAACCCATTCACTGAATTCTTTTTTTCTTGTATGTTTATTTTGGTTTCGTAAATCAAATATAAACATTTAAATGACGTCATATTCGAGGAATAAGTCTAAAATCCATTCAAATGTGCTAACCAAATACTTTGGAGAAACATTTCAAGCAATAATATCATTGCAAATCATTTGCAAGGTTTATTCTTTTCTGGAAATGACGTCAAATTTATGATGAAATAAATGTATGTAATATCTTTTAAATTTTTATGAATAGACGTCGGCACATGTCATTTATATTGATAAATAAAGCTCATATAAAACGGAAGTCCAAAATTGGAATATAAAGTTACTGTAAATAGGAAATACATGTTTCCTATTTGATGAAAAATTTTTTTTCAAAGTTATCATTTATTCCATAGTTAAAAAAAAAACAAGTTAAAAAAAAAAAATTACAAAATTTCTTGTTCACATTTTTGTCCAATGGCAACAACGAAATTCTAAACGATTTCGATTTTTTGATCGATTGCCAATCAAAGAATCGATTTACAATCAATTCCAAGTGCTGATACTCTTGTGATATCGTTTATAAACTTCGAAATGGGCTCAGTTATCCATCTTTTGACACGTGTATTGCGTCACTTTAACAGGCCACGTATTGATGTATTTCAATCGTTCTCTTCTTGACCAATATCAAATTTCGGATCGATTTCACTTGTGGATTTTCGCATCTCTTTTTTCTCTTCCTTTTTCTGAACTTTTTTAAAACTTTTCAGTTTTTAACTTTCCTTTTCACGCCTCTAATGTCTACCATTTTATGATATACTCAATTCAACTATCTTCCATCGATCACTTTTAATCAGGGACCTCAACAAAAAACGCAATATCTAAGTTTTTAAATGAATTTAAAAAAAATGAAAAATCTCTCTTGAAGCTTTTATTTATTTTTAATTTGAAGCTAATAGAGTAAATTTAACATTAAATTTAACTTTACTGTATTCCAAAAAGTAATTTAAATTGACTGGAAAGAGTTTTTTTTTTCTAAAATGGCTGATGACTTTTTGAATAGTCTTTCATCACAATGTAATTATGTTTATTAAAAAATCTTCCCAAAATAAAATTTACTTTTCTGAAACTTTATTTGAGGAATATTAGCTGATTTAAAATATAATTAATTTGATTTTGAAACAAGTATTATTTACTTTAAGTTTAAAATATCGCAGAAATATATTTTTTTCCGATGGTTATTGTGTAAAATGTTAACAACCTGATGAAAAGTTTTGTTCTACGGAAAACTTTAAAATTAGAAAAGAAATGACCTGAGCTTCTTTTTTTATATAGTTTTTAAGTACTCAATATTCTTAAAAAATTAGGAAAATATTCTCCGTAATCTAATGTTATATTGAATTTTAAAAATGTTGGCTTAAAATTTACTATAGTTATCGCCCTTATTTTCTTCGTGAATGGTCGACCGTATTTACAAAAATCAGCTCGTTTAAACACTAAAAAAAAAAAAAAAATTCAAAATTCTTTTTAAAAATTATTGCTGTTTGATGATTTGTATTAAGCTATTTCTTTTTATGATTAGTAAATATAGTTTTTTCACTTAATAATAATATCATCTAAAAAGGCTGAAATTAATACAGAATTTTAAAGATTTAAAAAACTTGATAAAATTTTTAATTAAAATTAAAAAATTAAAACAATTCTTGTAAAAAAATTCATTATTCCTCGAAACTTTTTTTCTTAAGAGAATAATCTCCATAATATAATTTATTCATAAAAAGCAATTAAAAGCTTTTCTAATTAAATAATATCATAGTTTTATTGCTTTTTTTTTATTTTACGATTCAAAGCAAATTTTCGGTAAATTGTGTTTCCTTTTGACAAAAATAATTTTATTTAAATTTTAAAAATTTAAAATCTCAATGAGTCCTGCCTTTAACAAATATGAATATGAAGAGGCTGAAATTTTAATTTATCGGGGATCGATCACGTGATCGCGAATTATTTGACGCATCAGAGTCGTAGGGGAAAACATGCAATGCAGCACGGTGGTTTTCTCTTGTGCAGTAGCCCAATCCTCTCCAGGCCGGTTTTGAATTCAGAGTTTCCTTCTAGTAGTTGCCACCCAAAACTATAGAACCCAGTTTGTTCTGCTATTTGCCCATAGCTGGTGGGGAAAAAAGGGGTAGAAGAACAGGATACACGTATGTGAATGCAATGGATCCGACTAGAATTCCAACTCCGATTCCTCAATCCGAGTTACTATACATTACTCCACCGTGTTAAGTGGGGATAATGGATGTAAAAAAAAAATTTACGACGATTTTATAAAAAAAATATCCAAAAAAAGTTTTTCATTCATTTGTGTATACGTTCTGAAAATTTAATTAAAATCCGACAATTATTTGATTTTTTTGCAAGAATTTCTAAAACTGTGTTTTTTTTTCGCCAAAATGACGCTAAAAAGTGCACATACTAAATATTTGGTCCACCCGTTGATGCAAAAAAATACAAGATTTTAAACAAAATTTCGAACGTGCTAGAAAAGGATTAAAAATTTTTTCATCATGCTATTCTCTCTCTTTTAGAAAATTTTTGGTGGTACCTTCTTTTAATGTAATGTAATTTATACTTTTATTTAAAATACTAATAAACACAATGAAAAAAAAAAAACTTAATAAACTGTAAATCAACTAATTTTTTTAAAACTTGTACTATTCTAACTGAAAATCTGCTCCAAATAGTAAGCTAAAAATGTAATAAAACTATTACATTATTTAATTAGAAAAGCTTTTAATTGCTTTTGTAAGTAATTTATTAAGGACACTATTGTCTGAAAAATAAATGTTTTTAGAGGAATAATGAATTTTTACAAGAATTTTTCATTTTTTTTCCAAATTTTAATTATAATAATTTAAAAATCGATTAAAATTCTGTATTATTTTATTTCCTGTATGTGATATTGTAATTAAGTGGAAATTAGATTTACAAATCCAAAATTGAAAAAAAAATAATAAACGTCGTTTATTTTTAAAATAATTGTTTTTATTTTTTCACTTTAATTGTTCCCTTTTTTCATCTATGGCAGCTTAAACATGGCATTATTATGAAAAGGTCAAGTGCTTGGATTGAATTAAATAGATGAATGTTTTTAACTAATGTTAATTAAGCTTCATTGACTATTAATAGTTATTTATTATTATAAAATAATTCCAGCTCAATGTGTTAATTTTCTTGCTCAGTTATCTTTATTTTAATTTCATCTGTTATTAAATTTTAAAATTAATTTAAGAAAATTTTATAGTACTTTAAATTTCTTTATTTTTTCATAAAGCATCTTCAAACGTAACTAAAAGTCAATAAAATATTGGATAATTGCTGAAAATATATTAATTTGTAAAATCACTAGGTAGTTAAAAACGAAAAAAAAATGCGTTCACTTAGATTTCGTAAATTTATATCAATTCTGATCATCCATACTAGCTGTCATCCCCTCGAAACTTGTCGATACGCCAATAAAGATGAAAGAAAAACAGGAATCGTCGTTAAGAAATGCTTGTATTACTTTCTTATAGTATATAAGTAATGTTTATTTCAGATCAGATTAATCTAACTTTAAATTTGCTAATTTTACTTAAATATCATGTCACAAATATATATTTTATTTTTGGAAGATTTTTTAAACCGATAATTTTGTTTTGTTTACAAATTTCTCAAAATTAAGCAAATGGAGGCTTTTAAGAAAATTTTCTGAAATCGGCAAAAATGATGAGATTCCAATCTATATAATTTCTGCTTGAAATACACCAGAATATTTCACTTACTGGAAATAGTAAATTTAATCATTTAACTTTCAATTAAAGCTAAAACGAAATCTTCAAGAATTCTTTTCATTTTTACAAATTCATTTTAAACCTTAGGTATCGAAAATTTATACCGAATTAGTGGAGGTACCTGCTCTAGTAGCCAAAGTAGTGTATTTATATTTTTAATGTTAAATAAGCTATACTTTGTATTGATTACTTTTAACAGCACATTTGTTAAAGTAATCGGCTACAAATTACAAGTGAGTTTAAATAAAATAAATAAATATACAGCTTAATAAAAATAGGGAGCGTCTACTCAAATACAAGTATTCACTAAATATAACGTTTAATATGCATACATATATATATATATATGTATGTGTATATATATATTATAAATTAACTGATTTAAAATGTTTTTTTTTCGCTACACAGTTCTAACCATGTTTCAAAAATGGAAGCTAAAAGCTTTGAATTTAATTTTGTAATTAAATTAAAGACACTAGTTCCATTTCATCCTCAAGCGAATTTTGGAGTAACTTATTGAGCACTATTTTGTAAAAATAAAAATATCTATAAGAACGCCGGATTATATATCTTACTGTTCTTTCTTTTAATTCATATATACAGACATATATATATATATATATATATATATATATATATATATATATATATATATATATATATATGGGGTAAATATAGATAGGTAAATTGTCGCCATTTACATTTATATTTTAATTTTCTCGCTTGGCGTTGGTTGTTTTGTTTTGGTAGAATGCACAGTATAGTAGGGTCAGTTGGGCACCATCTGTGAGAAAAAGAACATGACGCAATTTACTCTTCCAGAAATTTGGAAACAGCATGCCGTGCTGCTTGGCATTCACGCCGGAAACTCTAATGCGAATATTTCAGTGTGCTTAGGTGTCAATCAGAGGACAGTGCAGAGGATTTGGAAAAAGTTGGATGAGTCTAATGGTGATTACGAAGGTATGGCAGCTCGGAAAAGAAAAGAACTCCCGAATTTGTTGGTGAGGGCCTCACACTCAACATGAAGCTTGCATAAAATGCCTTGAGGACTTAGCGCTACATTGTGTCAAGAAGATGGTTGCTGAAAGACCCTGTACCATGCCACACAAGCAGGAGAACCAAGTCATAGCTGTCAGACAATTTCTGCGACCACATCACCCCTTATATCTGGTCACTACTTCCCTAGACTGCAACCCCTTTAGTTATTATATGCGGGTCGCAGTTGAGCGAGAGACCCACAGAACTGTTTGTAACGCCAAAGATTATGACAGCATTTACCAACTTAAACAGGGAGATCATCCATAAGAGTTGCGGGAAATTCTGAAGTCGTCTGGAGGCGGTGGTTGAAGCCAATGGTGATTTTATTGAATAAATTTACTCTTTAGTATTTCAAGATATTTTTGTGTAATTTTGGTATATATGTTAAAATGAGATGCATAATTTAGACGACAATAGACGTAGCCTATATATATATATATATATATATATATATATAGGGTGACCCAAAAAAACGGGAACTTTTTAACAATCCAATAAAACCAAGAGTGATGGAAGAAAAATATTTTATTCATAGTAATTGAAACCTTAAAACATGCCATTTAAGAAACAATGATAGAATTTTCATTTTTTTTTTAAATTACGTCCTGTAGATGGCGTCCTCCTGTACGAATGCATTCTTGAAATCTGCTGTTGAGATTCCTCATTGACTGCTGCAACATCTCAGCTGGGATACTGTGAACTTTACCTTGAATTCTAAATGGCGACATGTTTACTTGCTCAAGGTCACTATCTCGCAGTGTTGACACTTGCTCATGTCTGGCAATACGCACTTCAAAAATTCCCGTTTTTTTTGGGTCACCCTGTATAATATATATATATATATATATATATATATATATATATATATATATATATATATATATTTTTCTCGACTGAGGCACTTCAACTTAAGTTTTATTATTTCATTTTTCTTGTGTTTGCATAATTTTTTTACTTTTCTGGGCATAAAAATTGTCCGAATGTTCTGTATATCTGGGCGCTTTCGGCTATTCTTTTAGCCATTATCAAGGATTAAAGTTTATTTTTAACTGAATGTGTGGATTTTTATATATGTATCTAGAGTCATGGACATTTTTATTTTACATTCCAAACACGGTCAGCAGTACATTGTGGCCGTGTTAATAATTGAAAAAAAAATGAAAAAGAAACAAACTTAATCGCTGTACCTAGTCTATCACTTTTACTGAAAGTTTTATAAAAAGACACACACACACACACACACACACATAAATATATATATATATATATATATATATATATATATATATATATATATTATTAAATATAACAAACAATGAATGTCTATTATGCCTGGTCATAAGCCGTTCTAATGTTCGAATGTTTGCTTTAATTTCTGTTGAAAATAAGACAAAATTTGTCCAACATTTAGATAATTTTTTTTATTAAGTTGGTCTTAAGCTTTCGGCTCACACGAGTCATCCTCAGAGTGGTTATGCAGTCATGAAACAAAGATATCCACCGTCAAAGATGATATTTTGTTATTTTGACATAGAAGATTGCTATGCGACGATAACGGTCGCGGAATAGCAGACGCAGATCGTAATTTCAAGATGCGGTTCTATGACGTCATAAAACGCGATAGATCGAAGTATTACAACAGAACCAATGTCAAGATGCAGTGCAATGTATTGTGACTAGATTGAAATGTAATTTTGTTGAGTTTGGGTTTCTTTCGTTTTAATGTAGATAGCCTCCAATATCTGAAGGTTATTTTTACTGTGTGTATGTGTGAGTATTATTGTGTTATCAACTAATTTATCTCTAATATCATGTACATGGATATGTTTTTCTAAGAAATGTTGCTTAATATAACTAAGATCAGAAAGGTGACAGGTAAGTCTACGGGAAAGCGTGGTTGTAGTAAAACCAATATATGTAGCGGGTTTATTATTAGCATTAGAGATACAATCTCTGAACGGTCATATAAACTGATACAATACATTGGTTTTTGTAGAGGATTTAGTTGTGTGGTTGTAGGGTTATTATAGACTATGAGGTCAATTTTAACATCGCATAACAATCTTCTATGTCAAAATAACAAAATATCATCTTTGACGGTGGATATCTTTGTTTCATGTCTGTATAACCACTCTGAGGATGGCTCATGTGAGCCGAAAGCGTAGGATCAACTGAATAAAAAAAAATATCCAAATGTTGGACAATTTTTGTCTTTATTCTCACCAGAAATTAGAGCAAATATTCGAACATTAGAACGACTCATGATCAGACATAATAAACATTCATTGTCTTTTATATTTAATAATATATGTTTAAATGTTTAAATAATGATCTGCTGCCCAAATACACCAAATATATATATATATATATATATATATATATATATATATATATATATATATATGTGTGTGTGTGTGTGTGTGTGTGTGTGTGATTTGCGTGCGTGTGCGCATTTCGCATGTGTGTGTGTTGCCGGTATTCAAACTTACAATTTTTCAGCAGTTCAAATAGTAGATTTTCCCCACAGCTTCTCTAATAATTATGATGAATATTTTTTTTACTCGATTTTTTCCTTACCTGTTCCTTACCTGGCTCTTGTCAAGCATGGTTACTCTATCCTCTTAGCAATGCGGATCCCCTATAGTAATTGTTGATATTTCTTTTGACTCGTCTAGTTACCATCATTCCTCTATTCGCAAGACTTTTTTCTGTCACCAGCATGCCGACTGGGCTCCATTTCGCAGTTATATTCGCGACAACTCTTGGAATTAAATCCTTAACCTTGCTGTCGAAAATTGTGTCACTGAGGTTTCTTGCTGGAGTGAAAGCCGGCATCAATACTTTTGTGCCATATTGAAATTACTCAGTGAAACCACAATCTTTTTTCTTTGTTCATACCTGCTTGCTGAGTAGCTACACACAACAGGAATCAATTTTCCCGGTTATACTAGCGTGACAGCTTCGATGACAACATACACCTCTATATATCCGCACGTAATAATTGCAAAAGCATTTTCAATGAGTCTAAGGTTTTGATCACTGACAGAATGAAACACCGTATAGACACTCACAAGTTTTGTTTTCGAGCCTGCTAGCAGCTCTGTAATAATGTGATACAATTATAAACCTTGAATCTCACATGTCTTTAATCAATCTGAGGTGTTATTATCTTCTATTTATAAAACAGTATGTTTTGCTCGTAAATTCTCTTCCTATTCCATTTTTAACTCATCTGGAGTAGTTTTGTCTGACATTCCACTCTGTCTGCAATTTTCTTAAAAATGTCTTCCTGGACTTTTTCTCCCAAAACTCTACAATAAATGCCTTGGTGCTTCTTGCTTTCCCAGCTTGTTGAAAATCGTTTTCTGCAATTACTTTTTTTAAGAACTCAGGCGAAACGTTCAATCATTCAAACTACTGACCTATTATTTTTCTACCTCTCGTTGGTAAAATGGGAAAAAGCGTCCCTTTTGACACGACGTTTTATTGCAACAAGTTTATCCAGATTTGTCAAAATTGCATTTCTAATAATGAAATCTTCTGAAGTAATTTGTAAATATTTTTTTTATAGTTTTATTAGTTCAGTTATATTCCCTCCATCTCTAAATAATATTAAAATGAAGATCAAATTTTCATAAATATGGTCAAAATATCCTCAGTTTCCGCGTGCTTTCTCAATTTTTTCACATGATTCTATATTTAAACACGTGTACGCAATAAATAGAATAACGTTTATAAATAGAATAGAAATAACGATTTCACTCTATAAGATATATAGGCTGTTCTATAATCGTATATAAAGGCTGTTCCAATAATTTGGACCTATTTTAAACTTAATTCACATTTAAAATCGGTTCAAGTTCTTAGAACACCCTTGATTATAAATGTTGCTGATTTGATCGTTATTTCTCGGCTATGAGATCATCACACTTCATAAGATTTGAACAACTTTCTATTATAACCTTTGATCATTCTTATTTTCTTATTTTCTTCAAATCATAGACGTCACTAGAAACAATTAGATTGGATCAAGTTCATCATTGACTATGATTATTCCTAACCCCTGCATTTCAGCCGGAAGATCTCTGCAACGATGTGAAATGATTTAAATCTATAAAAATGTAATAAAGTCTATGTTAAGAATATTTTGAATCTCTCACTACATTTCACTCCCTTAGAATATTTTTAGTTTTTTTATTCAATCGGATTAACATTATTACAAATGCTGACTTGATCGATATATCTCCTCAGGCAAAATACTGTAGTTCTATTTGTTGTAATGGAATGTCCCACACTCCCTATCATCTATGTGGACTGACTATATCAGTAGCTATATATAGTGAACACAGGATATACTCTCTTGTACAATAAAACTTTCTTTCTTCTTTCATCTATGCGCTTGTTGCTGTTCCTTCACTCGAGTACCACGTTTGTCTGTAACCTCTTTAAGGATACGACACTATTGAATAATTTTATTTGTGACATATAGTCAAATGTATAACTACTCTTGGTTTAATCGTTATATTTATGCCAGGAGACCTCTGCAATTCGACAAAATTATTTTCATTTCTAAGATGAAATCACACTTCTAATATCACATCACTACTGTTCATTTAATCGTCAAATCTCGACCGGTTGATGTCTACAATTCATTAGAATTATTTGTTCGATCAAACTGAATCACATATGTATTATAATTCCTGATAATTTAATCGCTACATTTCTTCAAGAAGACCTTCGCAATTCCTTAGAATAATTTCAATCAATGAGATATAATCATATTGATATTATCCTTAATCTTGAGTTGATTGCAACATACCAATCTGGCGATCTCCGTAATTAATTAGAATATTTTAATCAATAAGAAAAAAAAATTTTGGAAAGGTGAGTAAGACAAGAATGTGTCTTCTCACCGGATTTATTCTACCAATACAGCAAGGCAATTTTGAGAGAATTAGAAGTTCTACCAGTATTCATTATTGGCGGCCAAAATCTTAACACTATAAGATATGCAGATGACACAGTGTTGATAGCAGACAGAGAAAGGAAAGTACAAAATCTTCTACCGAAGGTAGCGAAGGAAAGCGAGAAGAAAGGACTAATTATAAACTACAAGAAGACAGAATGAACAAGAAAAGGGTGAATTCAAAATGCAAATTGCAAATCGAGCACTAAAATCAAACTAGTACAGAAATGTAAATATCTAGGAAGCGTCTTGACAGAGGACGGAAAGTGCGACATTGAGATCCGAAGACGTATTTGAATGGCCAAAGATGTATTCCAAAAGCTAAGCAGAGTATTAAGAGAGAGGAAAACTTCGTTAAAAACAAAGAAAGGAGCATTGAATTGTTATGTGATATGCGACTTGAAGCAACAGAAATATGATTCTACAGACAGATGCTGAGGATACTATGGCCCAAACATGTTAGCAACGACGAAGTTTCGGATAAAATGGAAACAATATGGAAACTTATACTTAACATCAGAAAGAGACATTTGAAATTTCTGGGTATGTAATGAGGAAGGACGGCTTGGAAAACGTGATACTCACAGGACAGATTGAGGGAAAGCAGCGCGTAACATACTTGATCTGCTTGAGTAAATGGATGGTAGAACAGAGTTTGGGCGAAATAACAAAAAGACAAAACTTATTAAGAGCTACAAGTGACAGGATGGCAATGCTCGCCTACGTCCTCAAGGGACACGCCACATAAAAGAAGATTTGATCGCTATATTTCTACAGGAAGAACTTTGCAATTCCAGAGAATAATTTCAATGTAGAATGATTAAATCAAATTTATATTTCCATTATTGTTAATAGGATCACGATGTTTCGTTCGCGAGATCTGTACAATTCCTGAGAATAATTTCAATGTAGAATGATTAAATCAAATTTATATTTCCATTATTGTTAATAGGATCACGACGTTTCGTTCGCGAGATCTGTACAATTCCTGAGAATAATTTCAATGTAGAATGATTAAATCAAATTTATATTTCCATTATTGTTAATAGGATCACGACGTTTCGTTCGCGAGATCTGTACAATTCCTGAGAATAATTTCAATGTAGAATGATTAAATCAAATTTATATTTCCATTATTGTTAATAGAATACAATTCCTGAGAATAATTTCAATCTATAACATTTAATCAATCTATCGCTGATTTGAGGGCTATATTTCTGCCGGAAGGTCTTTGTCATTCCTTAGAATTATTTAAATCTCTAATATTAAATCAAATTAATATTATAACTACTGTTTCCTCCGGGGAATGTCTGAAATTCTTTCAGTAATTTCAATCTAAAGGATTTAATCAAATTAATATTATTACCATTGTTATTTTGAACATTATATTACAACTGGGTAATGGCTGCCATTACATAGAACCTTTCAATCTATAAAATGTTATGAAAATAATGTTATCAGTTATAGATTCGTTCATTTCACTTCCTCTTGGAGATCTCTAAATTCTTATTTTTCTTCTTTGTTCCGTGTTCATTCAAGACGTAAGAGATCATGATTCACCACAACTTCCTGTCCTTTTTACACTATTTACGTCGCTCGGACTGTTGTCGTCATCTTTATTGCCATATTCACGACGTTTCGGTCGTTGTACGCTCCAACCTTCTTCATATGATATACGTTGGAATTTCGAACTGAACTCTTTATTTAGTCCACCAGGGTAGATTATTCTACATTTAATAAAGAATGCAACTCAATTCATTCATATTCTCTGCAGACTTTTCCTTCATTTCCCCCCTTTTTTTTCTTTTCTTCTCCTTTTTCTCTTTCCTTTTCTTTTTTTCTGATTAACTCCCAGAGGCCTCATTGACACAATTTAACCCAAGTTTTAAAATTACTATTCTTCTATTCATCACAATATTTCTGCCGGGAGATCTCTGTAATTATTTCAAGTTATTTCAATCTATGAGATTTAGTCAGATTAATATTATCACCGTTGTTTATTTGATCACTACATTTCAACCGGAAGTTCTATTAAATTCATTAATTTTAATCTATAAGATTTAATCAAATTATTATCATCGCAACTGTCGTTTGCAACGCTGCCTTTCCGCCTGGAGATCTTTGAGAATCTTTAGAATACATTAAAAATCAAAGATTTATTCAAATTGATATTTTTTTAAATCTATTTTTTTTTAATTCTCAACGTGACTATAGAATTATTTTAATCTATATAATTTTGTCAAATTTGTATTATCAAAACTGTCAGTTTGTTTATTATATTTAGTCCGAGAGAATTTCCCTTAGAATAAATTTGATGCCGAAGTTTTAATATCATTAATATATCCAAATATGTTATTCGATCGCAACATTTGGTCACGGTTAGGTGTGTTGTTTGAGTGATATCAATCTACATGATCCAATCGAATTAATATACAGCCAATGTTGTTTTGAACATTATGTTTGACCCGGAAGATCCCTGCAGCACTTCACTTTATTATTCAATCAATCTAGTTTGATCACAGTAATATTTTCCCGTTTTTTTCTCTCAAAGTTTACATGTACTAAGCATTGAGTGGTATAGAAGCTCTGTTATGATTTTTTCGCTTGCGTATGTGTGTGTGTGTGTGTGCTCGGTCGTTTGTGTAGAATGAACAAAAACTCAGTGCTTGAAAATAACTGTTCAACAGCTTGTATTTCTGGTTGAAAAGAATGTGCCAAATAGTAGCAGTTTCCGTGGAAAATGAAGTTTCCTCAGTTGACAAAGTTCTTGAGTAGAGTAGTTGTTTTTGCTGAGAGAGATTTCTCTGATACTTTCGACGAGGGTGAGGAGCGAGAAATCCGGGTGTGAAACTGATAAGACAGGCCTCGTCTTTTGCAGCAAGTGTTGTGTGTAGTTTTCCTTTGCTGGATGTTTGGAAGTGACATTTCTCCGCCGGCTCCCACGGGAAGAACGCGAAATTTAAATTCAAGCTGCCAAAACAGGCCTCGTCTTCTGCATAAAGGGATGTGTGTAGCCCTTCTAGTTGGGCTTGAAGGTCGCGACCTCTGAAAGTGATAAATTTTAACGAACGGCCCTTGAGTGTAGAGGCCGCTAAAATAAAATCCTGTTGATTATTTCCGCTGCTGCTGCTGAATCAAGCAAAGTAAGGAAGCCCTCACAAGCCAACAAGTGAGATAGCTTTTATAACTCAGTATATTTAATTTATAAAATATTTATTGCAATATAAATCCACATATTTCTGTTTTGATTACTTTTTCGGCATGTGAGCTCTCCATCTTTTCTCGGAGTATGATTTACTTTGAAAGCAATGTCTTGATAAAACAGGAACGGTGATAGATGACAGTCTTTTTACAGAATGAATTTCTTGCTTCTAATTTCATGACATATTGGTGTGGTGAAAGCTTCCACAGAAAATGACTTATCATTGAATAACCTCTAATCTAGACGCGCCAAAAAGAAGTCGATATTGTAACGAGAATGATCAAGTCAAAAAGTTATCGAAATATATTTTATTTATCATTATATTATAAATTTCCATTGCATTCAATTTCTTCTCAGTTTCATCTGCAATTTGTCTTCTATTTCTTTCTCTTTTCCTGTGCAACTCTTTCGAACGGTTAGGTTTTAAAATAATTTCGTCTGAAAGGTGGCAAAGTGAAGCCAAATAAATATATTACCAGAAATATATCAGAAAAAAGGAAGCGTAAGTAAAGATACGTAGAATATATCGAGCAGAAAAAGAGAACCAAAACATGTCATTTAAGTCCAAATTATTTATTATGACTATTTCAAATGCTAACCAAAAACGAAAGCCAGTCTAAGGAATATATCAGCCCAAAATAGAAAAGGTAAAAATACAGTGGATAAAAATATATGCTAAAAACGGAACATAAAGCCAAAGAATATATAAGCTAAAAGAATCTAGCCTGAAACTAAAATGAAGGCGAAAGAATATATTAAGCGTAAAACGGAAAGTCAGAAAAATGAACCCAACCGCAAAGATGCCAAGAAAAGTAAAAGAAAAAAAAAGAAAGTAAATCCAAATTCTATATCAACAAAAAAGTGAACTAGAAAGGACATCAATGACAAGGGGTATATTAGTCAATAGATAAAGCCGAAAAAGAACGTATAGCTGAAATATGTTGCAAAAACATGCGTAAGAGAGAAAGGTAAAGCCAGAGATATAAAAGTTAAAAATAGATCCCAAAAAGAAATCTTAGGACATCGAATATATCAGGCAAATGAACAAAAAGAAAAAAAAGGTAAAATGAAGCTAAAATATTAAAGCCAAAAAGGAAAGGCAAAATTGGATTGCAAGATCAAGGAATATTTTTGGAAGGAAACCCACAGAAGGAAATCAAGGACAAAATATGTCAACAAAAAGATGTCAGAAACAAATCATAGATAAAGAATACATAAGCCAGCAAAGACAAAATAGAAAGTCAATGAAAAGTTAAAAAGAAAAGGAAAAACACGCCAAACAAAAACAGTTAAGTGAAAAATGAAGTCATAGACTAATAATACATGAGCTCTTGGAAGAAAGCGAGAAAAGTAAACAAAGAGGGGATGTAAAAGCGATAAATAGAAAGCAGTAAAAGGAAATCGTGGACAATAAATATATCAGCTAAAAAAAAAAAATGTAAAAAATATATATATATATATCAGCCAAAACTTGGCCATCAAGAAATAAATGAAAATAAGTAGTATATATTAGCAATATAGGGGCAAAGAATATAGAAGCCAAAAACTTCCGAAATAGAAATAAAAAAGGATGTCATTCTAAGAACGAGAGGTGTAAAATAAAGCCAAGGTCAAAGAATATATTGTAATGACAAAAGTACGCGGATGTAGGCTTTAAGAAATAACTCTCTCAAAGAGGAGAGAGAGAGAGAGAGAGAGAGAGAGAGAGAGAGAGAGAGAGAGAGAGAGAGAGAGTAACAAAACAAGGGAAAATTGATTATTCATAACATATGTTATACAAAAACGCAATCCAAAAGAAGAAAACTGTTTGTGCCAAGAAAGAAAATCCAAAAATAGAAATTAAGAAAAATATAAGCCAATAAATTAATCCTTATAAAGCCATGATGAAAAAAAAATTATAGCAGCTAGAGGAGGTAGGGAGAGAAAAGGAAAGCCCCGAGAAAAAGATATATCAGTGAAAAATCATGGACAATAATGAATATTTAATCTAAATTAGAAAAGCGAAAATAGGAAAGCAAATAAACGCCAATGAAAGAAAGTAAGGATAAGGACTATGCAGCACAAAAAAAAATTTATGAACGATGGATATTTCAGACACAGAAGGAATTCTATAAAGAAAGAGAGCGAGTTGAATGCAAGGAGAAAGAATATGTCAGCCAAAAAAGGAAATCCAATAAAGAAATCATTGTCAAATACATAGATCTAAAATGAAGGCCGAATGAAGGAAAGGAACAATATTAAAGAAGGACAGGCAAAAAAAGAAAGTAAAAAAAAAAAAAAAAACATTTACCAGCGAAAACTTTGGCCAAATAAAAAGGAAAGCAAATATTGTAATGATTGGACGAAAACAAAAAAAATAAGTTAACGAAAATTAAATCACTCAAATGATTATATGAACCACTTAAAGGGGAAAGCAAAGAATAAGGAATATATAATTAAAATAATGGACAACAAAAACGGAAATCATGGCGCAAAGAATTACCCAAAAAATGAAGACAGAATATAAAAGAAATACTGACGAATTCCAAGAATTTTAGATTAAAATAAAAGAATTTTTTACAGTAAGGTTCACTCAGTACAAGGTAGATGGTTACGTTACGAGTTAGTTTACACGGATAGGAGACTGTTAACCCTAGAATTGAACAGTTTAAAATTGTAGAGATCGTGGAAACAACATCTTGGGAGTTGGTTCGACAGAGCAGTTGTTTGCGGCAAGAAGCTGTTTGAGTGGAACTTACTTATCACTTATGGAATACCGAGGGAATGTGGGTGATTTGATACAATGTACGTAACATGGCGGGTCGTAGCCATGAAGATTAGAACTGACAGGACCAAGGAATGTAGTTCGTCCGAGCACTTTCTGTGAAAGTAGCGATAGAGAAGCGAGAGGAATGCCGCATCACCCCTGTAGAAGAGAGGTTGGAGGGTGGAAAATAATTCGTCACTCACAAGGACTCGGAGACGATTTTGGACTCTATAGAGCCTCGAGAGTGTGGTCTGGGCAACTCCCGCCCAAATATCAAGCCATACTCCATTTTGGGCCTGATATCGCTCTTGTAAAGGCAGAGGATAGAGTCAGGTACTTACTGTGGCGGTACATGGAGCTGCATCTTTAGCGAAGGTATGTATGAGTTTCACTTGAGGTCAGGTGTGAGATTAAAGCCCAATCATCTCTCAAGGCACGGTGCTTCCCTGAAGGGAGATCCGTTCATCGGAATTTGCGTTATAAATTTGGAAAGCTATAACATGGAGGAATGATAAAGAATATATACGACAAGGAAAAAAAATGAATGTCAGACCCAAGAATATAGGAAAGAGATTAAGTTCACGGCGGAAAGAAAATACCTCAAATTTAACAGTTATCAGCCAAAAAAAAAAAAAAAAAAAAAAAAAAAAAAGGAAGATAAGATGTTACTGATAAAGGCAAGGACATATTGCCTAAAAAACCAGACGCAAATGAATGTGAACTTCACCGAACAATCAGCCTAATGCGCCACATAACAAAACTTATCATCCATATTCTGATGAATAGAGCGTGCAGAAGAATCGGGCAAGAGGTAGGGCAAGAACAATGCGGGTTCGTTAAAGACACCGGAACAAGAAATGTGATATTCATGCTCAGAATGTTATCAAAAACATCATTACAAATGCAGAAGAACGCACACCTGTGTTTTATAGGCTACGCAAAGGCGTTCGACAAAGTACACCACAAAGATTTGTTAGAGTTTCTTGGCAACCCTGACATATTCGGGGACACAAAAAATATTAGAATAATTAAAAACCTATACTGGGAGCAAACCGTCTGCATAAAGATAATTCAACAAGGAAAATTCAGTCAACAAAAGGAAAAATAAAGAATTATCAGCCCCAAAATATAGCCAACAAACAAAAGGAAAACAAAAGAGATATCATCCCCAAAAGGAATAAACAACAAACAAAAGGATGATGAAAGCGATGTGAGCTAAAAAAGAATAACCAGCAAACAAAGGTTTACTTACAATGTCAATCGACATCTCCAGTTACCTTGATCTATCCACTATCCCTCTCTTCATTCTTTCTTCTATCACTCCTATCTACTCTTGCTCCAATTCTTCTGCAACCCCCTGCATCCTAGTGGCTTCACGCCTTGCTCTGGGCGTAATGCTTAAAAAAAAATTATTTACATTATTCGGACTGTTATCCTAATCTTCATTGTCATATTCACAGTTTTTCGGCCGTTGTACGCTCCAGCTTTTTTCAGGTGAGTGGAATTTCGAACCGAACCCTTTATTTCGTGCACCGGGGTAGATTGTTCTAGTTCCACGTGCCACGCCTCTTCCGGATGTCTCAGTCATTTTCCTTTAACTCAACTCACCAAGTTTTTAGTCCATCTGAAGAAGGCCGGAGCGTACAACGGCCGAAACGTTGTGAATATGGCAATGAAGATGAGAATAACAGTCCGAATAATGTAAGTAATCTTATATTTCATCTCAGAGATATAGACAGAAACAAAAGTTTGTTTATTTGTTATCTGGTGACATAGTAACTGGTGGTACATGAATTTAGTGACATGGTAATTTTGAGTTCAATCCCTGGGCTGAGAAGTGTGTACTTGGAATCAGTGGAACCGAGCGAGCAACATCTGAGTAGTATTAAAATAAGAACTAGACGAGATATCCTGAGTCATGAGCGGTGGGACGAGAACTGTGTACCCGAGAAGATTGAATGAGGGCTTCAGGTCAGAATTCCTTCAAGGTTGCCCAGATCGATACACATTTGATGAAGGCCGGAGGACACAAAGAAGGAAAAGTGGAGATAAAAACAACAAAAATGAAGACAACAGACCGATTATAAATATTTTAAATACTGATAACTACACATCTTAGAATTCAGGGAAAACAAAAACGGAAGACTAAAATTATATCATCTCATAAAAAGGACTAGTCATAAAAATGAGGTTTAAAGGATATCATCCCCCCGCCCGACGAAAAAAAAAAATAACAAATTATTAAAAGGTGGACTAAAGAGACATCAGCGCCCAAAATAATCGACAGCAAACAAATGCAACGTTAAAAGATATCAGTCCCAAAAGGAATAGGCAATAAACGAAAGGAAGAATTAAAAAATGTCGTCAAAAGGAATTAACAAAAGTAAGAAAAAAATTATATCATTAACAATAAAAAGAAAAGAAAGATTAAAAAGATATCAGCACCAAAAGAATAACTAACAAAAAAAAGGAAGACTAAAAAAATATATCATCCCTAAAATGATAAAGCAAACGAAAGAGTAAAATGATATCTACAAATGTTTAGACGATATCCAGAAGCAGGCACCAAAAATATCAGCCCCAAAAAGAATAGTCAAGAAACAAAAGAGACTAAAAAAATATTATCACTGAACTCTAAAACTACATAACCCCCAAACAGAATAGCCAATAAACAAAGCGAAGTGTAAAAAGATATCATCCCCAAATGGAATAGCCAATAAACAAAGCGATGTGTAAAAAGATATCATCCCCAAATTGAATAGCCAATAAACAAAACGATGTGTAAAAAGATATCATCCCCAAACAGAATAGCCAATAAACAAAAGGATGTGTAAAAAGATATCATCCCCAAACGGAATAGCCAATAAACAAAGCGAAGTGTAAAAAGATATCCCCAAATGGAATAGCCAATAAACAAAGCGATGTGTAAAAAGATATCATCCCCAAACGGAATAGCCAATAAACAAAGCGATGTGTAAAAAGATATCATCCCCAAACGGAATAGCCAATAAACAAAGCGATGTGTAAAAAGATATCCACCCCAAACGGAATAGCCAATAAACAAAGCGATGTGTAAAAAGATATCATCCCCAAATGGAATAGCCAATAAACAAAGCGAAGTCTAATGTGATCTTCTTTTATGTGCTGTATCCCTTCAGGACGTAGGCGATCATGGCTCTCCACCTCCACCTGTCCCTTGTAGCTTTCAATAAGTTTTGTCTTTTTGTTATTTCTTCCAGATCCTATTCTGTCATCCACTTGCTGAACGCGTTATGTCACACGTTGCTTTCCCTTGTTCATCTTTCCCTCTATCCACCCTGTGAGTATCAGATTCTTCAATCCTTCCTTTCTCATTAGGTGTCACAGAATTTCAGCTGCCTTTTCTCCTGCCTATTCGTTTTTTCTTCCTCGTCCAAGATGATATTTTTTGCTGATGACACTAAAGCTTCTTTTAATATGTCCTATTTTCAGTTTCCATTTCCATTTTGTCACTCATATCTTCTTTTCACATTGTCCATATATTTTTTTTTCAGGCTCGGGGCGCTCAGGAGTTTGTTGTATTGAAATTTGGGTGCTGCGTTGGACTTCTTCAGTTCCCGGAGTTTCTCTCTCAGTTTACATATAAGTGGGAGATGGTCGCTTCTGCAATCGACACTTGGGTAGGGTTTGCTGTGAATTTTTTGTTGATATTCATGGAGCTAGTTTGGATTTTAGTTTCTCCTCCTACGCTTCTCCATCTCCATAATTATCTTGGATGTTCTTGGAACCATGTATTGGCTACTACCTGGTCATTGGCCATATACCGTTGGACTCATTTTTCACCGCGTTCGTTGCGGGTTCCTAGTCCGAATTTGCCAGCTCTCTCCCTTGTCCTCTCCCTGCCTATTTTGCTTTCCAGGTCTCCTATGATAATTTCACTTCTTGTGATTTACAATGAGTCTTGGCGTGGTTTAGCACGGAGCAGAAAGGTTCGATTTCTACTTCCTTACATTGTGCTGTCGGTGCATACACTAATATGATAGCTATGTTAAAAGGTTTTCCTTTCAGTTTGACTACTAGAATTCTTTCGGATAATTGATAGTGTCCCAGAACGCGTTTCTTAGATTCTTGATCTAGTATCAAGCCTACTGCTTTAACGTTTTCCCCTCCGCCAGCATATATAATCCTGTGATTGTCACTGTTGTTTTGCCACTTAGTTTCATATACACCTAAGATGTTTATGTTTAGGTTACCCATCTCCTGTTTTCCAACTGGATAGAGTTGTTCAACGTCCTGACGTTCGATGTCTCAAGAGTTATTTTTGTTTGATGCGAGCAGCCTTTTCATGACGGTCCGGTGACACCTGTCGCTCATGTGACTTCTTTCAGGGTGAAGGACAGGTTCCGAGGACTTCTATCCCCTTTACGAAGTTTATGCTAGCAGTCGCTGGATGACGAGTAGGTGATACCTGTTGTGCATGTCGGTCCTTACCGGAGGAGGTGTTAATTTCCATAGACTTAGCCCCCCTTACGCTGTTAGATTTCATAATGCATTATTTGCCATGATGTGTCTTGGGATTAATAGTGGAGTGGTTTCCCGTTGACTTCTCTACGGCGGTTTCTGGAGACAACGCCACTAGTTAGCTGGCCGTTATCACATCGAAAGTTCTTCCAATAGCCAATATAAAAGCGAAGTGTAAAAAATATCATCCCCAAATGCAATAGCCAATAAACAAAGCGAAGTGTAAAAAGTTATCAACCTCAAAATAGAACAGCCAATAAACAGAGAAAAGTTCAAAAAGATATTAGACACAAAAGGCATAGTCAACAAACGAAGCGAAGTCTAAAAATATATCAGCCCCCAAATGGAACAGCTAATAAACAAAGAGAATCCTAAAAGATATCAACCCCAAATGGAACCGCCAATAAACGAGGCGAAATCTAAAAAGATATCATCCCCAAATGGAACAGTCAATAAACAAAGCGATGTCTAAAAACATCATTCCCAAATGGAATGGCCAAATAAAAAAAGCGAAGTCTAAACAAATACCATCCTGAAATGGAATAGCCAATAAATAAAACAAAGTCTCAAAAAATATATAATTCAAATGTTATTGCTAATAAACGAAAGATTTAAAAGATATTGGACCCAAATGTATCGACAATAATCTAAAGAAAACTAAAAAGATGCACCCATCAAATGGAAGAGTCAATAAACAAGAATAAATGTCAGCAACGAATAGACCGATAACGTGATGAAGGAGACGAAAAACATAGCAGCACCATCACAATAGATTAGAAAAATGGAAAGCCAAAAAGTTATCATCCCCTAAATGAATAGTCAACAGAAAAAAGGATGACTAAAAATGTATCAGCCTCCAGAAGATGAACAAAAGTCAAAAGACAGACCTAAGAGATATCATCCCCAAACAGAATAACAAACAAAAGGCAAACGTGAGATATCAGCCCGAACATGAATAACCAACAAACAAAATGAACACTAAGATGACCAAAAGGCAGTGCCAAAAGGAGAAAAGGAAAGACAAAAAAATATCAGCTCCCAAAATAATAGCAATCTCATTAAAGGAAGACTAAAGACATGTCAGCCGTAGAGAGGATAACCAACAAACAAAAGGAAGACGAAAAAAAATTAATAGCCGATAAACCACAGAAAAACGAAAAACATATTAGCTCAAAAGGTATAGGCGACAAACAAAATGAAGACTAAAAACAGATCATCAAAAAAAAAGGATTCCCAATAAATAAAAGGAAGATTAAAAAGATATTAGCCTTCAAAGGAATAACCAATAAAGATATATTAGTTTAAAAACATATCAACCCAAACGAAGAGGCAACAAATAAAGAACACACAAAAGAAATAATTCCCCAAAGATAGAGACAATAAAGGGGAAATGGAAAAGGAAAAATATATCACGCATAATGCGATAGGCAATAAACAAAAGGAAAAAGTAACAAGATGTCAATCCCCAAATGTATAGACAACAAACAAAAGAGAGACTAAAAGATATCAGCGCCAAAAGGAAGAACCAATAAACAAAAGAGAGACTAAAAGATGTCAGCCCCAAAAGGAAGAACCAATAAACAAAAGAAAGACTAAAAGATATCAGCCCCAAAAGGAAGAACCAATAAACAAAAGAAAGACTAAAAGATGTCAGCCCCAAAAGGTAGAACCAATAAACAAAAGAGAGACTAAAAGATGTCAGCCCCAAAAGGAAGAACCAATAAACAAAAGAAAGACTGAAAGATGTCAGCCCCAAAAGGAAGAACCAATAAACAAAAGAAAGACTAAAAGATGTCAGCCCCAAAAGGAAGAACCAATAAACAAAAGAAAGACTAAAAGATGTCAGCCCCAAAAGGTAGAACCAATAAACAAAAGAAAGACCAAAAGACGTCAGCCCCAAAAGGTAGAACCAAGAAACAGAAGAGAGACTAAAAGATGTCAGCCCCAAAAGGAAGAACCAATAAACAAAAGAAAGACCAAAAGATATCAGCCACAAAAGGAAGAACCAATAAACAAAAGAGAGACTAAAAGATGTCAGCCCCAAAAGGTAGAACCAAGAAACAAAAGAGAGACTAAAAGATGTCAGCCCCAAAAGGAAGAACCAATAAACAAAAGAAAGACCAAAAGATGTCAGCCCCAAAAGGTAGAACCAAGAAACAAAAGAGAGACTAAAAGATGTCAGCCACAAAAGGAAGAACCAATAAACAAAAGAAAGACCAAAAGATGTCAGCCCCAAAAGGAAGAACCAATAAACAAAAGAGAGACTAAAAGATGTCAGCCACAAAAGGAAGAACCAATAAACAAAAGAAAGACTAAAAGATGTCAGCCCCAAAAGGTAGAACCAATAAACAAAAGAAAGACTAAAAGATGTCAGCTCCAAAAGGAAGAACCAATAAACAAAAGAAAGACCAAAAGATGTCAGCCCCAAAAGGAAGAACCAATAAACAAAAGAGAGACTAAAAGATGTCAGCCCCAAAAGGAAGAACCAATAAACAAAAGAAAGACCAAAAGATGTCAGCCCCAAAAGGAAGAACGAATAAACAAAAGAGAGACTAAAAGATGTCAGCCCCAAAAGGTAGAACCAAGAAACAAAAGAGATACTAAAAGATGTCAGCCCCAAAAGGTAGAACCAAGAAACAAAAGAGAGACTAAAAGATATCAGCCCCAAAAGGAAGAACCAATAAACAAAAGAGAGACTAAAAGATGTCAGCCCCAAAAGGTAGAACCAATAAACAAAAGAAAGACTAAAGATGTCAGCCCCAAAAGGAAGAACCAATAAACAAAAGAAAGACTAAAAGATGTCAGCCCCAAAAGGAAGAACCAATAAACAAAAGAAAGACCAAAAGATGTCAGCCCCAAAAGGAAGAACCAAGAAACAAAAGAGAGACTAAAAAGATGTCAGCCCCAAAAGGTAGAACCAAGAAACAAAAGAGAGACTAAAAAGTTGTCAGCCCCAAAAGGAAGAACCAATAAACAAAAAGAAAGACCAAAAGATGTCAGCCCAAAAGGAAGAACCAATAAACAAAAGAGAGACTAAAAGATGTCAGCCCCAAAAGGTAGAACCAAGAAACAAAAGAGAGACTAAAAGATGTCAGCCCCAAAAGGAAGAACCAATAAACAAAAGAAAGACCAAAAGATGTCAGCCCCAAAAGGTAGAACCAAGAAACAAAAGAGAGACTAAAAGATGTCAGCCCCAAAAGGAAGAACCAATAAACAAAATAAAGACTAAAAATGTCAGCCAAAAGGTAGAACCAATAAACAAAAAAGAGACTAAAAGATATCAGCCCCAAAAGGAAGAACCAATAAACAAAAAAAAGACTAAAAGATGTCAGCCCCAAAAAGGTAGAACCAATAAACAAAAAAGAAAGACTAAAAGATGTCAGCCCCAAAAGGTAGAACCAATAAACAAAAAGAAAGACTAAAAGATGTCAGCCCCAAAAGGAAGAACCAAGAAACAAAAAGAGAGACTAAAAGATGTCAGCCCCAAAAGGAAGAACCAAGAAATAAAAGAGAGACTAAAAGATGTCATCCCCAAAAGGAAGAACCAATAAACAAAAGAAAGACCAAAAGATGTCAGCCCAAAAAGGAAGAACCAAAAAACAAAAGAAAGACTAAAAGATGTCAGCCCCAAAAGGTAGAACCAATAAACAAAAGAAAGACTAAAAGATATCAGCCCCAAAAGGAAGAACCAATAAACAAAAGAGAGACTAAAAGATGTCAGCCCCAAAAGGTAGAACCAATAAACAAAAGAGAGACTAAAAGATGTCAGCCTCAAAAGGAAGAATCAATAAACAAAAAGAAAGACTAAAAGATATCAGCCCCAAAAAGGAAGAACCAATAAACAAAAAGAGAGACTAAAAGATGTCAGCCCCAAAAGGTAGAACCAATAAACAAAAGAAAGACTAAAAGATGTCAGCCCCAAAAAGGTAGAACCAAGAAACAAAAGAGAGAGACTAAAAAAGATGTCAGCCCCAAAAGGAAGAACCATTAAACAAAAAGAAAGACTAAAGATGTCAGCCCCAAAACGGTAGAACCAAGAAACAAAGAGAGACTAAAAGATGTCAGCCCCAAAAGGAAGAACCATTAAACAAAAGAAAGACTAAAAGATGTCAGCCCCAAAAGGAAGAACCATTAAACAAAAGAAAGACTAAAAGATTTCAGCCCCAAAATGTAGAACCAATAAACAAAAGAGAGACTAAAAGATATCATCCCCAAGAGGAAGAACCAAGAAACAAAAGAGAGACTAAAAGATATCAGCCCCAAAAGGAAGAACCAATAAACAAAAGAGAGACTAAATGATGTCAGCCCCAAAAGGAAGAACCAATAAACAAAAGAAAGACTAAATGTTATCAGCCCCAAAAGGAAGAACCAATAAACAAAAGAAAGACTAAAAGATATCAGCCACAAAAGGAAGAACCAATAAACAAAAGAGAGACTAAAAGATATCAGCCCCAAAAGGAAGAACGAATAAACAAAAGAGAGACTAAATGATGTCAGCCCAAAAGGAAGAACCAATGAACAAAAGAGAGACTAAAAGATATCAGCCCCAAAAGGATGAACCAATAAACAAAAGAAAGACTAAAAGATATCAGCCCCAAAAGGAAGAACCATTAAACAAAAGAAAGACTAAAAGATATCAGCCCCAAAAGGTAGAACCAATAAACAAAAGAGAGACTAAAGATGTCAGCCCCAAACGTTAGAACCAATAAACAAAAGAGAGACTAAAAAATATCAGCCCTAAAAGGAAGAACCAATAAATAAAAGAGAGACTAAAAGATATCAGCCCCAAAAGAAAGAACCATTGAACAAAAGAAAGACTAAAAGATATCAAGCCCAAAAGGAAGAACCAATGAACAAAAGAAAGACTAAAAGATATCAGCCCCAAAAGGAAGAATCAATAAACAAAAGAAAGACTAAAAGATATCAGCCCCAAAAGGAAGAACCAATAAACAAAAGAAAGACTAAAAGATGTCAGCCCCAAAAGGAAGAACCAATAAACAAAAGAAAGACCAAAAGATGTCAGCCCCAAAAGGAAGAACCAAGAAACAAAAGAGAGACTAAAAGATGTCAGCCCCAAAAGGTAGAACCAAGAAACAAAAGAGAGACTAAAAGTTGTCAGCCCCAAAAGGAAGAACCAATAAACAAAAGAAAGACCAAAAGATGTCAGCCCAAAAGGAAGAACCAATAAACAAAAGAGAGACTAAAAGATGTCAGCCCCAAAAGGTAGAACCAAGAAACAAAAGAGAGACTAAAAGATGTCAGCCCCAAAAGGAAGAACCAATAAACAAAAGAAAGACCAAAAGATGTCAGCCCCAAAAGGTAGAACCAAGAAACAAAAGAGAGACTAAAAGATGTCAGCCCCAAAAGGAAGAACCAATAAACAAAATAAAGACTAAAAAATGTCAGCCCCAAAAGGTAGAACCAATAAACAAAAGAGAGACTAAAAGATATCAGCCCCAAAAGGAAGAACCAATAAACAAAAGAAAGACTAAAAGATGTCAGCCCCAAAAGGAAGAACCAATAAACAAAAGAGAGACTAAAAGATGTCAGCCCCAAAAGGTAGAACCAATAAACAAAAGAAAGACTAAAAGATGTCAGCCCCAAAAGGTAGAACCAATAAACAAAAGAAAGACTAAAAGATGTCAGCCCCAAAAGGAAGAACCAAGAAACAAAAGAGAGACTAAAAGATGTCAGCCCCAAAAGGAAGAACCAATAAACAAAAGAAAGACTAAAAGATGTCAGCCCCAAAAGGTAGAACCAATAAACAAAAGAAAGACTAAAAGATGTCAGCCCCAAAAGGTAGAACCAATAAACAAAAGAAAGACTAAAAGATGTCAGCCCCAAAAGGAAGAACCAAGAAACAAAAGAGAGACTAAAAGATGTCAGCCCCAAAAGGAAGAACCAAGAAATAAAAGAGAGACTAAAAGATGTCATCCCCAAAAGGAAGAACCAATAAACAAAAGAAAGACCAAAAGATGTCAGCCCCAAAAGGAAGAACGAATAAACAAAAGAGAGACTAAAAGATGTCAGCCCCAAAAGGTAGAACCAAGAAACAGAAGAGAGACTAAAAGATGTCAGCCCCAAAAGGAAGAACCAATAAACAAAAGAAAGACCAAAAGATGTCAGCCCCAAAAGGTAGAACCAAGAAACAAAAGAGAGACTAAAAGATGTCAGCCCAAAAAGGAAGAACCAAAAAACAAAAGAAAGACTAAAAGATGTCAGCCCCAAAAGGTAGAACCAATAAACAAAAGAAAGACTAAAAGATATCAGCCCCAAAAGGAAGAACCAATAAACAAAAGAGAGACTAAAAGATGTCAGCCCCAAAAGGTAGAACCAATAAACAAAAGAGAGACTAAAAGATGTCAGCCCCAAAAGGAAGAATCAATAAACAAAAGAAAGACTAAAAGATATCAGCCCCAAAAGGAAGAACCAATAAACAAAAGAGAGACTAAAAGATGTCAGCCCCAAAAGGTAGAACCAATAAACAAAAGAGAGACTAAAAGATGTCAGCCCCAAAAGGAAGAATCAATAAACAAAAGAAAGACTAAAAGATATCAGCCCCAAAAGGAAGAACCAATAAACAAAAGAGAGACTAAAAGATGTCAGCCCCAAAAGGTAGAACCAATAAACAAAAGAAAGACTAAAAGATGTCAGCCCCAAAAGGTAGAACCAAGAAACAAAAGAGAGACTAAAAGATGTCAGCCCCAAAAGGAAGAACCATTAAACAAAAGAAAGACTAAAAGATGTCAGCCCCAAACGGTAGAACCAAGAAACAAAAGAGACACTAAAAGATGTCAGCCCCAAAAGGAAGAACCATTAAACAAAAGAAAGACTAAAAGATGTCAGCCCCAAAAGGAAGAACCATTAAACAAAAGAAAGACTAAAAAGATTTCAGCCCCAAAATGTAGAAACCAATAAACAAAAGAGAGACTAAAAGATATCATCCCCAAGAGGAAGAACCAAGAAACAAAAAGAGACTAAAAGATATCAGCCCCAAAAGGAAGAACCAATAAACAAAAGAGAGACTAAATGATGTCAGCCCCAAAGGAAGAACCAATAAACAAAAGAAAGACTAAATGTTATCAAAACCAAAAAGGAAGAACCAATAAACAAAAGAAAGACTAAAAGATATCAGCCACAAAAAGGAAGAACCAATAAACAAAAGAGAGACTAAAAGATATCAGCCCCAAAAGGAAGAACCAATAAACAAAAGAGAGACTAAATGATGTCAGCCCAAAAGGAAGAACCAATGAACAAAAGAGAGACTAAAAGATATCAGCCCCAAAAGATGAACCAATAAACAAAAGAAAGACTAAAAGATATCAGCCCCAAAAGGAAGAACCATTAAACAAAAGAAAGACTAAAAGATATCAGCCCCAAAAGGTAGAACCAATAAACAAAAGAGAGACTAAAAATGTCAAGCCCAAACGTTAGAACCAATAAACAAAAAAGAGAGACTAAAAATATCAGCCCCAAAAGGAAGAACCAATAAATAAAAGAGAGAGACTAAAAGATATCAGCCCAAAAAGAAAGAACCATTGAACAAAAGAAAGACTAAAAGATATCAAGCCCAAAAGGAAGAACCAATGAACAAAAGAAAGACTAAAAGATATCAGCCCCAAAAGGAAGAATCAATAAACAAAAGAAAAAGACTAAAAGATATCAGCCCCAAAAGGAAAAAGAACCAATAAACAAAAGAAAGACTAAAAGATGTCACCCCAAAAGGAAGAACCAATAAAAAGAAAAGAAAGACTAAAAGATATCAGCCCCAAAAAAGAAGAAAAGAAAAACAAAAGAAAGACTAAAAAATAACAGCCCCAAAAGAAAGAACCAATAAACAAAAGAGAGACTAAAAGATATCAGCCCAAAGGAGAGAAAAGAAAGAACCATTGAACAAAAGAAAGACTAAAAAATGTCAGCCCCAAAAGGTAGAACCAATAAACAAAAAAGAAAGACTAAATGATATCAGCCCCAAAAGGAAGAAACCAATAAACAAAAAGAAGACTAAATGATATCAGCCCCAAAAGGAAGAACCAATGAAGAAAAAAAAGACTAAAAATTATCAAGCCCAAAAGGAAGAACCAATGAACAAAAAAAAGACTAAAAGATATCAGCCCCAAAAGGAAGAAACCAATAAACAAATGAAAGACTAAAATATATCATCCCCAAAAAGGAAGAACCAATAAACAAAAGAAAGACTAAAAGATATCAGCCCCAAAAGGAAGAACCAATAAACAAAAAGAAAGACGAAAAGATATCAGCCCCAAAAGGAAGAACCAATAAAACAAAATAAAGACTAAAAGATATCAGCCCCAAAAGGAAGAACCTATAAACAAAAGAGAGACTAATAGATATCAGCCCCAAAAGGAAGAACCAATAAACAAAATAAAGACTAAAAGATATCAGCCCCAAAAGGAAGAACCTATAAACAAAAGAGAGACTAATAGATATCAGCCCCAACAGGAAGAACCAATAAACAAAAGAAAGATTAAAAGATATCAAGCCCAAAAGGAAGAACCAATGAACAAAAGAAAGACTAAAAGATATCAGCCCCAAAAGGAAGAACCAATAAACAAAAGAAAGACTAAAAGAGATCAGCCCCAAAAGGAAGAACCAATAAACAAAAGAAAGACGAAAAGATATCAGCCCCAAAAGGAAGAACCAATAAACAAAATAAAGACTAAAAGATATCAGCCTCAAAAGGAAGAACCAATAAACAAAAAGAAAAGACGAAAAGATATCAGCCCCAAAAGGAAGAACCAATAAACAAAATAAAGACTAAAAGATATCAGCCCCAAAAGGAAGAACCTATAAACAAAAGAGAGACTAATAGATATCAGCCCCAACAGGAAGAACCAATAAACATAAGAAAGATTAAAAGATATCAAGCCCAAAAGGAAGAACCAATAAAAAAAAGAAAGACTAAAAGATATCAAGCCCAAAAGGAAGAACCAATAAACAAAAGAAAGACTAAAAGATATCAGCCCCAAGAGGAAGAACCAATAAACAAATGAGAGACTAAAAGATATTAAGCCTAAAAGGAAGAACCAATAAACAAAAGAAAGACTAAATGATATTAGCCCCAAAAGGAAGAACCAATAAACAAAAGAAAGACTAAAAGATATCAAGCCCAAAAGGAAGAACCAATAAACAAAAGAAAGACTAAAAAATAACAACCCCAAAAGAAAGAACCAATAAACAAAAGAAAGACTAAAAGATATCAGCCCCAAAAGAAGAACAAATTGAACAAAAGAAAGACTAAAAAATATCAGCCCCAAAAGGTAGAAACCAATAAACAAAAGAAAGACTAAAAGATATCAGCCCCAAAAGGAAGAACCAATAAACAAAAGAAAGACTAAATGATATCAGCCCCAAAAGGAAGAACCAAGAAACAAAGGAGAGACTAAAAAATAACAGCCCCAAAAGAAAGAACCAATAAACAAAAGAGAGACTAAAAGATATCAGCCCCAAAAGAAAGAACCATTGAACAAAAGAAAGACTAAAAAATGTCAGCCCCAAAAGGTAGAACCAATAAACAAAAGAAAGACTAAATGATATCAGCCCCAAAAGGAAGAACCAATAAACAAAAGAAAGACTAAATGATATCAGCCCCAAAAGGAAGAACCAATGAAGAAAAGAAAGACTAAAAATTATCAAGCCCAAAAGGAAGAACCAATGAACAAAAGAAAGACTAAAAGATATCAGCCCCAAAAGGAAGAACCAATAAACAAATGAAAGACTAAAATATATCATCCCCAAAAGGAAGAACCAATAAACAAAAGAAAGACTAAAAGATATCAGCCCCAAAAGGAAGAACCAATAAACAAAAGAAAGACGAAAAGATATCAGCCCCAAAAGGAAGAACCAATAAACAAAATAAAGACTAAAAGATATCAGCCCCAAAAGGAGGAACCTATAAACAAAAGAGAGACTAATAGATATCAGCCCCAAAAGGAAGAACCAATAAACAAAATAAAGACTAAAAGATATCAGCCCCAAAAGGAAGAACCTAATAACAAAAGAGAGACTAATAGATATCAGCCCCAACAGGAAGAACCAATAAACAAAAGAAAGATTAAAAGATATCAAGTCCAAAAGGAAGAACCAATGAACAAAAAGAAAGACTAAAAGATATCAGCCCCAAAAAGGAAGAACCAATAAACAAAAAGAAAGACTAAAAGATATCAGCCCCAAAAAGGAAGAAACCAATAAACAAAAGAAAAGACGAAAAGATATCAGCCCCAAAAGGAAGAACCATTAAACAAAATAAAGACTAAAAGATATCAGCCTCAAAAGGAAGAACCAATAAACAAAAGAAAGACGAAAAGATATCAGCCCCAAAAGGAAGAACCAATAAACAAAATAAAGACTAAAAGATATCAGCCCCAAAAGGAAGAACCTATAAACAAAAGAGAGACTAATAGATATCAGCCCCAACAGGAAGAACCAATAAACAAAAGAAAGATTAAAAGATATCAAGCCCAAAAGGAAGAACCAATAAAAAAAAGAAAGACTAAAAGATATCAAGCCCAAAAGGAAGAACCAATAAACAAAAGAAAGACTAAAAGATATCAGCCCCAAGAGGAAGAACCAATAAACAAATGAGAGACTAAAAGATATTAAGCCCAAAAGGAAGAACCAATAAACAAAAGAAAGACTAAATGATATCAGCCCCAAAAGGAAGAACCAATAAACAAAAGAAAGACTAAAAGATATCAAGCCCAAAAGGAAGAACCAATAAACAAAAGAAAGACTAAATGATATCAGCCCCAAAAGGAAGAACCAATAAACAAAAGAAAGACTAAAAGATATCAGCCCCAAATGGAAGAACAAATAAACAAAAGAAAAAGACTAAAAGATATCATCCCCAAAAGGAAGAACCAATGAACAAAAGAAAGACTAAAAGATATCAGCCCCAAAAGGAAGAACCAATAAACAAAAAGAGAGACTAAAAGATGTCAGCCCCAAAAGGTAGAACCAATAAACAAAAGAAAGACTAAAAGATGTCAGCCCCAAAAAGGTAGAACCAAGAAACAAAAGAGAGACTAAAAGATGTCAGCCCAAAAGGAAGAACCATTAAACAAAAAAAAAACTAAAAGATGTCAGCCCCAAAACGGTAGAACCAAGAAACAAAAGAGACACTAAAAAGATGTCAGCCCCAAAAGGAAGAACCATTAAACAAAAAAGAAAGACTAAAAGATGTCAGCCCCAAAAGGAAGAACCATTAAACAAAAGAAAGACTAAAAGATTTCAGCCCCAAAATGTAGAACCAATAAACAAAAAGAGAGACTAAAAGATATCATCCCCAAGAGGAAGAACCAAGAAACAAAAGAGAGACTAAAAGATATCAGCCCCAAAAAGGAAGAACCAATAAACAAAAGAGAGAGACTAAATGATGTCAGCCCCAAAAGGAAGAACCAATAAACAAAAGAAAGACTAAATGTTATCAGCCCCAAAAGGAAGAACCAATAAACAAAAGAAAGACTAAAAGATATCAGCCACAAAAGGAAGAACCAATAAACAAAAGAGAGACTAAAAGATATCAGCCCCAAAAGGAAGAACCAATAAACAAAAGAGAGACTAAATGATGTCAGCCCAAAAGGAAGAACCAATAAACAAAATAAAGACTAAAAGATATCAGCCCCAAAAGGAGGAACCTATAAACAAAAGAGAGACTAATAGATATCAGCCCCAAAAGGAAGAACCAATAAACAAAATAAAGACTAAAAGATATCAGCCCCAAAAGGAAGAACCTATAAACAAAAGAGAGACTAATAGATATCAGCCCCAACAGGAAGAACCAATAAACAAAAGAAAGATTAAAAGATATCAAGTCCAAAAGGAAGAACCAATGAACAAAAGAAAGACTAAAAGATATCAGCCCCAAAAGGAAGAACCAATAAACAAAAGAAAGACTAAAAGATATCAGCCCCAAAAGGAAGAACCAATAAACAAAAGAAAGACGAAAAGATATCAGCCCCAAAAGGAAGAACCATTAAACAAATTAAAGACTAAAAGATATCAGCCTCAAAAGGAAGAACCAATAAACAAAAGAAAGACGAAAAGATATCAGCCCCAAAAGGAAGAACCAATAAACAAAATAAAGACTAAAAGATATCAGCCCCAAAAGGAAGAACCTATAAACAAAAGAGAGACTAATAGATATCAGCCCCAACAGGAAGAACCAATAAACAAAAGAAAGATTAAAAAAGATATCAAGCCCAAAAGGAAGAACCAATAAAAAAAGAAAGACTAAAAGATATCAAGCCCAAAAGGAAGAACCAATAAACAAAAGAAAGACTAAAAGATATCAGCCCCAAGAGGAAGAACCAATAAACAAATGAGAGACTAAAGATATTAAGCCCAAAAAGGAAGAACCAATAAACAAAAGAAAGACTAAATGATATCAGCCCCAAAAGGAAGAACCAATAAACAAAAGAAAGACTAAAAGATATCAAGCCCAAAAGGAAGAACCAATAAACAAAAGAAAGACTAAATGATATCAGCCCCAAAAGGAAGAACCAATAAACAAAAGAAAGACTAAAAGATATCAGCCCCAAATGGAAGAACAAATAAACAAAAGAAAGACTAAAAGATATCAGCCCCAAAAGGAAGAACCAATGAACAAAAGAAAGACTAAAAGATATCAGCCCCAAAAGGAAGAACCAATAAACAAAAGAGAGACTAAAAGATGTCAGCCCCAAAAGGTAGAACCAATAAACAAAAGAAAGACTAAAAGATGTCAGCCCCAAAAGGTAGAACCAAGAAACAAAAGAGAGACTAAAAGATGTCAGCCCCAAAAGGAAGAACCATTAAACAAAAGAAAGACTAAAAGATGTCAGCCCCAAACGGTAGAACCAAGAAACAAAAGAGACACTAAAAGATGTCAGCCCCAAAAGGAAGAACCATTAAACAAAAGAAAGACTAAAAGATGTCAGCCCCAAAAGGAAGAACCATTAAACAAAAGAAAGACTAAAAGATTTCAGCCCCAAAATGTAGAACCAATAAACAAAAGAGAGACTAAAAGATATCATCCCCAAGAGGAAGAACCAAGAAACAAAAGAGAGACTAAAAGATATCAGCCCCAAAAGGAAGAACCAATAAACAAAAGAGAGACTAAATGATGTCAGCCCCAAAAGGAAGAACCAATAAACAAAAGAAAGACTAAATGTTATCAGCCCCAAAAGGAAGAACCAATAAACAAAAGAAAGACTAAAAGATATCAGCCACAAAAGGAAGAACCAATAAACAAAAGAGAGACTAAAAGATATCAGCCCCAAAAGGAAGAACCAATAAACAAAAGAAAGACTAAAAGATATCAGCCCCAAATGGAAGAACAAATAAACAAAAGAAAGACTAAAAGATATCAGCCCCAAAAGGAAGAACCAATGAACAAAAGAAAGACTAAAAGATATCAGCCCCAAAAGGAAGAACCAATAAACAAAAGAAAGACTAAATGATATCAGCCCCAAAAGGAAGAACCAATAAACAAAAGAAAGACTAAATGATATCAGCCCCAAAAGGAAGAACCAATAAACACTAGAGAGCCTAAAAGATATCAGCACCCGTAATTTCAAATTTGTCAAATAATACCGCAGCAAATTATATCCTATTAAAAACAATGAAGATAGTTTAAAAATATAATTTAAAAAAAATCAATATGTAACATGAAAAAAAAGCTATCGTTATCGGCCGATAAGCATTAAAAGCAACAGATAAAATATTAAAATATAAGTAAAAATTAGAACACCGATGGTGCATGCAGCTATACTGATTTTCGTTTCTAAAAAGTCAATTTTTAAATTTTATATTTGATATAATTTATATTTTGATATAATTTGTCGTTTGCGTTCAACATCCATGTTTTCTTTTATGAATAGCGAAACAGAGAAAAGATATGACTACATCTAAAAGCTGTTTCGCTTTGAAAACTTTTCGGCTTCGTAAAAAGAAAGTGTAAAATTTCCTGCTTTAAGAAAAGTTACTCACGTCAAATTCATCAAAGATTGATATTTGTTTTATGATTCAAAGCAATTTTCCCCTCTGGAATATTCTCAAACTTTATGAGTCTGTTAAGCAAAAACAATAAGTTTAAAAATACCGAAGTCGCTTTAGATAATTTTTCTTTAGTTTTCTACATAAATTTTTTTTCTGACAAAAATAAATAAATAAATAAATAAATAAATAAAAATAAACAAACCAAAAAGAAAAAAGAAACAAAAAAAAACAACAAAAAAAAAAACAAAGAAAACGTAGATTTGAGGTAGATATTTACGGAAGCTATATTTAGCATAATGCCAGAGTTTTAGTGAACCTAATATCAATTGTATTCACTGTGCTAAAACAAGCCTGCAATGTACACGTTTCATTTCCGTTGCACAGATAAGAGCAGATATTATTTAGTGATAAAATGGTTCAAGCAGGTCAAATAATATCATTTGATTACACGGGTACAGAAGAAAAGTTCAATGTCTTCATCCAGTACAGCATGCATGCACATAAATTAATTTGGGTGGACGTTTCACAAATTTAAGTTTCAGTTGAGTGCCTTCATGAATCAGGCGTCTCTAGCGCCACTTACCCAAGAAATACGAGTGTCGGATTTCAACGAAAAAACTTCAATACGAATTATAGGAAATGGAAACAAATTTGTCATAGCCTCTCTCTATGAAACAGTCATATATATATATATATATATATATATATATATATATATATATATTATTGAGACATGTTTTATTAAATAAGTTTTGTCTAAAGCATGTTTGGTTGAATAATCTAGACGTACCATGTCTATTTTTATTTTTATTTCTCTCGCTTTCAAGGAGCAATTTATGAGTGTTATTAATAGTGTGTGTTGTTAGTAACATGCTTGAATGAAGATATACTGGCTAAATATATATATATATATATATAAATTGTATATATAAGTTATTCGTTCGTTCCACCAACAGTTTTTTCTTTAATATATACTTACATGTATATATATATATATATATATATATATATATATATATATATATATATATATATATATATATATATATATATATGTATGTATGTATGTATGTATGTATGTATGTATGTAAAATATACAGGTAGTAGTCCGTTGGTATAATCCAAGGAGTCCACTTAACACAATATAGAATCTGAATATGTTTAAACTGACTCACAAAAAGCGCTCAATTTTTACTTTCATATATATATACTTTCTTTTACAATTGAATTAAGATATATGTCCATACAAAACTGATAACCATAAACAGTCTAAAAAGAATTAAAATTCGTAGGTCAAAATGGTCGTTAACTAAAGGTATCTGATTTCCAATTGAAAAGAAAGTATATATATATATATATATATATATATATATATATATATATATATATATATATATATATATAAATAAAATAATAATACTTTAAAAAAGAAACAATCCCTAAAGGCAAACCTTCCTATTCAGTAAAGCGCTCGAAGCCTAGATTGACTAGATAGAGCAAAAAACGCTTAACAACATTAAATTCTATGTAAGGATGGGCCAAATTTCATGCTCATATGATCTTTAGACAACTTGAACACTAAAATAATATTGAACCAAACTAAAATTTTGTCTCGCCATTATGCTATCCCGTTTTTTTTTATATTTTTTATTTGTTTTATTATTTTTTATTATTGTTTCCTTACTTTTTATTCTTTTTTCTACCCACCCTTTTACTTAGTAACTACTAACGTTTTTAGTTCGTAGTACAATAATCTCATCTTAGCGTTGCTCCCATAGAACCCAGAAATACCGGTTATAACAGAAAAATTATCCAAATCGTGTAACAGCAAAATTGTCCAATTTCTAGATATATTTTTGAACCGTTGTATCTTAGAAATGATTACATATATCATACTGGAATTCTCCGAGGTTTTTATGTTATTCCAGATCATTTTATAAGTTATTCATGATGATCTTCGTCCTCTCTAAAATTCTAACTTTCTGTCCTGGAGTAATAAGGTGCTTCATAGTTTTCACGTACGATTTCATTTTCAAGTCTATTTTTACTGCTCTTTGGACTGTCATAGGTGAAACTAACCTCTCACGTGTCAAAAGTCTTGTGTATTGAGTTGTATCTTTTCTAATTGATCATTTTAGTTCTAAGTTGAAATGATGATCTCTCTTCCTGTTGTGCCCTCCTGATCCAGTTTTCCTCTCTACTGTTCCCTTTTTTAAAAACTTCTTCATCATTCTCTTGATTGGTTTTGAAAGGATTTTGAAGATGGAAACCAGAGTATGAATATTGGTACCATTACTGAAGCCCTGAATTATTTTTCCTCTCACCATTGCTCAGCTGGTAAGACAGTGGGGCTGACACAAAACGATTTTAATCTGTTCTCTTTCTAGCTGAATAACTCAAAGCATTTTTCATTGATTCTTACGACAAATAGTATCACGATGGCTAAGCTGACACCTTGAAAAAAGAAACTCAATTAGACTTTTGTGGGGTGGCCAATTATGCTGTAACATTATATATATATATATATATATATATATATATATATATATATAATTAAATCCTGTCATATATGTATAAATGTACAGGGCACATCTAGGAGGTGTAATGGTTAGAAAACTTGTCTCGTTAGAACAATTGCGATTGAATAGTGAGTTCGATCCTCACTGGGTGCCCCATACATTCGGCATCGTGCTACGCTTGGAAAATTACTATATACAGACGTCTCTGAAGCTGTTATTCGCAAAAAAAACCCATAACTCGAATTTGATTTGAAAATTTTAAACGGTTGATTTAAACATTCAAAGAAAGTTTGAGTTAAATTTTTAGGTATTCTCAATTAAAGTTTTTATTAAAATTTTTGGATTTATTATAAAAACTGCAATCTGAAGTTATGCAAAATCAGACAATTACTTTTTTATGCGAAGACAATAAAATCATCAACAATTGATCAGTACCTATAATAAAACAAGTAACAAATATATACTAGTTAGCACCCGCTCGCATTCGATCATCGGGATCGTCATTCTCTACTTATTCCTTTTCTCCCCTCAGGTGGCGGTGGTGAGGTTGGCTGTGAAGGCCCAGCCTACTACTGAAGAGTTGTGAGCAGAAGTCACGGAGGAGTGTGTGTGGTGGATGCTGCTGGGCGAGTCGGGCCCTCCTGGCAGCACGTCGCAGATCCTCTTCATGTTGACACTAGAACTCGAATGTCTTGTTCCCCTCTCGAATGGTCCTACACTAAGATGACCGATTTTAAGCAACGGCTTCCCAGCCCTCAAGATAAGTCTTTGAAGTATTTCAAATCTTAATATAGTGACCCTTCTTTTCAATAACACACAGAAATTGTTTACTTCAGTTTTGCTGATTTTAATTGCTTCCAATAGGCCTGTTTTGCTTTCATATTGTATGCCAAATTCATTTAATTGACCATAGATTATCGATTGGATTCAGATCGGGACTTGATAGGCATTCTATTATCTTCCCTTCGGTAAACATTTTACGTTCACAAAGTTAGCCTTAGATATAAGCAGAGAAACATTGGTATAAATATAGACTCACCTTTGAAAATTCGAGGCTGGAATTTGTAAAATTCAAAGAAAGTCTTGATGCATGGAATCGCACTAGTTATCAGTGTTCAATTTAACCACTTAAACGATTTTGAATTGTGCAATACTGGTTTGGTCGACATTTCTAACCCATATAATCACAGGGCCACATCCTTACTGCTTTCTTTTAGTCACAGGCACATCTGCAACGTATTTGACCAATCTATCAGCTACATCGAATGTCTTTCAAGAATCGACTGTGAAAATTATTTCATAATAGTCAATTTTCATGTATTTCTTTGGCCAATTTTGTTGCTTTAAAATATTTGCTTTGCTGAGAGGAGTTTGCAGATGAGATCTCTTGAGAAATCCCAATTTACGTAGTATTCTACACATTTTTTTTACTTCTTGACTCCTTCAATTCCAGCCGGTCCAAAGATCTGAATACTGGTAAAAATTTGTTGTTTTCACTGTAACTCAGTTGAGTTTACGTTCTCCTCGAGGAGACAAATTCTTAAAACCTTTTCGGTAGCGTCGAGAGGTGAGACGTGCCACCTACACAACTGCCGATCGCACATAAAAAAAAAAAACGCCTTGGGGCAAACCAATGGTCTCTCGAGACCGACGGAGGCCCTTAATTCTATGGGGAAAACGATTTATCACTATCACAAAAAATGAAACGCATCATGCAAAAACTTTTTCCAGTTTATCATAATTTCCCTTGATGAGATGAGATATGAACAAACAGAAATAGATAGATAGATAGATAGATAGATAGATAGATAGATAGATAGATAGATATGAACAGCCTGGGATAGATCAATAGATAGACAGATACGAACAGAATGCGGTAGATAGATATGAACACACTTAGATATGAACAGCCTGAGATAGATAGATAGATAGATAGATAGATAGATGATAGATAGATAGATAGATAGATAGATAGATAGTCAGTCTGTCCATTAACTATTACTCTATACCAAGTCTTATTTCACTTACTTATTGACGTTAACTTCTGGCACAAGATAATATTAGAGTACCCAATGAGGACGGAGCAGTCCACATTTTATTAGTAGTTGTTTACTAAGCTTTCTTAAACTGATACAAGGTCACAATGTCGACTCTCCGAGTATCACCAGCTACGTTACATGTACTTCTACAAAGGATAGATACCCAGTATAATGGACCAAATTTACTTAATCTCTTGTAATATGACCAACTCAGTATCCATCTCTAAATGATTGGTACCAAATGGGAGTTTCTTTTTTGCTTTTAAATTGTTGGAAAAATCACTTAAAAATAAATGAATAAATAAAAGTAAAAAAAAAAAAAATAGTTTTTTCTATTTCGCCCAGAATTTAATTGCTTTTAAAATATCTAATGTGTGAGATAATTTGTTACACTCATTTTGATTTTTACTATTAACTGCAGGCATTCAAAAAATATCGCCTACTGCTGCCAACAAGTCGACCCTTCCTTGCTGATAAGCAGTTTAATGTGTTTCTGATTTACACGTCATCGTCTAAAATGCCAGCAGCTTAATCGGCACAAAGTTAAACATCACTGAATGAGGGTTGAACAATTCCAACCTCGAAAAGCAGTATTTGCTTTTATATAAATTCGAATATTGACCGTTGAAAAAAAATTGCTTCAACCATTAAGCAAATTTCCCAGCAATATTATAGGTCCTGACCTGGCGTCTCGGCTTCAGTCACTTTCTCACCACTGTAAATTGTTTCCCTGTGCCTTTTCTATAAACACATGGTGATTGTTCAGGTGAGCTCTTCGCTATGGTACCTAGACTTTATGAATTTAATCGCAGTACTAGACTGACCTCATCAATTTACAATTGAATTGGCTAGATGTAGTCATAAGTTCTATGCTGACAGTTGCTTTTCTCACACTTCTCGCTCGTGATACTCTCTTCCGACTGCCTGCTTTCCAGCCAACTTTGATCTTCAAAAATATAAATGTAATGTCAATCGTTATTGTTGTAACCTAGAAAGGGTTACTGAATGAGGAATTACCAAAACGGAGGTTGGAAATGAAATGTTAAGCTTTATAACATCAACAAAATACAATACTCGCCAGCGGTGTGAAGTAGGTAAACTACGGCTAGTGGTGGACTACTTAGACAATATATTACCCTGACTTACAATAGTGTCCAATGTATTTATGAGGATTGTGGCATACCTATTAGTGTTCATATGTACGGTATAGTGCACTTTTATAGTCCTAGTAAACAGAAATAGCTCTCTCAAAGAGGAGAGTAACAGAACGAGGGGAGACAACTCTTGATTATTCATAACAACAATATTCATTCGCAAAAGAAAGAATTATTCTCACAATCCAAAATATGTTTCGGCTTTAAATAACCTACGAAGGGTTGATAACCCGTAAGAAACAAATCGATCAATCCTACTATTAACTCGATGATCAAGGCAACGAAGAAATCTTCTTTTGATAAAAATTAAATAGAATATTATTGAGGACTTTCTTTCACTTCTTTTGGAGGGATGTATTAATGATGAATGGAGAGCCAATATGCTCAAATCTGTTTAGAGTCTCAGTTGTTGAATATATTTGGATTTGCCTAGACGTTCGAATAAATGGTGTTCGTTCTTTATTTTATTTTTTGCTCCTTTTGACTCCTGCGAAGTATTAATCTATCATTAGGTGTAATTAGTCAATATTTTAAAACATGAAAGAATAAAGAGAAATCAAACTAAAACTAATTCTACTTTGTCCACCTTTTATTGTAATGCACTCCAAAAGAACACGGAAAATCTATTCTGATAATTTAGAGCGAATGGCAACTTGATCAGTAGTTTTGAGAAACAGTAAAATTCGCCAGTTTAATATATCAAGATGGCTGTTAAAATAGCAATCGAAATCATTTAAATTTCGCCACAAATGACCTAGTATCTTATTTTCAGTCTGGAACTAGATTCGATTTCTTTTTTCTTACAGAATATCTAGGTTAATATTTTTAATTCTTTTTATAGTGTTCATTATTCTTTCAAAATCGTAAACAGCCCAAGCTGTCATAACGCCAAATACGAACTCAAAATATTCGGCGAGGTGGATCACGGAGTTATACGAAAGAGTACGAATTTTAACGAAGAGCTGTAGGCGAACTGAACAATGTTGACATTCATATACTTGAGAAACTAATATCCGATGAAGAATGGCAAGAGAGCAGGAAGAAGATCGACTTTAACAGGATGGGCTTATTTGAAAGTTCAGCTGAGTGCTAAGTCTAATTAGTGTGGCATGTGGCAAACTTCCGAATATTTTTTGTCGAGGTTTACTGATTCAATTTCAACTGGTTTAAAAGAAAATAAGAATTGAAAAGAAATCACACACTCTCGCATACTCCCCATATATATATATATATATGTGTGTGTGTGTGTGTGTGTGTGTGGAGAGAGAGAGAGAGAGTGAGAGACGTGAAGCGTTTTTTGCTTTATCTAGGTAGTGTGGGCGTTGAGCACTATGCTGCGTAGGCATTTGGCTTTTATTTTTTCTCTCTTTTTCTTTCCTCTTTCGTCAGGCAAGTTGAATGTTGGCCACACCAATTGCTTATATATATTGTCATCCCCAGATAGACTGTTTCGCTGTATCACAGCTCATCAGTGTGGCTAGACGTCCGACTGCTTCGAGCTAGGATCGAAACCTGACTGTCTATATATATATATATATATATATATATAGAGAGAGAGAGAGAGAGAGAGAGAGAGAGAGACAGAAAACTATATGTGGCATGTATTACATAGCTTTGTACATGTACAACTCTATTGTTTCCTGTATTCATATTGAAGGAAACTGGTATGGCTCTATGTTGGGAGGTGTGACTACCAAGGATTGATTAGCACTGATAATGTTTCCACACATGGTGAACACTCCCAAGTATATCTATGTGTTATTTATTTTTCCCAGCCTATGAGTATTGTGTTACAAAAGGATAGATTTAATAGATAAACTTTATCTATTTGTAAATACACCTGTACAAATATATGCATATATATATATACTATTTTTTGCCTAAGTATTTCATTCTATTATGTAGAGATTTTAATTACTTCTTCTTCAATGCGTTATTTTTATACAAACATACACGCAGAAAAATTTTATTGTTTACTTAACATTCTATTAGTTGTTCCGTGGAAATTCCACGGGTCCCACCAGTAAATATTAAAACATTAGTAATCACTTACATATCCGTTACCATCGTTTCAACCATTATGGTCTCAACTGGTAGTAGATACTACTTAATTTCTTAACACTTTATTAGCTTATTTTATGTACGCGCAACCGGAAGTGTTACAGATGCGAAAGGGTTTAGCAAGAATGTGAAAATAGGGTAGAATGGAGAGTGAGAAAATTTTGACGTATTCTCATCCGGATTCGTAAAAACCAAAAATATACTTTTCATTTAACAGCTTTTCTTGGTTTTGGATACTTTGCTAGTTTTTTCTCCCTGGCAGAGTCTACATGCATTAATCTATCTTATATTTAGGCTTTTGTTGTTTCTTTCTTTTAATTTCCATGCATTGCTGGTCAATCTGCTAACGATTTATATTACTTTCTGTTCTGAAGAATGACTTTTGATTGTACCATCTCTCTTTGAATGTACCTTCATTGTACCCCATCTTTGAAGGTACCTTCATTGTACCCCATCTATATATTGCTCTGGCCATTTTCGTCCTTCACTTCTGCTTTGTAAACAACTCCTTCTGTTTGACAGACACCATCTAGTGGACATTTTTTTCTCTACAGTTACACTTCTCGCTATCCGCCATATTTTGCTGCAGGTTAACCTTGAAATTATTTGCGTTTTGCTTTGTAGTACACAAATTGCTAGTAAAGCTGCAACATAATTTTCTGTGTTTCTACTAAACATTTTGTGTAAGACAGAGAAGTGCTTATCAAGCAACTTGAAAAATATCTTCCTTATGGAAGATTTCAACTCTAAATTAAACTTAATGGTTAAACCAAATAATGTTTCTTTACCTTCTTCATTTGTTGATTCATTTGAAGACTGAGTTCTAATTTAGATTTATACCCCTCCACTTTCAAAGCTTTTTTTTGTTTAAAAATGGTTTTATGAGAAAAAATTCTGATTAGCCTGTACTCTATTCCTTTGGTGTACTTGATTAAAACTCGCAGGGTGGTTGGATCTACATATTTTTTTTTTATAAATAATTTCACCAATTTCGAATAATTTCTTTCGGTGAAGCATTGAACTAAAATGAATTTAGAATTAATAGAAAATGAAAATAAGGAGACATTTTTTTTATATAAATAATTTCACTAATTTGGAATAATTCGTTTCGGTGAAGTATTGAACTAAAAATGAATTTAGATTTAATAGAAAATGAAAATAAGGACAGATTATTTTTATAAATAATTTCACCAACTTGGAATAATTCGTTTCGGTGAAGTATTGAACTAAAAATGAATTTAGATTCAATAGAAAATGAAAATAAGGACAGATTATTTATTTATAAATAAAATGTCACCAATATGGAATAATTTGTTTCGGTGAAGCAATGAACTAAAAATGAATTAAATAAAAAATGAAAATAAGGATAGATTATTTTTTTATAAATAATTTCACCAACTTGGAATAATTTGTTTCGTTGAAGTATTGAATTAAAAATGAATTTAGATTTAATAGAAAATGAAAATAAGGAGAGATTATTTTTTTTATAAATAATTTTAGGAATTTGTAATAATTTGCTTCGCTGAATCATTGAGCTAAAAATGAATAGAAAATGAAAATACAGAGAGATTATTTTTTTTATAAACAATTTCACCAATTTGGAATAATTTCATTGCGCGAGTCTTTGAACTAAAATGAATTTAGGTTTAATAGAAAATGAAAATAAGGATATTATTTTTTTATAAAATATGTAACCAATTTGTAATAATTTTTTTCGGTGAAGCATTGAACTAAAAATGAATTTAGATTTAATAGAAAATTAAAGTAAGGAGAAATTATTTTTTATGAATAATCTCGCCATTTTGTAATAATTGTTTCGGTGAACCATTGAACTAAAAGTACTTTAGATTTAATAGAAAATGAAAATAAGGGAGATTATTTTTTTATAAATAATTTCACTTATTTGGAATAATTTGTTTCGTTAAAACATTGAATTAAAATGAATTTAGATTTAATAGAAAAAGAAAAGAAATAGAGATTTTTTTTTATAATTTCACCAATTACGAATAATTAGTTTCGGTAAACCTTTGAAGTAAAAACGAATTTAGATTTAATAGAAAATGAAAATAAAGGGAAATTAATGCTTTGGAAATAATTTCACCAATTCGGAATAATAATTTGTTTCGGTGAACTATCGAACTAAAAATGAATTTAGAATTAATAGAAAATAATAAGTTAGAGAGATTTTTTTTATAAATAATTTCACAAATTCGGAATAATTTGTTTCGGTGAAGCATTAAACTAAAAATGAATTTTGATTTAATAGAAAATGCAAATGCCTAGAATTAGAAGAGAAATAATTTCAAACATTTCGAAGGAATGAAGTCAGATGCAATTAAAAATAAACATGAAATCGATTGGTGGATTGTAAACGGTTTTAATTATTAGAAAATAACACTACACAGGAAAAATGTCTCGGTATGGTATTTGAATTTTCTTACGAATCTTAATTCTTAATCCAATGATTGAACATGCTTCTTGCGCGTTCTACAATTTTAAAATACTCATGGAATTTTTCCCGTTGCACTCTTAAATGACCTGAGCAACTTTTAACAAAATATTGCAATAACAAGCATAAGTATGAATGCAGGTCATTATTTTAAGTAGTAAGTGGGTACGAATGAAAAGATTCAAAATGGATAGGATTTTCTACTTTGCTGAAGAAGATTTTAAACGCATCGGAATGTTATTGCTGCCTTTATCTTTTCTTTCTTTCTTTCTTTCTTTCTTTCTTTCTTTCTTTCTTTCTTTCTTTCTTTTTATCTTTCGTTATTTCTCTCTTGCTTTATTCTTTCTCTTTTCTTTCATTATTTCTTTCTTATTTTCTTTGTTTCTTTGTTTCTTTCTGCCTTTCTTTCTTTCTGCCTTTCTTTCTTCTTCCTTTCATCATGTATTCTTTCTTTTTGTCACTAAAAACAAACGACGTATCTGAGACGAAAGGTTCTATTATTTATCTGATATAACAACAGGGCGTAGCACACGTTCTTAACTAACGTACTAGCTAACTAACGGATAAAAGGAGAGGAAATTGTGGACAACCATTATCGCCCACTTCTTGGAGGAAGACGGCACGCAGAAGAAGATGAAGAAACAGTGATGGGGAAAAATCTTCTACAATGAAAATCATATTCAATTATTCGTCGAAAACTGTTGCCCATCAAAAGCTGGAGAATTTTACTCAAAAGGTGTGAAAGAGCCGTGTAATAAAGGGACACAGGTCATTGCAAATAATGTTTAGGAATGACCATCTTCATTTCTAGCTTACGGTCAAATCACGCTGAAAACACCGGTTCTCGTTAGATCACCGAAGTTAAGCATCGTAGAGCCAGATCAGTACTTAGATGGGGGACCGCTTGGGAACACCTGGTACTGTAAGCCCCCAAAGTCCAACCCTTACCTCACAGTCGGTGTGTGTGTGTGTGGGGGGTAACGGTAGTGTCAGAGCTATGCCGTCCGGAACTTCGTTCCTGGTAGGGCCACCCAAGGCGGACGGGTCTGACGCACACGCCGGCTAACAAGGGCTCTGGTGAAAATCCAAGGAGCGTCTGCATCGGCAACCGGCGGCTTCTGGTCGTTCCTGTCTCTGCGTCTGTGGGAACCCCGCGGCAAGCAAGAACGTTATCCGAGTAGGCCTGGGTACCCTACTTCTGTAATTTATCCCAAGAATCTTCTTCTCACAACAGGAAGAAGCCGGCTCAATCCGCCCAGGGTGAATGCCGCATCAAGTACAAGTAAAGTACATCTTCATTGCTACCGTGATTCTTAGCGTAATACTCGATTGGTAACCAAGTCTCATCGTTTTGCTGTGGAACTAGCTAGATGTAACCATAAATTGTATTCTAATAGTTTCTTTTCTCGCACTTTTTGCCTGTTTCTTGTTTCCATGCCACCTACGGTCTTCAAAAATTTAAATGCAGCGTCAATCGCCGCCATTTTGTGCCTCCCTTGATCCTGTTTCTCATTACCCTTTCTCCTCACTGATGTTTTTTCATTTTTTTTTTTATTTATCATCCTCTTTTCTTGCCACTTAGTGGCATTATCATTTTGCTTGGGTGAGAAACGATTAAAAATTAAACTTGATAACCAAAAAAAAAAAAAGAAAAAAGGAAATGGTTTAAAACTTAAGCTAATCGTTTGAATTTAAACCAAAGGAAATATTTGGGAAACAGAAGCAGCACCAGAGAAACAAAAATGGCTCCCTCAAACTTTCACTTAAAGATACAAACACAAACTAACTTCCAGTTCGCAGAGAAAAGTAATATTGTTTAAATGCAACGTCAATCGCCATTTTTTTGTTTTCCTGGATCCTGTTCTTTAATTGTCCTTTTCTCCACTTTCTCTTTCACTCCGTGTAATGCACTGCGTCTTAGTGACAATATCGCCTTACTTGGAGTGAAACGATTAAAATAAATGAAAAATAAATTGATTTGAGAAATATATTTTTTTGCAAATGTAGTTAACATATATTTAATATCTTTATTTAGAATTAAAAATATTTCTCTATTTGTTATTTGCGACACTCTCAAATGTTGCAAGATATATAGCGCTAAAATATTTTCCAAGTGTTTTTGAAAACGATCCAGAACTCAAGCTGAAAATTCTGAGCTACTAATCGATAGTCCTCTGCTTAGCCACGAAACTAATCCAGCCAATACTGTCCGTCCCATAAGAATTATAGATCTTTGAATTCGGTTGATTGATACTCTGTCGTTTTGTATACTCGTTTCTGTTTTCTGTCTCGCTTTCACACGAGATTAAAACGAAAGAAATCGGTCGTTATGTGGAAGGTTGAGTTCGGCATTTCTAAGGTGTCTGCCGAATGCCAAGAAGGCCATTTATGATGCTGTAGAATTGCAAGCAGACGGCTTTACGTAACTATATCGGACTTGCTAAGATGCCTTTTCTCGTTGGCCGATATCGTCAAAATAAAACTATTCTCTAGTTTTGTCTGACATTCAGCTTGTCAGCTCGTGAATCTGCAGAGGCATTCTTTTATTATCTATTTTCGTCATTTACTTTCGGCAGGGGGCAAAATGAAAATAGCCATTTTACTCTTTTGCAAATAAATCAACACAGACGAAAAATAAAGAAAAGAAAAAATATTTTAAAATAAATGAAAAATGTCTACTTTCTTTAAAAAAATTATAAACAAAAGGATATGCATAGACAAATAAATATACATATAAATACATCAGAGATAAATTTAAAATTCTGTTCCATGTAAAAAAAAAAAAACTAAAAAAAACAGTACCATACATTTAATAATGTAAAACAATATTTTATTAATCATTTCATCCCTAGTAAGGCAATAAAGCCACTAAAACGCAACGGTGACTGGGTATTAGAAAATGTGAGAGAAAAGAAACTATTATGATGAGAGATTGATAAAAAAAATAAAGAATTAAGGAGATAGAAGAAAACGATTGACATTGCATTTAATTTTTTGAAGATCAAAGTTGAGTGGAAACCAATAAGCTGGAAGAGAGTTCCACAAGCGAGAAGTGCGAAAGAAGAAACTGTTAGCATAGAACTTACGGCTACATCTAGCCATTTCAACTGTAAAATGATTAGACCGAGTTGTCAGTCTAGTATCGCGCTAAAATTAGTAGATGTACCAAAGATGAAAGCTCATCAGAACAGTTACCACGAAAGTATTTATAGAAAAGAAAATTACATTAAGGCAGTGGCGGTAAAGTCACTGAAGCCGAGGTGTAATGTCAGGACCAATAACATTGCATATTGTTCTTTGGGTTTTTATCACGAATCTCTAAATATACAGTAGGAGCATCAGACCAGATACTGCAGCAATATTCAATGATAGAATTCTCATCTATAAGAAAGGGGTTGTAGAATGCAGAAACGCTTTTGGATTCTATCGAGAGAGGAATTTGAAGACTGGGTAAATTCCTGTCCATATAGGCAGCAATACTCCATTTCCGGCCTGATCCGATTCTTATAAAGGTAGAGGATGGTAGGAGGAGGTATTTTGCTGGAGTGGTACAGGAACCTTCATTTTCCGGCATCTTTAGTGATAGATCGTATATACGAGTTCCACTTGAGGTCTGGGTTGTGTGTAAGACCCGATAAGCGCTCAAGGCACGGGCTCTCCATGAGCGAACATCCGTTCATGGCGATTGATAAAGTTCTGGGTCAGATCAGTAATCTAATTTCTTTTCATGTATATTTAGGAATGTCTCAAATGTTTTCATGAGAGATTTTCATCTATTGTTGTGACATTCATGATATTTTCATCTATTGTTGTGACCTTTTTTTATTAAACTTAATCCAGTTATTAATATTTTATTAAGATTTCATGCATTTAATTGCCCCCTCCCCAATAAAAGAGGCATGCACAATTATAAACACCTGGTGTAATCATTCAAAATCTATTTTATAGATAATATCCGTATATTGATTTCTCTCTTCACTTGTTGCACAGGTATTGTAGCCCTGTGCCAGACTTTTCTTCTTTTTTATGTACCGTGTCCGTTTAGGACGTCGGCGATCATGGCTCTCCGCAATTTTCTCTTCTTTGGAGCGCTTTTTTTTAAAGGCAGTTCATCCCAAGCAAGGCGAGTTACAGAGGATTGAGAATAGGCGTAAAGAGGCGTGTTTGAGGGAAGGAGGAGAAGGATACGAAGAACAAGCTCAGGGTGTCAGATGTTGATTGACATTACCCTTTAAATATTTGAAGATTATAGTCATCGGGGAAGCAAGTAAGGGGAAGGGAAGTAAGGAGGGGTGGTTGATTTATAGATTTGAAGGATGGACTCAGACGAGAAAAACTTTCTGGCACGACACAGAGAGCCAATTTTTCTTGCGGTAAATGAAGTTATTGATTCAGTGTAATTTATTCCACCTCATGTCAGTGAACAGCGTGAGACCAAGCAGGCACCTATCTATCTATCTATCTATCTATCTATCTATCTATCTATCTATCTATCTATCTATCTATCTATCTATCTCAGTCTATTCATTTTTAAGGCGATTCACCCCAAGCATGGCGGGAATGCCAGAAGCACGCAAGGCAAGTAACAGAGGATTGAGAACAAGATTAAAGAGGCGTGTATGAGGAAAGGATCAGAGAAGGATGGGGAACAAGCTCAGAGTGTCAGATGTCGATTGACATTACACTTGAATATTTGAAGATTAGCGTCATCGGAGAAGCAAGTAAAGGGAAAGGAGTTCCACAGACGGAAATGCGAGAGAAGAAGAGACGGTTACATTTAACCGTTTTGACAGTGAAAAGGTGGGACCGAGATGGCAGCCTGGTAGCTCGTTCAAATTCATGTAGTCCAGGAACCAGCGAAGGTAATAACTTTTTGTCTTTTTGTTATCTTTCCTAAACCGTGTTACGCCATCCATTTACGCAAGCATTTTAGGTAAGGTTATACGTTGTTTTTCATCTGTCCACCTTGCCTTCAATATGCCCTGTGAGTGTCAAATTTTCCAAGCCCTCTTACTTCATTTCGTTTCCTAGAAATTTCAACTGTCAATGTTAAATATGTTTTAATTTTTCTCTAAAACTTCGTCGTTGCACACATGTTCAGTCCCTGGTATTCTCAACATCCTTCTGTAGAACCACATTTCTGTTACTTCAAGTCTCTTATTCATCTGTGAGGACATTGTCCAGTATTCACTGCTAAATAGGAGGATTGATATTACATATCAGTTCAGTGCTATTTGTTTCTAATGAAATTTTTCTGTTCCTTACTACTTTGCTTAGCTTTTGAATTGCATCTTTCGCTATCTGAATACTCCTTTGAATTTCAGTGTTACTCTTTCAGTCTTCTGTTAAAACATTTCCCAGGTATTTAAATTGTTGTACTTGTTTTGATTCGATATCTCCAATTTGTGGGTTTACGCCCACATCTCTGTGAAACACAGGTTCCCGTACTATCATCCCGAAGTTAACTAACGTTGAGCCTAGTCAGTATTTTAGATGGGTGACCGCTTGGGTATACCAGATGCTGTAAGCCGGGATGTGGGCTGATGTAATGGATAATAAACTCGGAATTGTTAATCGGAGAGCCGAGTTCCAATTCCCGTTGTTTCACTTACGCACAAATACCTTTGGGAAAGGTATGAATATTCTCTTCTCCCCCAGCTATAGGTTAATTAGTAAGACTTGTATCACTAACTCATTATTATCTAAAAATGTTCTTAGAATCTAAAAAATATTTTCTGGCTTTAAATAACCTGCAACGAATCAATCAATCCAGTGCTTTTCATTTTGGTAAGCTCACGTGTGTCTGTCATTAATTTTTCAAGGTAATATCTCAAACTTTTGACTTTTCACCGAGAGTTCCGCTGTTGTAGATCTGTGCTAGATTAGGTTAAGCTGAGGAAGTCCTTTGCAGAACCCAAATGGTCTTTGAAATTGCCTCCGTACTCAATAAAATTCTAGAGCTCAGACGATCGAGCAGGGTCACCATCAAAATGAAGACAACCTCGAGAGACAGTTTTGTTTGATTTTTGATTGGTAAATCAATGGTAAAAGTTGCGACGCAGATGTCTTTACAACTGACCTTTGTTTATGAAATTTGTTTATGAAATCAAAACCTGTTGTTGAAAAGAAATGATCAGATTTCGTCTTTTCTTTTGAACTGCTTGAGAGCTTAAAAAGATTGAAATGACTTTTTTTTTATAAGTAAACAATCTAAGAACACAGTGAATACAATCATAAATAAGAAACCTAGAGACAAATATTGAACAATGAATGATAAATGGATCCCGCTAGAAATCAACCACTCTGGGGTAAAAAAAAAAAGATGTCTATATCAAGTACGGCTGAGCTTCTGCTACTGAGGAATCAGCCAATCATATTCAAGAATCAGATGACTCCCGATTACTTCAGCCATGTACGGCATAGGTAGGAGAAGGCGTTAGGTTTTGTTGATGATTACGTTGCTACTTTTCTTCCCATTTTCTTTTAAACTTCCTTATTTCTCGCATGATCCGTCTAAGATATTCTGGACATTCTGCTGAAGAACGATATCTCTGTTGTCTTAGGTTTCTTCTTCATCCGCAAGAAACTCTCTAACATTCACAGCCACATAGAAGAATTGATATGAAATATATTTCTTTATTTCTAATGAAAAGTGAAATTGATATGAAATATATTTCTTGAAAAGTGAAATTGATATGAAATATATTTCTTTATTTCTAATGAAAAGTGAAATTGATATGAAATATATTTCTTTATTTCTAATGAAAAGTGAAATTGATATGAAATATATTTCTTGTAAAGTGAAATTGATATGAAATATATTTCTTTATTTCTAATGAAAAGTGAAATTGATATGAAATATATTTTTTATTTCTAATGAAAAATGAAATTGATATGAAATATATTTAATTGATATAAATATATTTCTTTATTTCTAATGAAACAGCGTTTTCCCGGATATTATGATCAAAGTTGTTGATAAACTGTCCGAAATTCATTTATCTTTTTAAATTTTTGTTTAAGCATTTCGACTTTCGACTCATTATCAAGAACTGATGTGTATCATTGTAGTAGCTGTAATTATTTTTTCTGCATCTTCGTAATCATTCGGACGCTGGACGTTTGAAATGGTCTAATATGACGTCATGTGTTACTGCTACTGGGAACGAGGCAGTACAAAAAATGCAATTTATTTATTTTATTTCATATTATCAAATAATTAATTCAATTTTGATATTAATATAATATGTGCACCGATCAATTATATTTTATACATTTCAAGATAACATCTCTTGCGGTAAATGATATCTTATTTAATATGGGCTGTTTATTTTGTATAATAAAAGAATCAAGAGTTTGCAAGCGTCCTGCGTAAGACGAGAAACTACATCCGCGTCCAGGGTAAGACGATAATCTGCATCCACGTCCTGGATAAGACGATAAACTACATCCAACAAACAAGGCTTCTAATCAGGAGGTTTTGAGAAGCGTAGAACCAGCTCTTAATTGCTGGTGTTCCCAGGCCCACCCTAACTCAGGGTGGTAGTACCTGTAAGGGTCCCAGCTATGGGCAAATAGTTAACCACTAAATTGAGGTAAAAACATTATGAAAGTGTAAAAATAGGTTTTAGTAACAGCGATACATTTTTGCAAAAAAATTGTTACCAGCAATGAACTTTTGAAGGAAAAAATTATTACCAGCAATGAACTTTTGAAGGAAAAAGTTATTATCAGCAATTTTGAAGGAAGAAATTATTACCCGCAATATCTTTTTGGAAATAAATATTACCAGCAATACATTTTTAAATAAAAATATTACCAGCAATAAAAATCTTTAAATAACACGTTGAGGTTGATATGCCGTTAAACAGAAGAAACCAAAATACATCAATGAAACCTGATCTACAAACTGATTTCTTACAGAGAATACATATTCTATTCATACGAAACTATCCTCAAAATTGTGTAATCAATAAATAACCAGTTGCAGTTGATATGCCGTAAAATAAAAAAAAACCAAAAACAAAATCTGACAATATTTTTTAATAAATTTCTTATTGCTAAGAGAGAAATTTTGACCATCATGTGTTCGACGATAAAGTACATCCAAGAGCAAAGCCTCTGATCAGGAGGTTTTGAGGAGCGTGGAACGATCTCTTGATTGCTGGTGTTCCCGGTGTCGTAGCACCTGTTAGGGTTCCAGCTATGAGCAAATAGTTAACTCCTAAACTGGGGTCAAAACACCATGAAAGTGTAAAAATAGGTTTTAATACCAGAAATACTTTTTGTGTAAAAAAATATTGACAAAAATGCATTATTACCAGCAATATATTTTTGAAAAAAAATATTACCAGCAATAGATTTTGATGAAAAAAATATTAACAGCAAAAGATTTTTTTCAAAAATGCAAATTAGCATTAGATTTTTTGATGAAAAAATATTACCAGTCAATAGATTTTTGAAAAAATATTAACAGCAAAAAAAAAAATATTACCAAATAATAGATTTTTGATGAAAAATATTAACAGCAACAGGATTTTGACAAAAAAATTATTCCAAATAATAGATTTTTTGAAAAAAAAAAATTACCAGCAATAGATTTTGATGAAAATATTACCAGCAATAGATTTTCGATGAAAAAAATATTGTCCGTCCCATAAAATTATAGATCTTTGAATTCGGTTGATTGATACTCTGTCGTTTTGTATACTCGTTTCTGTTTTCTGTCTCGCTTTCACACGAGATTAAAACGAAAAAAATCGTCGTTATGTGGAAGGTTGAGTTTGGCATTTCTAAGGTGTCTGCCGAATGCCAAGAAGGCCATTTATGATGCCGTAGAATTGCAAGCAGACGGCTTTACGTAACTATATCGGACTTGCTAAGATGCCTTTTCTCGTTGGCCGATATCGTCAAAATAAAACTATTCTCTAGTTTTGTCTGACATTCAGCTTGTCAGCTCGTGAATCTGCAGAGGCATTCTTTATTATCTATTTTCGTCATTTACTTTCGGCAGGGGGCAAAATGAAAATAGCCATTTTACTCTTTGCAAATAAATCAACACAGACGAAAAATAAAGAAAAGAAAAATATTTTAAAATAAATGAAAAATGTCTACTTTCTTTAAAAAAATTATAAACAAAAGGATATGCATAGACAAATAAATATACATATAAATACATCAAAGATAAATTTAAAATTCTGTTCCATGTAAAAAAAAAAAAAAACTAAAAAAAACAGTACCATACATTTAATAATGTAAAACAATATTTTATTAATCATTTCATCCCTAGTAAGGCAATAAAGCCACTAAAACGCAACGGTGACTGGGTATTAGAAAATGTGAGAGAAAAGAAACTATTATGATGAGTGATTGATAAAAAAAATAAAGAATTAAGGAGATAGAAGAAAACGATTGACATTGCATTTAATTTTTTTTAAGATCAAAGTTGAGTGGAAACCAATAAGCTGGAAGAGAGTTCCACAAGCGAGAAGTGCGAAAGAAGAAACTGTTAGCATAGAACTTACGGCTACATCTAGCCATTTCAACTGTAAAATGATTAGACCGAGTTGTCAGTCTAGTATCGCGCTAAAATTAGTAGATGTACCAAAGATGAAAGCTCATCAGAACAGTTACCACGAAAGTATTTATAGAAAAGAAAATTACATTAAGGCAGTGGCGGTAAAGTCACTGAAGCCGAGGTGTAATGTCAGGACCAATAACATTGCATATTGTTCTTTGGGTTTTATCACGAATCTCTAAATATACAGTAGGAGCATCAGACCAGATACTGCAGCAATATTCAATGATAGAATTCTCATCTATAAGAAAGGGGTTGTAGAATGCAGAAACGCTTTTGGATTCTATCGAGAGAGGAAATTGAAGACTGGGTAATTCCTGTCCATATAGGCAGCAATACTCCATTTCCGGCCTGATCCGATTCTTATAAAGGTAGAGGATAGTAGAAGGAGTGAGGTATTTTGCTGGAGTGGTACAGGGAACCTTCATTTTTCCGGCATCTTTAGTGATAGATCGTATATACGAGTTCCACTTGAGGTCTGGGTTGTGTGTAAGACCCGATAAGCGCTCAAGGCACGGGCTCTCCATGAGCGAACATCCGTTCATGGCGATTGATAAAGTTCTGGGTCAGATCAGTAATCTAATTTCTTTTCATGTATATTTAGGAATGTCTCAAATGTTTTCATGAGATTTTCATCTATTGTTGTGACATTCATGATATTTTTCATCTATTGTTGTGACCTTTTTTTTATTAAACTTAATCCAGTTATTAATATTTTATTAAGATTTCATGCACTTAATTGCCCCCCTCCCCAATAAAAGAGGCATGCACAATTATAAACACCTGGTGTAATCATTCAAAACCTATTTTATAGATAATGTCCGTATATTGATTTCTCTCTTCACTTGTTGCACAGGTATTGTAGCCCTGTGCCAGACTTTTCTTCTTTTTTATGTACCGTGTCCGTTTAGGACGTCGGCGATCATGGCTCTCCGCAATTTTCTCTTCTTTGTAGCGCTTTTTTTTAAAGGCAGTTCATCCCAAGCAAGGCGAGTTACAGAGGATTGAGAATAGGCGTAAAGAGGCGTGTTTGAGGGAAGGAGGAGAAGGATACGAAGAACAAGCTCAGGGTGTCAGATGTTGATTGACATTACCCTTTAAATATTTGAAGATTATAGTCATCGGGGAAGCAAGTAAGGGGAAGGGAAGTAAGGAGGGGTGGTTGATTTATAGATTTGAAGGATGGACTCAGACGAGAAAAACTTTCTGGCACGACACAGAGAGCCAACTTTTCTTGCGGTAAATGAAGTTATTGATTCAGTGTAATTTATTCCACCTCATGTCAGTGGACAGCGTAAGACCAAGCAGGCATCTATCTATCTATCTATCTATCTCAGTCTGTTCATTTCTATCTATCTATCTATCTATCTATCTATCTATCTATCTATCTATCTATCTATCTCAGTCTGTTCTCATCTATCTATCTGCTTTCATAGTTATCAATATCAGCCTCTTATCTATCTATCTATCTATCTATCTATCTATCTATCTATCTATCTATCTATCTATCTCAGTCTATTCATTTTTAAGGCGATTCACCCAAAGCATGGCGGCAATGCCAGAAGCACGCAAGGCAAGTAACAGAGGATTGAGAACAAGATTAAAGAGGCGTGTATGAGGAAAGGATCAGAGAAGGATGGGGAACAAGCTCAGAGTGTCAGATGTCGATTGACATTACACTTGAATATTTGAAGATTAGCGTCATCGGAGAAGCAAGTAAAGGGAAAGGAGTTCCACAGACGGAAATGCGAGAGAAGAAGAGACGGTTACATTTAACCGTTTTGACAGTGAAAAGGTGGGACCGAGATGGCAGCCTGGTAGCTCGTTCAAATTCATGTAGTCCAGGAACCAGCGAAGGTAATAACTTTTGTCTTTTTGTTATCTTTCCTAAACCGTGTTACGCCATCCATTTACGCAAGCATTTTAGGTAAGGTTATACGTTGTTTTCATCTGTCCACCTTGCCTTCAATATGCCCTGTGAGTGTCAAATTTTCCAAGCCCTCTTACTTCATTTCGTTTCCTAGAAATTTCAACTGTCAATGTTAAATATGTTTTAATTTTCTCTAAAACTTCGTCGTTGCACACATGTTCAGTCCCTGGTATTCTCAACATCCTTCTGTAGAACCACATTTCTGTTACTTCAAGTCTCTTATTCATCTGTGAGGACATTGTCCAGTATTCACTGCTAAATAGGAGGATTGATATTACATATCAGTTCAGTGCTATTTGTTTCTAATGAAATTTTTCTGTTCCTTACTACTTTGCTTAGCTTTTGAATTGCATCTTTCGCTATCTGAATACTCCTTTGAATTTCAGTGTTACTCTTTCAGTCTTCTGTTAAAACATTTCCCAGGTATTTAAATTGTTGTACTTGTTTGATTCGATATCTCCAATTTGTGGGTTTACGCCCACATCTCTGTGAAACACAGGTTCCCGTACTATCACCGAAGTTAACTAACGTTGAGCCTAGTCAGTATTTAGATGGGTGACCGCTTGGGTATACCAGATGCTGTAAGCCGGGATGTGTGGCTGATGTAATGGATAATAAACTCGGAATTGTTAATCGGAGAGCCGAGTTCCAATTCCCGTTGGGTTCACTTACGCACAAATACCCTTGGGAAAGGTATGAATATTCTCTTCTCCCCCAGCTATAGGTTAATTAGTAAGACTTGTATCACTAACTCATTATTATCTAAAAATGTTCTTAGAATCTAAAAAATATTTTCTGGCTTTAAATAACCTGCAACGAATCAATCAATCCAGTGCTTTTCATTTTGGTAAGCTCACGTGTGTCTGTCATTAATTTTTCAAGGTAATATCTCAAACTTTTGACTTTTCACCGACAGTTCCGCTGTTGTAGATCTGTGCTAGATTAGGTTAAGCTGAGGAAGTCCTTTGCAGAACCCAAATGGTCTTTGAAATTGCCTCCGTACTCAATAAAATTCTAGAGCTCAGACGATCGAGCAGGGTCACCATCAAAATGAAGACAACCTCGAGAGACAGTTTTGTTTGATTTTTGATTGGTAAATCAATGGTAAAAGTTGCGACGCAGATGTCTTTACAACTGACCTTTGTTTATGAAATTTGTTTATGAAATCAAAACCTGTTGTTGAAAAAAAAAATGATCAGATTTCGTCTTTTCTTTTGAACTGCTTGAGAGCTTAAAAGATTGAAATGACTTTTTTTTATAAGTAAACAATCTAAGAACACAGTGAATACAATCATAAATAAGAAACCTAGAGACAAATATTGAACAATGAATGATAAATGGATCCCACTAAAAATCAACCACTCTGGGGTAAAAAAAAAAGTCTATATCAAGTACGGCTGAGCTTCTGCTACTGAGGAATCAGCCAATCATATTCAAGAATCAGATGACTCCCGATTACTTCAGCCATGTACGGCATAGGTAGGAGAAGGCGTTAGGTTTTGTTGATGATTACGTTGCTACTTTTCTTCCCATTTTCTTTTTAAACTTCCTTATTTCTCGCATGATCCGTCTAAGATATTCTGGACATTCTGCTGAAGAACGATATCTCTGTTGTCTTAGGTTTCTTCTTCATCCGCAAGAAACTCTCTAACATTCACAGCCACATAGAAGAATTGATATGAAATATATTTCTTTATTTCTAATGAAAAGTGAAATTGATATGAAATATATTTCTTGAAAAGTGAAATTGATATGAAATATATTTCTTTATTTCTAATGAAAAGTGAAATTGATATGAAATATATTTCTTTATTTCTAATGAAAAGTGAAATTGATATGAAATATATTTCTTGTAAAGTGAAATTGATATGAAATATATTTCTTTATTTCTAATGAAAAGTGAAATTGATATGAAATATATTTCTTTATTTCTAATGAAAAGTGAAATTGATATGAAATATATTTAATTGATATAAATATATTTCTTTATTTCTAATGAAACAGCGTTTTCCCGGATATTATGATCAAAGTTGTTGATAAACTGTCCGAAATTCATTTATCTTTTTAAATTTTTGTTTAAGCATTTCGACTTTCGACTCATTATCAAGAACTGATGTGTATCATTGTAGTAGCTGTAATTATTTTTTCTGCATCTTCGTAATCATTCGGACGCTGGACGTTTGAAATGGTCTAATATGACGTCATGTGTTACTGCTACTGGGAACGAGGCAGTACAAAATATGCAATTTATTTATTTTATTTCATATTATCAAATAATTAATTCAATTTTGATATTAATATAATATGTGCACCGATCAATTATATTTTATACATTTCAAGATAACATCTCTTGCGGTAAATGATATCTTATTTAATATGGGCTGTTTATTTTGTATAATAAAAGAATCAAGAGTTTGCAAGCGTCCTGCGTAAGACGAGAAAACTACATCCGCGTCCAGGGTAAGACGATAATCTGCATCCACGTCCTGGATAAGACGATAAACTACATCCAACAAACAAGGCTTCTAATCAGGAGGTTTTGAGAAGCGTAGAACCAGCTCTTAATTGCTGGTGTTCCCAGGCCCCACCCTAACTCAGGGTGGTAGTACCTGTAAGGGTCCCAGCTATGGGCAAATAGTTAACCACTGAATTGAGGTAAAAAACATTATGAAAGTGTAAAAATAGGTTTTAGTAACAGCGATACATTTTTGCAAAAAAATTGTTACCAGCAATGAACTTTTGAAGGAAAAAATTATTACCAGCAATGAACTTTTGAAGGAAAAAGTTATTATCAGCAATTTTGAAGGAAGAAATTATTACCCGCAATATCTTTTTGGAAATAAATATTACCAGCAATACATTTTTAAATAAAAATATTACCAGCAATAAAAATCTTTAAATAACACGTTGAGGTTGATATGCCGTTAAACAGAAGAAACCAAAATACATCAATGAAACCTGATCTACAAACTGATTTCTTACAGAGAATACATATTCTATTCATACGAAACTATCCTCAAAATTGTGTAATCAATAAATAACCAGTTGCAGTTGATATGCCGTAAAATAAAAGAAACCAAAAACAAAATCTGACAATATTTTTTAATAAATTTCTTATTGCTAAGAGAGAAATTTTTGACCATCATGTGTAAGACGATAAAGTACATCCAAGAGCAAAGCCTCTGATCAGGAGGTTTTGAGGAGCGTGGAACGATCTCTTGATTGCTGGTGTTCCCGGTGTCGTAGCACCTGTTAGGGTTCCAGCTATGAGCAAATAGTTAACTCCTAAACTGGGGTCAAAACACCATGAAAGTGTAAAAATAGGTTTTAATACCAGAAATACTTTTTGTGTAAAAAAATATTGACAAAAATGCATTATTACCAGCAATATATTTTTGAAAAAAAATATTACCAGCAATAGATTTTTGATGAAAAAATATTAACAGCATTAGATTTTTGACGAAAAAAATATTAGCAGCAATAGATTTTTGATGAAAAAAATATTACCACCAATAGATTTTCGATGAAAAAATATTAACAGCAATAGATTTTCGATGAAAAAAATATTACCAGCAATAGATTTTTGATGAAAAAATATTAACAGCAACAGGATTTTGACGAAAAAAATATTAGCAGCAATAGATTTTTGATGAAAAAAATATTAGCAGTAATAGATTTTTGATGAAAAAAATATTAGCAGCAATAGATTTTCGATGAAAAAATATTACCAGCAATAGATTTTCGATGAAAAAAATATTACCAGCAATAGATTTTTGATGAAAAAATATTAACAGCAATAGATTTTTGACGAAAAAAATATTAGCAGCAATAGATTTTTGATGAAAAAAATATTAGCAGCAATAGATTTTTGATGAAAAAAATATTACCACCAATAGATTTTCGATGAAAAATATTACCAGCAATAGATTTTCGATGAAAAAAATATTAGCAGCAATAGATTTTCGATGAAAAAATATTAACAGCAATAGATTTTTGACGAAAAAAATATTAGCAGCAATAGATTTTTGATGAAAAAATATTAACAGCAATAGATTTTTGATGAAAAAATATTAACAGCAATAGATTTTTGACGAAAAAAATATTAGCAGCAATAGATGTTTGATGAAAAAATATTACCAGCAATAGATTTTTGATGAAAAAATATTAACAGCAATAGATTTTTGAAGAAAAAAATATTAGCAGCAATAGATTTTTGATGAAAAAAATATTAGCAGCAATAGATTTTTGATGAAAAAATATTACCAGCAATAGATTTTTGATGAAAAAATATTAACAGCAATAGATTTTTGACGAAAAAAATATTAGCAGCAATAGATTTTTGATGAAAAAATATTACCAGCAATAGATTTTTGATGAAAAAATATTAACAGCAATAGATTTTTGAAGAAAAATATATTAGCAGCAATAGATTTTCGATGAAAAAAATATTACCAGCAATAGATTTTTGATGAAAAAATATTAACAGCAATAGATTTTTGACGAAAAAAATATTAGCAGCAATAGATTTTTGATGAAAAAAATATTAGCAGCAATAGATTTTTGATGAAAAAAATATTACCTGCAATAGATTTTCGATGAAAAAATATTACCAGCAATAGATTTTCGATGAAAAAAAATATTAGCAGCAATAGATTTTCGATGAAAAAATATTAACAGCAATAGATTTTTGACGAAAAAAATATTAGCAGCAATAGATTTTTGATGAAAAAATATTAACAGCAATATATTTTTGACGAAAAAAATATTACCAGCAATAGATTTTTGATGAAAAAAATATTACCAGCAATAGATTTTTGATGAAAAAATATTAACAGCAATAGATTTTTGACGAAAAATTATTAGCAGCAATAGATTTTTGATGAAAAAATATTAACAGCAATAGATTTTTGATGAAAAAAATATTACCAGCAATAGATTTTCGATGAAAAAAATATTGTCCGTCCCATAAGAATTATAGATCTTTGAATTCGGTTGATTGATACTCTGTCGTTTTGTATACTCGTTTCTGTTTTCTGTCTCGCTTTCACACGAGATTAAAACGAAAGAAATCGGTCGTTATGTGGAAGGTTGAGTTCGGCATTTCTAAGGTGTCTGCCGAATGCCAAGAAGGCCATTTATGATGCCGTAGAATTGCAAGCAGACGGCTTTACGTAACTATATCGGACTTGCTAAGATGCCTTTTCTCGTTGGCCGATATCGTCAAAATAAAACTATTCTCTAGTTTTGTCTGACATTCAGCTTGTCAGCTCGTGAATCTGCAGAGGCATTCTTTATTATCTATTTTCGTCATTTACTTTCGGCAGGGGGCCAAAATGAAAATAGCCATTTTACTCTTTGCAAATAAATCAACACAGACGAAAAATAAAGAAAAGAAAAATATTTTAAAATAAATGAAAAATGTCTACTTTCTTTAAAAAAATTATAAACAAAAGGATATGCATAGACAAATAAATATACATATAAATACATCAGAGATAAATTTAAAATTCTGTTCCATGTAAAAAAAAAAAAAATAAAAAAAACAGTACCATACATTTAATAATGTAAAACAATATTTTATTAATCATTTCATCCCTAGTAAGGCAATAAAGCCACTAAAACGCAACGGTGACTGGGTATTAGAAAATGTGAGAGAAAAAAAAACTATTATGATGAGAGATTGATAAAAAAATAAAGAATTAAGGAGATAGAAGAAAACGATTGACATTGCATTTAATTTTTTGAAGATCAAAGTTGAGTGGAAACCAATAAGCTGGAAGAGAGTTCCACAAGCGAGAAGTGCGAAAGAAGAAACTGTTAGCATAGAACTTACGGCTACATCTAGCCATTTCAACTGTAAAATGATTAGACCGAGTTGTCAGTCTAGTATCGCGCTAAAATTAGTAGATGTACCAAAGATGAAAGCTCATCAGAACAGTTACCACGAAAGTATTTATAGAAAAGAAAAATTACATTAAGGCAGTGGCGGTAAAGTCACTGAAGCCGAGGTGTAATGTCAGGACCAATAACATTGCATATTGTTCTTTGGGTTTTATCACGAATCTCTAAATATACAGTAGGAGCATCAGACCAGATACTGCAGCAATATTCAATGATAGAATTCTCATCTATAAGAAAGGGGTTGTAGAATGCAGAAACGCTTTTGGATTCTATCGAGAGAAATTTGAAGACTGGGTAATTCCTGTCCATATAGGCAGCAATACTCCATTTCCGGCCTGATCCGATTCTTATAAAGGTAGAGGATGGTAGAAGGAGTGAGGTATTTTGCTGGAGTGGTACAGGGAACCTTCATTTTTCCGGCATCTTTAGTGATAGATCGTATATACGAGTTCCACTTGAGGTCTGGGTTGTGTGTAAGACCCGATAAGCGCTCAAGGCACGGGCTCTCCATGAGCGAACATCCGTTCATGGCGATTGATAAAGTTCTGGGTCAGATCAGTAATCTAATTTCTTTTCATGTATATTTAGGAATGTCTCAAATGTTTTCATGAGATTTTCATCTATTGTTGTGACATTCATGATATTTTTCATCTATTGTTGTGACCTTTTTTTTATTAAACTTAATCCAGTTATTAATATTTTATTAAGATTTCATGCACTTAATTGCCCCCCTCCCCAATAAAAGAGGCATGCACAATTATAAACACCTGGTGTAATCATTCAAAACCTATTTTATAGATAATATCCGTATATTGATTTCTCTCTTCACTTGTTGCACAGGTATTGTAGCCCTGTGCCAGACTTTTCTTCTTTTTTATGTACCGTGTCCGTTTAGGACGTCGGCGATCATGGCTCTCCGCAATTTTCTCTTCTTTGTAGCGCTTTTTTAAAGGCAGTTCATCCCAAGCAAGGTGAGTTACAGAGGATTGAGAATAGGCGTAAAGAGGCGTGTTTGAGGGAAGGAGGAGAAGGATACGAAGAACAAGCTCAGGGTGTCAGATGTTGATTGACATTACCCTTTAAATATTTGAAGATTATAGTCATCGGGGAAGCAAGTAAGGGGAAGGAAAGTAAGGAGGGATGGTTGATTTATAGATTTGAAGGATGGACTCAGACGAGAAAAACTTTCTGGCACGACACAGAGAGCCAATTTTTCTTGCGGTAAATGAAGTTATTGATTCAGTGTAATTTATTCCACCTCATGTCAGTGAACAGCGTGAGACCAAGCAGGCACCTATCTATCTATCTATCTATCTATCTATCTATCTATCTATCTATCTATCTATCTCAGTCTATTCATTTTTAAGGCGATTCACCCCAAGCATGGCGGGAATGCCAGAAGCACGCAAGGCAAGTAACAGAGGATTAAAGAGGCGTGTATGAGGAAAGGATCAGAGAAGGATGGGGAACAAGCTCAGAGTGTCAGATGTCGATTGACATTACACTTGAATATTTGAAGATTAGCGTCATCGGAGAAGCAAGTAAAGGGAAAGGAGTTCCACAGACGGAAATGCGAGAGAAGAAGAGACGGTTACATTTAACCGTTTTGACAGTGAAAAGGTGGGACCGAGATGGCAGCCTGGTAGCTCGTTCAAATTCATGTAGTCCAGGAACCAGCGAAGGTAATAACTTTTGTCTTTTTGTATCTTTCCTAAACCGTGTTACGCCATCCATTTACGCAAGCATTTTAGGTAAGGTTATACGTTGTTTTCATCTGTCCACCTTTGCCTTCAATATGCCCTGTGAGTGTCAAATTTTCCAAGCCCTCTTACTTCATTTCGTTTCCTAGAAATTTCAACTGTCAATGTTAAATATGTTTTAATTTTTCTCTAAAACTTCGTCGTTGCACATGTTCAGTCCCTGGTATTCTCAACATCCTTCTGTAGAACCACATTTCTGTTACTTCAAGTCTCTTATTCATCTGTGAGGACATTGTCCAGTATTCACTGCTAAATAGGAGGATTGATATTACATATTAGTTCAGTGCTATTTGTTTCTAATGAAATTTTTCTGTTCCTTACTACTTTGCTTAGCTTTTGAATTGCATCTTTCGCTATCTGAATACTCCTTTGAATTTCAGTGTTACACTTTCAGTCTTCTGTTAAAACATTTCCCAGGTATTTAAATTGTTGTACTTGTTTGATTCGATATCTCCAATTTGTGGGTTTACGCCCACATCTCTGTGAAACACAGGTTCCCGTACTATCACCGAAGTTAACTAACGTTGAGCCTAGTCAGTATTTAGATGGGTGACCGCTTGGGTATACCAGATGCTGTAAGCCGGGATGTGTGGCTGATGTAATGGATAATAAACTCGGAATTGTTAATCGGAGAGCCGAGTTCCAATTCCCGTTGGGTTCACTTACGCACAAATACCCTTGGGAAAGGTATGAATATTCTCTTCTCCCCCAGCTATAGGTTAATTAGTAAGACTTGTATCACTAACTCATTATTATCTAAAAAAATGTTCTTAGAATCTAAAAATATTTTCTGGCTTTAAATAACCTGCAACGAATCAATCAATCCAGTGCTTTTCATTTTGGTAAGCTCACGTGTGTCTGTCATTAATTTTTCAAGGTAATATCTCAAACTTTTGACTTTTCACCGACAGTTCCGCTGTTGTAGATCTGTGCTAGATTAGGTTAAGCTGAGGAAGTCCTTTGCAGAACCCAAATAGTCTTTGAAATTGCCTCCGTACTCAATAAAATTCTAGAGCTCAGACGATCGAGCAGGGTCACCATCAAAATGAAGACAACCTCGAGAGACAGTTTTGTTTGATTTTTGATTAGTGAATCAATGGTAAAAGTTGCGACGCAGATGTCTTTACAACTGGCCTTTGTTTATGAAATCAAAACCTGTTGTTGAAAAGAAATGATCAGATTTCGTCTTTTCTTTTGAACTGCTTGAGAGCTTAAAAAGATTGAAATGACTTTTTTTTTATAAGTAAACAATCTAAGAACACAGTAAATACAATCATAAATAATAAACATTTCAGTATTACACGAGTTGTAATTGATCGGTGTACAGGACATGGGAGTTCATTGCCCTACACAACGTCCTATCGTTCCGTTTGTATCTCTAAGTAAGTTTTATTTCCTTATTCTTTTCACTCTCTGTTCTTCTATCCATTTACAAAAACACATTACGTAAGTTATTCGCTCTTTCCCTCTGTCCCTCTTGCCTGCAATATGCCCTATGAGTGTCACATTCTCCAAGCCATCTTTTTATCAATATATATTCAAGGAATTTCAACTGTCTATTTCTGATTCTAAGTGTCGGATGTACTGTGAGTTATCCAGAGACTGGTCGTTTCACACGCTCAGAATTGTGTTGAAACCTAGAGACAAATATTGAACAATGAATGATAAATGGATCCCGCTAGAAATCAACCACTCTGGGGTAAAAAAAAAAAAGATGTCTATATCGAGTACGGCTGAGCTTCTGCTACTGAGGAATCAGCCAATCATATTCAAGAATCAGATGACGCCCGATTACTTCAGCCATGTACGGCATAGGTAGGAGAAGGCGTTAGGTTTTGTTGATGATTACGTTGCTACTTTTCTTCCCATTTTCTTTTAAACTTCCTTATTTCTCGCATGATCCGTCTAAGATATTCTGGACATTCTGCTGAAGAACGATATCTCTGTTGTCTTAGGTTTCTTCTTCATCCGCAAGAAACTCTCTAACATTCACAGCCACATAGAAGAATTGATATGAAATATATTTCTTTATTTCTAATGAAAAGTGAAATTGATATGAAATATATTTCTTGAAAAGTGAAATTGATATGAAATATATTTCTTTATTTCTAATGAAAAGTGAAATTGATATGAAATATATATCTTGAAAAGTGAAATTGATATGAAATATATTTCTTTATTTCTAATGAAAAGTGAAATTGATATGAAATATATTTCTTTATTTCTAATGAAAAGTGAAATTGATATGAAATATATTTCTTGAAAAGTGAAATTGATATGAAATATATTTAATTGATATAAATATATTTCTTTATTTCTAATGAAACAGCGTTTTCCCGGATATTATGATCAAAGTTGTTGATAAACTGTCCGAAATTCATTTATCTTTTTAAATTTTTGTTTAAGCATTTCGACTTTCGACTCATTATCAAGAACTGATGTGTATCATTGTAGTAGCTGTAACTATTTTTTCTGCATCTTCGTAATCATTCGGACGCTGGACGTTTGAAATGGTCTAATATGACGTCATGTGTTACTGCTACTGGGAACGAGGCAGTACAAAATATGCAATTTATTTATTTTATTTCATATTATCAAATAATTAATTCAATTTTGATATTAATATAATATGTGCACCGATCAATTATATTTTATACATTTCAAGATAGCATCTCTTGCGGTAAATGATATCTTATTTAATATGGGCTGTTTATTTTGTATAATAAAAGAATCAAGAGTTTGCAAGCGTCCTGCGTAAGACGAGAAACTACATCCGCGTCCAGGGTAAGACGATAATCTGCATCCACGTCCTGGATAAGACGATAAACTACATCCAACAAACAAGGCTTCTAATCAGGAGGTTTTGAGAAGCGTAGAACCAGCTCTTAATTGCTGGTGTTCCCAGGCCCACCTTAACTCAGGGTGGTAGCACCTGTAAGGGTCCCAGCTATGGGCAAATAGTTAACCACTAAATTGAGGTAAAAACATTATGAAAGTGTAAAAATAGGTTTTAGTAACAGCGATACATTTTTGCAAAAAATTGTTACCAGCAATGAACTTTTTTTGAAGGAAAAATTATTACCAGCAATGAACTTTTTGAAGGAAAAAGTTATTATCAGCAATTTTGAAGGAAGAAATTATTACCCGCAATACCTTTTTGGAAATAAATATTACCAGCAATACATTTTTAAATAAAAATATTACCAGCAATAAAAATCTTTAAATAACACGTTGAGGTTGATATGCCGTTAAACAGAAGAAACCAAAATACATCAATGAAACCTGATCTACAAACTGATTTCTTACAGAGAATACATATTCTATTCATACGAAACTATCCTCAAAATTGTGTAATCAATAAATAACCAGTTGCAGTTGATATGCCGTAAAATAAAAGAAACCAAAAACAAAATCTGACAATATTTTTTTAATAAATTTCTTATTGCTAAGAGAGAAATTTTGACCATCATGTGTAAGACGATAAAGTACATCCAAGAGCAAAGCCTCTGATCAGGAGGTTTTGAGGAGCGTGGAACGATCTCTTGATTGCTGGTGTTCCCGGTGTCGTAGCACCTGTTAGGGTTCCAGCTATGAGCAAATAGTTAACTCCTAAACTGGGGTCAAAACACCATGAAAGTGTAAAAATATGTTTTAATACCAGAAATACTTTTTGTGTAAAAAAATATTGACAAAAATGCATTATTACCAGCAATATATTTTTGAAAAAAAATATTACCAGCAATAGATTTTTGATGAAAAAATATTAACAGCATTAGATTTTTGACGAAAAAAATATTAGCAGCAATAGATTTTTGATGAAAAAAATATTACAACCAATAGATTTTCGATGAAAAAATATTAACAGCAATAGATTTTCGATGAAAAAAATATTACCAGCAATAGATTTTTGATGAAAAAATATTAACAGCAATAGGATTTTGACGAAAAAAATATTAGCAGCAATAGATTTTTGATGAAAAAAATATTAACAGCAATAGATTTTCGATGAAAAAATATTACCAGCAATAGATTTTCGATGAAAAAAATATTACCAGCAATAGATTTTTGATGAAAAAATATTAACAGCAATAGATTTTTGATGAAAAAAATATTAGCAGCAATAGATTTTTGATGAAAAAAATATTACCAGCAATAGATTTTCGATGAAAAAATATTACCAGCAATAGATTTTCGATGAAAAAATATTACCAGCAATAGATTTTTGATGAAAAAATATTAACAGCAATAGATTTTTGACGAAAAAAATATTAGCAGCAATAGATTTTTGATGAAAAAAATATTAGCAGCAATAGATTTTTGATGAAAAAAATATTACCACCAATAGATTTTTGACGAAAAAAATATTATCAGCAATAGATTTTTGATGAAAAAAATATTACTAGCAATAGATTTTTGATGAAAAAATATTAACAGCAATAGATTTTTGACGAAAAAAATATTAGCAGCAATAGATTTTTGATGAAAAAAATATTACCAGCAATAGACTTTCGATGAAAAAAATATTACCAGCAATAGATTTTTGATGAAAAAATATTAACAGCAATAGATTTTTGAAGAAAAAAATATTAGCAGCAATAGATTTTTGATGAAAAAAATATTAGCACTAATAGATTTTCGATGAAAAAAATATTACCAGCAATAGATTTTCGATGAAAAAAATATTAGCAACAATAGATTTTTGACAAAAAAATATTAGCAGCAATAGATTTTTGATGAAAAAAATATTACCACTAACAGATTTTCGATGAAAAAAATATTACCAGCAATAGATTTTTGATAAAAAAATATTATCAGCAATAGATTTTTGATGAAAAAAATATTACCACCAATAGATTTTTGACGAAAAAAATATTAGCAGCAATAGATTTTTGATGAAAAAAATATTAGCAGCAATAGATTTTTGATGAAAAAATATTACCAGCAATAGATTTTCGATGAAAAAAATATTACCAGCAATAGATTTTTGATGAAAAATATTAACAGCAATAGATTTTTGACGGAAAAATATTAGCAGCAATAGATTTTTGATGAAAAAAATATTAGCAGCAATAGATTTTTGATGAAAAAAATATTACCAATAATAGATTTTTTTGAAAAATTTATTTACAAATAGATTTTCGATGAAATAAATATTAACAGCAATAGATTTTTGATGAAAAAATATTACCAGCCATAGATTTTTGATTAAAAATATTAGTAGCAATACATTTTTGATGAAAAAATATTAGCAACAATAGATTTTTGATGAAAAAATATTACCAGCAATAGATTTTCGATGAAAAAAATATTACCAGCAATAGATTTTTGACGAAAAAAATATTAGCAGCAATAGATTTTTGATGAAAAAAATATTACTACCAATAGATTTTCGATGAAAAAATATTACCAGCAATAGATTTTCGATAAAAAAAATATTAACAGCAATAGATTTTTGATGAAAAAATATTACCAGCAATAGATTTTTGATGAAAAATATTAACAGCAATAGATTTTTGACGGAAAAAATATTAGCAGCAATAGATTTTCGATGAAAAAAATATTAGCAGCAATAGATTTTTGACGAAAAAAATATTACCACCAATAGATTTTCGATGAAAAAATATTACCAGCAATAGATTTTCGATGAAAAAAATATTAACAGCAATAGATTTTTGATGAAAAAATATTACCAGCCATAGATTTTTGATGAAAAATATTAGTAGCAATACATTTTTGATGAAAAAATATTAGCAGCAATAAATTTTTGATGAAAAAAATATTACCGGCAATACATTTTTGAAAAAAAAAATATTACCAGCAATAGATTTTTGATGAAAAAAATATTACCAGCAATAGATTTTTGATCAAAAAAATATTACCAGCAATAGATTTTTGAAGAGAAAATATATTACCAACAATAGATTTTTGATGAAAAAAATATTACTAGCTATACATTTTTTGAAAAAAAAATATTACCAGCTATAGATTTTTGAAGAGAAAAAATATTACCAGCAATACATTTTTGAAAAAAAAATATTACCACCTATACATTTTTTGAAAAAAAATATTAGCAACAATAGATTTTTGAAGAGAAAAAATATTACTAGCAATACATTTTTGAGAAAAAAATATTACCACCGATACATTTTTTGAAAAAAATATTAGCGGCAATAGATTTTTGGAAAAAAATATTACCAGCAATAAAAAAAATTTGTTGGTATTACATAACCCATTGAGGTTGATATGCCATAAAACAAACGAAACGAAACCAATCTTTCTTGCAAATGGTTCTATATAGTATTTTCGTGTTGTCAACTAATATTTGTCTTAGGTTGATAGTTATAATTTGGTCGCTTATGATGTGTGTTAATCGATGTGTGCACGGATTGCAAGAAGTTTCGACAGAAGAACGGTCAATCTTAAAATGAGGGGTATTTTTGTGTTGTTTAACAATGTAAGTATTTAATGTCGTTTTTTTAATTATTAGTGTTGGACATCCAATCTTTGTAATGGGTGAAAAGTCGAAAGTACTTGAAATAAAATTGACAAAAATGAACTTCGGACAGATTACACAAAACTAACATAATACTGAACATCTTATGCGGAAGTTGTAAAAGTAGGATAAATCACACAGACTTTGCCGATTCTTTTTTATACAACTTGTTAGGATGAATACCTTCTGCCAAAATACATATTTTTTATATATATATATATATATATATATATATATATATATATATATATTAAATTTTATTAAATAATTATTATAACCTAAGTCTGTTGTCAAGTTTTTGAATTCTCATATACTTGTATTTTGATTGGTCATTCCAGCTTATGTAACAGCGTTTACCCTAGCGAGAGATATTTCATTGATTTCATCCTTTTAAAACCCTTTATTCTACATTCAATGTCATCACTTGATAAGACACCAGAAGTGTTGAAGCAAAATGGCTATTTTTTTTTCGTGATTTTATAATATATTTATGTTATAATTTTCGAATAAATAATTACATATATATATATATATATATATATATATATATATATATATATATATATATATAATTATTTAATTTATCTAATGAGGGAAACGGAATTTTTTCAATAACAGTTTGCAAATTTGCCAGGTCTAGTGTTCACCATGCGTGAGATAGATATTATGCCTGCTTCATAAACACTAGACCTGGGTTCTTTAATATTTCCCCTCTTCTAGCAAAATTAATGCTCGACAAACGTACATATAAGTTTTAGATCAAAATAAAATTCTTTTCGTTTTTCATTCAAAATACTCAAATTTTAGGAATACGTTTTCACAACATCGCCCACGTGACGACGACGTGATCATATTTAAACGGAACGCTGATCTTGTAAAAGATTTCTATTATCTGTTCGGATTGGTATTGCTTTTATGTCCATCGTCTTTTCCTGCTGAATTGTATATGGTCTATGTTAATTATGTTTTATGAATATGTCCTGAAGATGTTGACATTAAACATTAAAACAGCATAATCGCATATTAGGATTTTTGTTTGTTTTTTTTTTCAGTATATTTTCTTTATATATATATATACTGAACTATCATATATATATATATATATATATATATATATATATATATATATATACTGAACTATATATATATATATATATATATATACTGAACTATCATATATATATATATATATATATTGAACTATTTCTATATATATATATATATATATATATATATATATATATATATATATATATATATGACGTGGTATATATAGTAATCGATCCGCTGGTATATAATCCGGATGTCCCTTTTAATTTTTTAATTATTAAAACTTGATCTTAAGAAGTGTACAAATTCTTTAAGGACCATAACTTAAGAATTTGAATGGTATAAATTATTAACAGAATTTGTAATATTTTACGCAACAATAATTAAATAAACAAGTTAAAATCATCACCATGAGAACGCGAACTCCATAACGGTTAGAACATATTTGCAACAGAAGAAGCTGCCTGAAGCTCTGAGTCAGCTACCGACGTTGGATATTATGTGTATTCACTAATATATACTTATAGCTCTGTTTCATAACATTGACCACTGTATTTATAACACCTGAATTTATACGTGCGTTTTTCAGTATGTGTACTTGTATGTAGATTGTTTTATCCTATCCATTCTTATATATATATATATATATATATATATATATATATATATATATATATATATATATATATATATATGAATGATAAAATATAGTTTTAAGGTATGCTATATTTGTTGGTTAAAGTGCTCAATATCAGGGATAGAACGTATGTAAATATAAAAGTGGATATTGGAATCAACATCCACCGGCGTCAATCTGTTTCAGGCTTATAAGCAATCGTCAGATGTTTAAGTATATCTTAAAACTATATTTTGTCATGTATATTTATTAATGCTTGTGAAAGTTGATACAACTGAAAGGTTTGTCATTTAGCTGATTGATGTTACTTTCAGTAATTCGACACCAGATTTTCAAAGACGGACCCCGAGAATCGCTCCGACTACTCCTGTGTGTGTGTGTGACTTTACATCCCCCAGCTAAGTTAAACAACAGAAATAATCTTATATCTTCAATGCTAGAATCAAGCACTCACTAATTTTCAGGAGCTCTTAATAAAAATATCTACATATTCGAAAACCACCAATAAAGTAAAAATTCATTGTATTTATTATTGAGAATGAACACGGGCATAACTGAAAATTCCAATATTTTTCTCTTGATTCTATTTTGACTAATGGATTAATAATATAAAATTATTATTATTATTAGTAGTAGTATTTAGTAGTATGTATATTCTGTTTTTTCTCTCATCGACCTACAATACCTACATTCTTTTAACCATAAAAAATAATCTTTCTCTGTTATATGTATGTATATATATATATATATATATATATATATATATATATATATATATATATATAATATATATAATTATTTATTTAAAAATATTTAAAAAAACAATAAGATTGATTAAATTTTTTTATTAATTTTAATGTATATTCAATTTTAATTAAAAAAAGAATTAAAGGCAAATATGTTCCATAAAAAAAAGATCTGTTAAGATGGAAATTCCCTTAGTACTTTTTTAATTCAATTTAATTCAAATAATTATATTGAAGTTTTCAAATATTCTTGTTTTGAAACATGATAACGAAAAATGTAGTTTGAATCATATTTTAAATAAATAATTATATTTAGGCTCTATTTTGTATCGAGCACTATTTTAAAAAAAAAATAATAAAAAAATACTAAATAACTTTGGATTATTTAAGAAACGAGTTCTTTCCTATTTTCTATATATTTTTAAACACACACACACACAACACACACACACACACACATATATATATATATATATATATATATATGATATATATGAAATTTACGTAGAGTACCACATGGAACACTTTATTTTTTCATTCATGTTTAAATATATAGACACGTGGTTTTCAATTTACCATTATTTAGAGATGGATGTAAAATAACTCAAGAAATAAAACTGAAAAAAATATTTTAAAATAATTTAGAGGATTTAATAAACAGAAATGTATGGTTTAGGAAAAAAGTAAGGCACAACTTGTGTTGCTACTTAAAATACCTTAGATTAGAATCACGTTCACCATAACAGGAGGAAATGATTAGAACCTCTTTAAAGAGTATTTGGGAGGAGCTTGTCCTATTTAAACCCGAGATATTTAATTTGGTTCATTCTTGATTGTTGAAGTGAGTGGTATCATTATGGCGAGATCAAAAGAGCTCGTCGAAGAAATTAGATATCAGTGTTACTCCATTGTTTGGAAAATGATTTACAAGTGGATTTTCCGCCTGCATGTCCAAGTCCAGCTGTTCTAGCAAGTTAAGCCCAAAAGTGCAAGAAATGAAATCCTCAAATGTCATTACAGGACCTATAGATAGATCTGAATACATTTGTTGTTAAAATACATTTTTTATTCGATATCACTGAGTTAGAAGTATACTCCAGATACAGTTAATCCACAACATTCAGATCTGGGCTTTTAGAAGGCCACTGAGATGGAACAATTAAAGATGGTGTATTTTCTTGAAGAATAAATTTGCCACTTTTTTTTACTAGGCACACTGTAGAATTAACTGAATACAGTAAATAAAGACAGCATTTCAGCCTAAGAACCTCATACCAAATGTGAAGCAAGGAGATAGAAATATCACGAATAGCAAGACCTGGCCAACTCACCGTCATATAATCCACAATTAATTCTTTATTGTACCAAAGGATGCCAGATGAAAATGTGATATCATCTGTCAGAAAATCGAAACGGGCGTGGTCAATGCAACATGACATTGACCCCCAAACATTCCAGTACATCAATCAAGGAACGACTAAAAAAAAAAAAAAAAAAAATTTAGAATTCCGGAATTAATCCATCAAAGCTCAGATTTTAATTATATCGAGACAGATAGATTATTAGATACACTATTGATCGATAGATAAGTAATGAACAAGCTCAAATATATACTGAATAGATAGATAGATAGATAGATAGATAGATAGATAGATAGATAGATAGATAGATATGAACTGACTGAGATGAATAGATAGGAACAGACTGATATAGATAGATACATGCATGGATAGATAGATATGAAAAGACAGACACAGATATGAACAGACTGAGATAGATAGATAGATAGATAGATAGATAGATAGATAGATAGATAGATGAACTGACTGAGATAGATAGATATGAACTGACTGAGATAGATAGATACATAGATAGGTAGATAGATATGAACAGACTGGTATAGATAAACTTTCTCTGCACAGTTTTTGACTGTCGTTTAGGCGTTGACCTTGAGAGGCTTTCTCTGTGTCTTTCTTCTTTAACTCTTTATCTCTCTACAAACGTTCAGACAACTGGCATTTAAATCCTCTCGGCCTATTAAAAAGACACTAATTATACTATTTTTTTCCCCGAAACAACTTCAGAAATTCAACGCCTTTATCTTTCAAGGTCAAGTTAAGATTTTATATTCGAGCCATAATATTGTCGTTAGGATATTAATGTAATTTAAATACAGCTCACGTTGGTTGTTGAGGCAGTTGCAGTTGTACATTAAAAGCCAGTGTAACAATCCAGCGAATACTCTCAGCCAGAAGTATACTCGGCGTTGTTCTAGGCTAGCTTGTTTTTATACGAGGAGCATAATTATGCACAGACTTTTTGTAATCCTGACTATAAAACGGGCGAAGCTAGCATATCCGCTCTTAACCCAAAATATTGTCTCTCATTTTCCCAGGGCGTACGGCCTCATCCCGTTGAAACATCAGTTCTCGTACGATCAGCGAAGTTAAGCATCGAACTTAATACCTAGATGGGTGACCGCTTGGAAATACAAAGTGCAGTAAGCTTGGATGTGCGGGTGGTGTAATGGATAATGGATCGGGATTGTTAATCCGAGAGCCGAGTTCTAATTCCCCGCTAAGTCCGTTATATTCGCTTACGCGCAAATGCCCCCAGGAAATCATATCTTCTCCCCCCAGCTATGGGTTAATTATTAAAACTTATATAACACAATTAATTATTAAGACTTATATAACACAATTAATTATTAAGACTTAATTGTGTTATATAACACAATTAATTATTAAGACTTATATAACACAATTAATTATTAAGACTTATATAACACAATTAATTATTAAGACTTAATTGTGTTATATAACACAATTAATTATTAAGACTTATATAACACAATTAATTATTAAGACTTATATAACACAATTAATTATTAAGACTTAATTGTGTTATATAACACAATTAATTATTAAGACTTAATTGTGTTATATAACACAATTAATTATTAAGACTTATATAACACAATTAATTATTAAGACTTATAAATCACAATTAATTATTAAGACTTATATAACACAAATCTTAGAAGGTAAAAATATTTTCTGGCTTTAAATAACTTGCAAAGGGTTGATAAACTGTCGAAAAACGAAGCAATCAAATTTTTCCCCGTTTATTATTGTATTTAGAGATGATATTTGGGTAAAGCAATTATCCAGTGTCTACAGAAATTTCTTGTTTGCATTCAGTTTTATTCCAGTTTCTTTGTAAGCCCAATTTCAAGTTACGTATTGAGTCATCATTTTGTGATTGACTACTGTTGTTTAGTGCGTGCAGATTCTTCTTCTTTTTATGTGCCGTGTCCTTTCAGGACGTGGCGATCATGGCTCTCCACTTCAGCCTATCCCTTGTGGTTCTCAACAGGTTTTGTGCTTCTGCCAACTCCCCTAGACCACGATCCGCCATCTACCTGCCCAAGCCTGCCACGAATGTCATGCACTGTTTTCCCCTGTCTCTTTATCCCTCTATTAGTCCCGTGAGTATCAGATTCTCCAGACCCCTTTTTTCTCTTCACGTGTCCCAGAAATTTCATCTGCCTCTTTCTTATGTCAAGCATAAGCTTCCTCCCTGTTTGCATCCTTTCGAAGACCTCATCGTTGCTCACATGCTCGGTCCATCCCTCTGTAGAACCACATCTCCGCCGCCTCGAGTCTTTTCTTCACCCTTGAGGAAACCGTCCAACATTCGCTGCCGTACAGATGTCAAGTAGCAGCTCAGTACTCTTTTCTTTGTCCCCATAGAAATCCTCCTGTTTCGCAGAACTCTGACCAGCTTCTGGAATGTATTTAATTTATTATGATTGTATTCTAGAGAGCACCATGTTTACATTTACCCAACGGCTGTATTCTTCTTCTAGATATTTATTATGTAAAAATTACATAATTGTGGTACAAGGCCGAAAAAGGGGGGGGGTTAAGGCTGGTCCACACTAACTATCTTATACCTAGCTAATCCGATTCACGACTCATTTACTCATTACAATTTACCCATTCACCACAAGAACTCGTCCATCACCAATCAATCCTCCATGCACCATAATACCACATCCTCTCTAGGGGAACCTACAAAACGCGCCCCATGCCATAAAAATTTAATGATAGTAAAATATATATAAAATCTGTGATGAAAAAGTGAGAGGGAAGGGAGATGAACCCAGTAACATACTGAAATATTAACACAAATCAAATTAAACATAACTGATGTTAGTAGGGCCCGTCCAACCCTCAAAAAGGAGAGGCCGCTGTATTCTGCCCATTGGACAAAATCAAGAAGCTCTCTCTCACTACGGGTGTGGGAAAAGGATAAAAAAATAATACGGGCATCATGGGAAAATATAAAGCTGACCCAGTCGAGATGAAAAAGGGCGGACCAAAGCAAAGTGGGGGGTGGGAATCTCGACTTGAATCATAACCAAAGAGGCAGCCGGGAACAGGCCAAGAACAACACTTACTCACATTAACTAGGTACACTAAGGCTTCTTCTTCTTCTATGTGCAATTTCGCTTCAAGATGTGGGCAATCATGGCTCTCCACAATTTCTCATCCTTTGTAGCCCTTAGTAAAATTTGTCTATATTTCCTATTTTTTCTGCTAATCAAACTCGTTATACAGTTCTGTGCGCTATTTTCTCCTATCGCTCTTACTTTCGATCTGTCCTATGAGTGTCAAATTTTCCAAGCCCGCTTTCCTCATTATGTCGCCTAGACATTTCTACTGTCTCCATCTAATGCTATGAATAAGTGTCCTTTTTGTTTCTATTTTCTCTAAAATTCGCCGTTTGCTGCTCACGTCTTAATTTCATCGTGTATTCTCAGTATCATTCTCTAGAAAACAGTTGCATTAATTGAACAAAATTAGTTCATTTTTTGAAACACGGCTATCTGATTAATGCTGGCTTAGTTCATATCAGCCATTATTGCAGACTGGAGTCATCACATCAAATTCCCGTTAAGAAAAAAACATTTATTGAATCTTCAAAAGCCTTCTGTCGGATGGTGTTAAACGGTCCTTCTTATGTATAGTTTAAAACGGGCCTGGTGCTGTATAGTATAAAACGGATCTCGCGTTCTATAGTTTAAAATGGGCTTTGTGCTCTATAGTTTAAAATAGGCTTTGTGCTGTATGGATTAAAATAGTCATTGTGTTACATATAGTTTAAAACGTGCCGTGTGCTGTATAATTAAAAATGAACCTTGTACCATATAGTTTAAAATGGGTGTTGTGCTATATATTTTAAAACGGACCTTATGATATATATTTGAAAACGGACCTTTTGCTATATAGTTTGAAATAGGCCTTGTGTTATATAGTTTAAAACGGTCCTTGGGTTCTATGGTTTAAATCGGGCCTTGTGCTGTATAGTTTAGACTAGTCTAATTTATGTCACAAGATATGAAATTGGCTAGCCCCTATTTCGAATAGTGATTTTTCAAGGGAGGTAAGCAGTCTCAAATCGGAACGCCACGCATTCTTCCTTCCTTAATTCTCCATTGTATTTATGTTGGATTATACTAAGATTGATGACTACATAAGAGTAGCATAAAAGAATAGGTGTTGTTGCTGCTGCCGTGGCTTGCGGTTGGGGTTGTTATGCTGCCTTCTTGCTGGGGCACTCCTTTGACATGTGCCCCTCGGCGCTGCATGTCCAACAACACAGTCGTCTTCCCTCGACAACCACAAGCATCCTCTTTCCTCGACACGTTAAGATGTTCGGGACATCTCTAAAACTCTGCCGGTTGAGTGTAATTTGGAGCACAATGTCTCCAGTGGCAATGCCCGACTTGCTGATGGCCGCACAGACCTCGTTTACTTTGCCATACTGGGGGAAAAAGGCTCCCATGCGGTCCTCGCTTATGTCCACTGGTACTCCGTGCATTGTCACTCGAGTTTTTCGAGTGCCCATGTATTCAGTCTGCATTCTCACGTTTTTCGTCGTGAGAATGCTTCCGGTCAATGTTTTGGCCTCTTCTTTGCAAGAAGAAGAATGTCCCACAAGGCATTGGACCTTCTTGCTAGCATCCGAGGGGCAACGTTTAAAGTCTTTAATGCCTCCTCCATCGTTTCCCTGCTAACCCCAATTAATTTCCGACTTTTAATGTCGGAGGTCAGCAGGGAGATTTTCCGGGTAGTTACAGCATTCAACGCTTCGGGAATGGTGAGGAAATCAGTTCCCTTGACGTATTCCTCATATTTTGTTTTAAGACTGGCGTAAAAAGCCGCGTCTTTAATTGTCTTTTTAGTTTGCCATGCAGTCTCTCGAATTTCGCCGGATTCCGGCGGCGACTCGTCAGCGCCACTCATGGTATTATTTTCCTTTTTACATTTGGCGTTTTGTTATAATTTTCTGTTTTTTCTTTTTTAAAACAAAACATGAAACGAACGACAGCGGGTCGAAAAATAAAATAAAAACTTGGCTTGCTAAAAAGCAAGTCACACGTTAAAAACAAACAAAACAGAAGAAAATGAGAAAAACAAACAAGTCAAACGCTTGGAGACGAAAAAACAAAAAAAAGTAAAGTTTTGGGTCAGCTTTATATTTTCCCATGCCTGTATGATTTTTTTTATACTTTTCCCATTCCCTTAGCGAGAGGGCTGCTTGATTTTGTCACATGGGCAGAATACAGTGGCCTTTTTGTTTTATGGGTTGGACGGGCCCTACTAACATAAGTTATGTTTAATTTGATTTGTGTTAACTTTTTAATTTGTTATTGGGTTCATCTCCCTCCCCTCTCAGTTTTCATCATAGAATTTTATATATATTTTTAGTATCATTAAATTTGCATGACAAGGGGCGCGTTTTGTAGGTCCCCCTAGAGTGGATGTGGTATTATGGTGCATGGAGAATTGATTGGTGACGGACGAGTTCTTGTGGTGAATGTGGAAATTGTAATGTATGAATGGGTCGTGAATCGGATTAGCTAGGTATAGGATAGTTAGTTAAGACCAGCCTCACCCCCCCTTTTTCGGCCTTGTGCCACAATTGTAATTTTTTACAATAAATATTTAAATACACAATAATTTCCTCCACACATGTGTTATTTCCAGGCAGCACTGCTACCTGCTAATTCCCAAAGACGTCAAGTATACGCAATTATTATTATTATTATTGCTATTATTACGTCACAAAGAATTGTTTTAACTTCTAGGTAACCTTGGCATATTTTTAAGTGATATTAGAATAATCCAGATCCTATATTGTGATCAAACCACCTACACATAGAAAGTTAACTTAGTAAATATAAAAAAATACAGACAAATAGAAAAGGGCGTATATGTCTTCACACTGGACTTATTCAACTTATACAGTGAGGCGATTCTGATAGAATTAGAAGTCCTACCAGGATTTATTATTGTCAGCTACCATCTTAACAGCATAAAAGATGCAGATGACAGTGTTAATAACAGACACAGAAAGGAAACTACAATAACTTCTACAGAAGGCAGTGAAAGAAAGTGAGAAGAAAGGATTAAACAACAATTGTAAGACGACAGCATGTATAGTTGTCAGTAAAAGGGACAGCCTAAAATGTAAATTACAAATTGGAGATCGCAAAATCAAGCAAGTACAACAATTTAAATATCCGGGTAGTGTTTTAATAGAGGAGAGAAAGTGCGACGCTGAAATCCGAAGGTGCATTGTGATAGCGGAAGATGCTGTCCAAAAGCTGTGCAAAGAATCAAGAAACAGGAAAAATTCATTAGAAACAAAAACAAAAGAAAAAAAAAGAGTATTGAACTGTTATGTAATATCGGTCTTCCCATGTTGTGACCTAGAAATGGTTACTGAATGAGGAATAACCAAAACGGAGGTTGGAAATGAAATGTAATGACAATCTCTATAACATCAACAAAATACAATACTCGCCAGCGGCGTGAAGTAGGTAAACCACTGCTAGTGGTGGACTACGTAGACAGCATATTGCCCCCACTTACAATAGTGTCCGACGTATTTATGAGAATTGGGACATGCCCATTAGTGTTCATAGGTATGCTATATAACAGACAGTGAATGCTGTCCAATCTTATCACAGACTAGCAGTAGAGGCCGGCGTTGCCCGGGGATGTAAAAGAGATAGATCAAGTATCGACCATCATAAAGACTGAAAAATAAAATTGACAAAGATTATTGTTTAAGGTTGACGGACACGCATGTCTTAATTAGATTTTTTACTTTTTTTTTCTTTTTTTTTTACGAATTGGTCAAACCCAAATTCAAACAAAAACATTGTTTTCAATCGTTATGAGTCTACCGATTGAATAGAATTTTATTATAAACAATTGTCTTGTAAATGGAAGTTTTAAAGCATTCTGAATGTAAAAATAAAGAAAAAAGTGTGCAAGACAATAAGAAACACTATCTACCAAAAAAAAGTGAAATTTTGTTGAAATCGGTTGACAAATGTAAGAAATCCGATCCCATATATAAACGAACACACAGATACACACAAACAACCTGGGTTTTATAATAAGTATAACTCGATATGAGTTTTCCCCCTTTCATTCTCGCGATGACTCTTAATCGTGTTTTCAAATTGATTTCGTGCAAAAACAATTGTGTTTTTCCAATTTTTGGCGCTGTCAGAACCACCGCAAGGTAATTTTACGTAGTCCTGAGAAGTTTTGTTGAAATCGGTTGAAAAATGTAGGAAATCCGATCCAATATATAAACGTACAGACACACACACACACGCACAATCTGCGTTTTATAATAAGTAAGATGAAGAAGAGAACTGAAATTTGTTTCGACACAAGGATGATGAGAATACCATGGACTGAACATATCAGAATAGACAAAGTTTTAGAGAAAATGGAAACTTATACTTAACATCAGAAAGAGACAGCTTAAGTTTCGAGAGCACATAATGAGGATAAAGGGCTTGAAAAACTTGATACTCCCGAGACATATTGAAGGCAAGAAGGACAGAGGAAAACCACGCATAACCTCTCTAACGAGCTTGTGTAAATAGATGGCAGAACAGGGTTTAGGAGAGATAGCAAAAGACAAAATTTATTAGGGCAGGATATTGTGGTGAGCCATGATCATCAACAATCCTGAAGGGACACGGCACATGGAAGAAGCGACTGACGATTCTCACTATAAGTAACTGCAAGTTCTTTGAATATTTAAGAATTCTCTTTAAGATTTTGTCTGATTTTAGACACATTGTTAACTGGATCTTCTAACGCTTATTCATTAGCTTTGTTCTTGTACCGGACCAAGCTTATTCATCTGTTCATTGTTTACATGTGGAATAGTCTTCCTCTCTTTGTTGTTATCCTCACATCGTTTCGATCGTTGTGCTCTCTGGTCTTCATAAGGTACTTGTCGCGCCAGGGAACTTCGAACTGAGCCTCTGTATTGTTAGTTATGCTCCATACGTGATATACGCTTAGGTGATGTATCTTTCGATACATGACTGACGAGGCAGATTTTTTCCTGCAGTTAGTTGCCATTTCTTTCTGCGGTAGACCAGTTGCCATCCAAGACTATAGAACCCGGTCTGTCCTGCTATAGATAGATCAGACAGTTATGTGCCATGCGTGATACACGCTTAGGCGATCATGTATCTTTCGATACATGACTGACGAGGCAGATGTTTTTCCCGCAGTAGGTTGCCATTTCTTTCTGCGGTAGCCCATCCAAGCCTATAGAACCCAGTCTGTCCTGCTACTTACTCATAGCTGGGGGGAGAAGAAGAGGATTCATTACTTTCCCAAGGGTATTAGCACGTAATGGATTCGACTCTCTGATTCCTCAATCCGAGCTGCTATCCATCGTGCCTTCTCTCTGCCTTGACTGAGATAAATTCATACATGTATAAAGATGAAGTTAAAAGGAAGAACATTTACAAATAAAGAGTGCAAATAAAAGACAGAAGGTGAGAAGATAATTAATTAACATACCTGTTGGATAGAAGCGTTAAATCTCCTAAACACTTATTATTTACCACAATGTGCAAAGTAGAAGACTATGAGTAAGTTTTGAAACAGGTCAGTGTTAAGGACTGGTTTGCTTCCCAGGACTTAGAACGAGGTACCAGAACCTATCCACTCCCGTCGTTACCGGAAACATTTAAAGACAAGAAAATGTTACAAATAATAAGACAAACCAAAACTTGTATAAATTATAAATGACTGTTTCCTTTCAAGTTTTACAATATAACAAGTTTTGCTGCTGACGCTGATGTGTTAATTTACCAAGCGGCTCAAGAGAAACTTAGTGACATGTCTGTGACAAGAACTTGTGTTAAGATGAGTGCCTTTCTGTCAGATTGTAGTTAACAAGATAGACTTACAGACCATTATTATGGTAGCGAGTTCGAGCGGATGCTGGGCAGTCTCTTTAAATGTGAAGAAAAAATGTGAACCGACAAAGATGTTGTTCTGCTGACAAATATCAAGAATACGTTGGACGAAGGCAAGAAGAAATCTTCAGGGAAAATAGGATCAAGGAAGCCCATGTTTACAATCAGAAGCATAGTAAAGGAAAGAAGGCTTGGAGAATTCAAGACTCAGGCGGACATACTGAATGTAATATACAGAGAAACAAACAGAGAGTAACCGATTTAACGAGACAGTGTGAAATGACAACGAAAAGAGAACAAAGAATAGTGGTAAAAAGTCAAAAGATATTTCGAGCGAGATGAAGCTGATGAGAGACGAAATCGTTCACATCTTGAAACACGTAGTACATAAAAAAGAAGAGTTCAATCTTCACTGGGTGTCACAGTATTGTTGCTTCTGCTGCGCTGAATTAGAACTCACATCTCCAGATATCTGGGTTAATGTCTTCTTCATAGAATAGTATTAAAAATAATTATTTATTTAAATTATTTTGGGGATATATGTAGAGGTGAGAGGGGAACCTTGAGGCGGTGTAATGGTTAGCAAGCTTATATTGCTAGAAAAATTACGACTGAGTCGTGAGTTCAATTCTCACTGAGTGTCCCCTCCTTTCAGCCTTGTGCCATATTTATGCTACGCTTGGAAAATCATTATATGTAGAGGAGAAATGTAACCGTGTGTGTGTGTGTGTGTGTGTGTGTACACGTACGTGGGCGTGCATATTCTTACACAAAGCATACACACATTCATTCCCAACATGCACACTAGCATACATTTACGCTTACTGAAACTACTCCCCTCCTATCATATGGTTTAATCAGTCTGAAAGAATCGATTTCTGTCTTTCCATATTTTTTTATTCCTGTACTTGCATTCAGTTCAGATGTTAAACCGGTTATGGCCGACGATCAAGCTTAACAAAGCCTATAGAAACGATAAAAAAAAAATACAGACGTGAACATAATGATTTGACAGAAGAAAGATCTGCGCATGCGCATATTTGATGGCGCAGCTTTGTTCTCGACAAGAGCCAAAGAAAGATGATTGCTCAACCAAATAATTGGGAGCATGGCGGCAATCGTTCAGTTGACAATGAAGATGATAGCGCTTTATCATTTTATATATTCGACAATATTCCAATCACGCACCAGCGTTTTCGCTCTTTTTCAATACTATTAATAATGATATAATTAGTAATAGTATTGATTAATGAACGACAGATATTTATTGATCAAAATGTACGGCACGCCTAATTTGCAATGATCAACAACGTGCTTATCTATCTATCTTTCTATCTATCAATCTCTTCTCTCTTTCTCTCTCTCTCTCTCTCTCTCTCTCTCTCTCTCTATATATATATATATATATATATATATATATATATATATATATAAATAAATCTGTATACTCATATCTTTCTCATCTCATTTTTTCAAATCTATCTATCGTGTCATTTTTCATCTCTCTCTCTCTCTCTCTAGAGAGAGAGAAAGAGAGATGAAAAATGACACGATCGATAGATTGATAGATAGATAATACTACACCGAGATAGACTACCTATATAGGTGTAGTCATTCTATCTATCTAAACTGCCCTTTTATTATTATAACAGAAAGATATCAATTAGTTTTTGATATATTGGGTCTGTAAGGTTCATTGCCAAACCTTTATTTAAAATTACTGGGACGACCCTTCTTTGCTAATTGAATAGCAACAGTATTGATGAATGGACGGCAGTCATTTATTGATCAAGTTAAACTGCGCACCAAATCTGCAATGATCAACAATCTATCTATCTATCTATCTATCTATCTATCTATCTATCTATCTATCTATCTCAGTCTGTTCATATCTGTGTCTGTCTTTTCATATCTATCTATCCATGCATGTATCTATCTATATCAGTCTGTTCCTATCTATTCATCTCAGTCAGTTCATATCTATCTATCTATCTATCTATCTATCTATCTATCTATCTATCTATCTATCTATCTATCTATCTATCTCTGTCTGTTCATATCTATCTATCTATCTATCTATCTATCTATCTATCTATCTATCTATCTATTACGGTATGTTCATTTATCTTTATGACATGTATTCTAAAGTATTTATATGCAAACATATTAGTTCACATTGAGTATAAACGAATTCAAGATGCATTTCGAAAATTGAATTATTTTTCTTATTTAGATGGCCACTAGCAATATATAGTTTTGCGGAAGGTGTTTGAGAACACGTGATTATGTGCCTCTACTTATGTGATAATCAATTAATGTGATTTTCTGTTTTCAGACCATTGGTGGCGAATGAGATGAAAAGACATGCTGTAATCATTTTGATAGACGCGGAGCACATCAATTTTGAGATTGGAAATTACCAGATCGTTTGTGTACAAAATTCGGAAGGATTTGGGAGTCTCCAGTGGGGATGTGTCACAGCGTTTGGACAATATCAGGACATCACAATTCGTACAGAGGGTCCAGAAAATTATCGATGCGAATCTCGGCATTGTTATCGGAAGGCACAATCCGCAATGTCGGGCATGAGGACATTCGGCATTGAGGTCTCATAGGTGACGAGGAAAGGACAGTCAATGCCTGTACACAAATATGGAAAACAGGCACTCCAAGTAAAACGATTACTGAACAAGTCGAAACATCCAGAAGAACCTGACATCCTCTGTTTTTGTTTCAAACGAAAAGAAATTCGACCACGATCAAAACGTGTACTGGAGAAATGACAGTTGCTTATTTACCCCTCACCATGTTATGCACACCAAGTTCTCTACAACTGTGATGGTTTTAGGGTTGGTGAGTAGTGAAGGACACGCCATGCCACCCTACTTCTTTCAACGGTTGTATGGTGCCAAGCTACACTTAGGTGCTGGAAAAAAAAGTTGTGAATCCTTGGATATACATTGTATGCAATCGATGGCCAATGCGTAGGACTCTGCACCTGCCGCCTAAGCTCTAGTAAGCCAAGACTGGATGGCGGTCAAACTACACGATCACATCACACCAAATTTGTGGGCAAATAAATTGTCAGAACTAAATCCGCTTGACTATTACATGTCGGGCGTTGTTGAACGGGGGACTAATCGACGTTCCTACAATACGTCTGATTCCCTGAAAACCGCCATTACCCGAGTAATGTTCAATATCAATACAGACTATGTGATGCTGGTATGTCAACGATTCCGTTTCCGTTGGTCACATGTAATCTAGCCATTAATGCATCAACGTACCATGTTTTGTATCAATAGATTTAGTTGTTCATATGATGTGGTTGTTTTTCTTAAGATCTTCAATGTGTCCTCAAATACTTTACACACTCTGTATTTTGTAAGGGGCTACTGGGAGTGAAGGAGAATGAAAAAGATTTTAGAAGAAACCGAAAACCAATCCTAAAGAGGAAACAAGGGATAAACCTCTACTCCTGTTCAAAAGACCGTGGAGGAGTGTGAACCGCACAATAGGCGAACCTATCTACTGCTATTGAGTAAAAGTAAATTCTAAACTATCTTCTGATGTCTTCCTCATTATCCAGATAAGAATGCTTATTTTATAATGTTCAAAACTACAACAGTATTCCTGTGGGGTGGTGTTGAACGGAAGACTAATCAACGTTAACACAATACTACTGATTCAATGAAAGCCGCCATTACCCGAGTAATGTCCAGCATCAACACAGACCATGTGTGCATGTCGACGATTCCGGCCTCGTATTGCGGCTGAAGGCGGTTACATCAGATATACATGTAATCCTGCAATTAATGCATCTGTGTACCAGATTCTGTATCAGTAAATTTGTACCAATAAATAAAATTGTCAATATTTCTGAGATAAGGTATTGTAACTACTTACACTATTTATATTGTTCGGACTATTGTCTTCATCTTTATTATCACATTCAAAACGTTTCACAATGCAATTTAAGGATTGTGTCCTCTTCATTACTCACTGCTACAAATAACCATATTGACTTATCCAATGTGTTCCATATTGGTCAGACTAGTTAATATAATCCTGTCTAATGCCAACAAAAGAATTAGCTGGACCCAAGTGGCAATAAAAGTCTCAAAAGACTCCCCCATTCGAAGAACATCCAATTTTTTTACAAACAAGTCCTGAAGCGCTGCAAATCAATTATTCCTTGCAATTTCTAAGTCAATTTTGAAAACATCTATGGCGGTTGCATTGTACACCGATGCACAAAGGAACACAATAAAGATCGCGGCTTTTGCATTGGGATTGCAATTCTCATCTATGAACGGAAGGGTCACAACGAACTGTGAGAAAATAACTTTTGCCAATCCTTGTCCCGATATTTGTAGGCAGTGGGTGGAGGAAATGGATCAGATTCTTAGTGACTTTTAGAGCGAACGAGGAATGTGAATGTTATATGTCACCTCATTTTAGAGAAATAGACATAAGAAGAACGTTTACACAAATGCCAATCGTCAGAAACACCAACATACCGGTTGATTATTATGGGTTCGGTTCGAAATTCAAACAAATGTCACCCGAAGAAGGCCGGAGCGTACAACGGCATAAACGTGAATGTGACATTAAAGATGAGGACAACAGTTTGAACAATATGTGTTGAAGCTTAAATAAGCATGGAATAATACAACACAAAATGTACGTTAACAAAATGTATTGAAACAAAGAATAGGTACACAATATTTACAGTTAGTTTGGTATATTCTTGGGAAGACTGTTCCTGCATAATGGGTTGACTAAATCGCAGTCGGGCAGAGTCTCTGGATTCAATTTCTTAATCTCTACTATCTTCCCCGTCTTCCGGTACCAACCCATATTTATATGGTCGGTAGTCCGCTTATGTAAATTAGGTGTATCATACACAACAATATGAATAGTGTAAAAATAATTATAGTTGTTTGTAAGATTTGGTTGTTTTTTTGGGGTTTTTTTTTCATACGGTCTTCAATGTGTCCTGAAATACCTTACACACCCTTTATAAAGTGTACCATATATAAGAGGATATTATTGAGAATATGGAAAAACTTTTTCAGGTATTTACCCTTCCAATTTTTAGTAGGCGTTAAGGAGTGAGAGATAGACCAGTGCATGAAGAAGACAGGGGAGGAGGCAATAAAGATCTTTATCAGATTCCATGGCCAAAAAGAATGCTGATTCTCGTACTGAGGTCATTAAGATCCGCTGAATTTAAAATTTAATTCAGTTCAGTGCAAATATTAGAGCAGACATAGAAGTCAACACTGAGCGATGATCGTCGGTTTCAAACCATCCGAGATTTTGCTTGTAGACATTGAAATGTTCCGTTCGCTTTTTATTTTTAACACCAAACGGCAATTTCATTCAAGATACGACCTCAAGGACGACTGTCGATTAAACTGAAGAGCTCCTGAGACATGGCTGTTCCCAACTGGACGTCAACCGGATATTTCTTGGCCACGGAGGTTTTATTATTATTATTATTGTTGTTGTTGGAACATACCTACGGACGATAATGGGTATGTCCCCATTCATATAAATACAGTAGTAAATACTGTATGTTGATTTGCAGTTGGAGATTCATCTCCAGCTGTGCTGGTCAAACTCTCTGCCTCCGGGCAGAGAAGATCCACAGACAAGGCTATGTCGAAGGGCAGAATCTCGTCTCGGGAAACAACTACCCGATCCCGTTTTATACGGTGTCTACGGGGAATCTTTGGCCAAGCCTACGGGCTCGGATACCCCACATTAAATTCGGCCTTGTGCCACATCTGACCGCGTGGGGCGGTTGGTAGTTATCCTGCAGTTGGAGATTCATTGTGAAATTCACTTGACTCACTTCTAACAGTAGACTTCTACTTCTACGCGTCACTGGTGAATCTTATATGTGTTGTTCTTGTCCTAAGTATTATCATTCATTACAAACCTTCGTGTGATTATTCTATTCAGTAACCTTCCCTAGGTTACAATAATTTTATTATTATTAATTCAACCAAGCTGTTGTTCTATTTTTCTTCTTTTTCCTTCATTACTTACTTTGTTATAACCTGTGTTTTTTTCTGGGCGTTTTAATTCTTTCAGTATGAATTAAAAAAATAATCGATTAATCCGAATCATTGTCTACTTTTCGTATTAGGCAAAACAAATTCAAAGAAATCTCATTTTCAGTTAGCCGCTTTCTTTGCTTTGACTCTAATTGTTTCCATGAGTCTGATACGACAATAAAGTTTCATGATGATATTGAGAAAGTGAAACTGTAGCCTTTGTTTACACTGGCTCAAGATCTGTTTAATCTCGAGAAATGTAAGCGACATCAGCGCTGGTGTTGATCGACATTTTATCACTCATTAGAGTTTTTAATTGATAATGTCTTCTGCCTTCCTCTATTATTTCAAATCCTGAGATTCAGTATTTTCAATATTCCATAGTTTTCAAACAATTATTTTCTAACAAAGTTCAATAGATATATTCTTCAGCTTTCGTAAGAAACCTTTACTATAATTTCAGGGTAATTGTTCTTTCCTCTTTGTACCTCGACTTCATCAATTTAAGAATATTAATAGATTGGCGGCAAGTCTCTTCCGGTTGAGGTCTCTTTCAGTTGAAGTCTTTTCTGTTGAAGTCTCTTCCGGTTGAAGTCTTTTTCTTCCCGTTTAAGTCTCCATCGGTTGAAGATGTTTATATTGAAGTCTCTTCCGGCTGAAGTCTCTTCCGGTTGAAGTCTTTTCTGTTGAAGTTTCTTCCCGTTGAAGTTTCCACCGGTTGAAGATTTTTCTGTTGAAGTCTCTTCCGGTTGAAGTCTCTTCCGGTTGAAGTCTTCTCCGGTTTCTTGCTTTCCAGTTAACTTTGACATTCAAAAATATAAATGTAATGTCAATCGTTATCTTTTTTTCTTAATTCCTGCTCTTTTTTTTTGTACTCTCTACTTAATACTGTTTTCTTTTTCTCATATTCTCTCACATCCAGTAACCCCCTAGCATCTTAGTGGCTTTATTACCCTGCTGAAATGATGAAATGATTTTCAAAAAACATTCGACGTCTCTCTATATTTCTTAAACGAGGGACTGTAACTATTATTTATATTTGGTGTTGTCTTCATCATCACTGTCAATGTTACACAATGTTTCGACCGTTGTAAACTCCTGACTTCTTCAGGAATTCCGAACTGAAAATTTCATTCGATTCTAATTCCACGTACCATTTCCGTGGATATCTCAGTTTCAGTTAATTCGCCTTGATAACTCTCCAAGCTTTTGTTCTTTTCGCTGAGGCCAGGGATTGAACTCACAACCTTTTGGGTCAAGTCCTTTTTTGCTTCAATCAACCACCGCTTTTATGTGAGTGAATATTTGGGACTTATCAAGTCTCAGTAATTTTTTTTTTTACCAGAGCGCATATTATAATTTTTTTTCTATAATTATCCACCTTTTTTTGTTGTTGTTTTCCTCTAGTTCTCTGTAATTCTTTTCTTTTTATATGCCATGTCTTTCCAGGACGTAGGCGATCACAGCTCTCGACCTCCCTCTATCTCTTGCAGCCCTCAGCAAGTTCCTTCCCTCTGCTTCCTCCCCCAGACCACGTTCTGTCATCCACCTGTTCAAGCTCATCAGGTATGTCACACGCTGTTTTTACTTGTCTCTCTCTATTTGACCCGTGAGTATCAGTTTCTCCAGGCCCTCCTTCCTCATTATACCTCACAGAAACTTCAGCTGCCTCTTTCTGATGTTAAGTATAAGCATTGTTCTTGTTTGCAACCTCTCTAAGCCCTCATCGTTGCTCACACGCTCGGTCCATGATATCCCGAGTATCCTTCTGTAGAACCACATCTCCGTCGCCTCCTGTATCTTGTTCATCTTTGAGGAAATCGTCCAACATTCGCTGCCGTAAAGAAGGACAGATGTCACGTAACAGTTCAATATTCTTTTCTTTGTACTTGTTCCCATATTGTATTCATTTATATGCTTAGTCGGTTTAGGAGATTTTTGTAGCTTAGTATATGGACTGATTCCTTAAGTTTTTGTATTTTTCAGTGATGTTCTCCTGCGGTGATTTCCTTTTAATCTCCATATACGGTCAGCCATATCTGACTTTTAAATCCCAATCATGTTACGGTCATACTTGAGCGAAGGTAGAAAGTGGGACAGATACTGGAGAAAGCCAAACCTCCTAAATTGAATATCACAAAACAAGAAGGGCTGACAATCAACATCCTACAGAGGAATGACGACATCATTATACTACCAGTCGATAAAGGCAATGCAAGTGTAGTAATGGTCAAGACAGAATACATTGTAAAACTGGAAGATCTCATTAGAAACGGAAGCTATAGTAAAGTAAAGAAAAACACAACAATGAAAACAGAAAGAAAACTGTCGCAGATCTTAAACAAGAACTAGGACCACTTACCTAGGACCAAATTCACAAAGACGGTATTCCTTACAGGCCAATTTTTAACTGACAAGGCTCTGCATGTCACCCTCTGAGTCGCTTCCTTGTGAATATAGTTGACCTGTTAATAGGAAAGTCACTATTATATGAAAAAAATATGAAAAATCCAGTATGTCTGAAAAGGGAGATCACTGTCCTCTGTGGGATAAAGTTGAAATAATAAATGGAGACTATCACTGGAAAATATGAAAACTTAAGGAATCAGCGCATATGCCAGGCCACAAAAATCTCCTAAGCCGGCCAATCATTTACATGAATACAATATGGAATCAATAATACTGAGAGCTAAAGAAAAACAACAATAACAATATAATTTTAATATGAGCTCTGGTAAAAAAATGATTATTGAGACATTAGGTTTATAAATCTCCAAAATTGACTCATCAGGCCCAGTGCATAAAAGCGTTGGTTGGTTGATCCCAAAAGTGACTTGTGAGTTCAATACCTGACCTCAGCGGAGAGAACAAAATATTGGAGAGTTATCAAGGCGAATGAACTAAAACTGACATAACCAAACGCATCACACGTGGAATTAGAACACCCCACCAACGTGGACTAAATAAAGGGTTCGATCGAGGTTCAGTAAATACCACCTGAAAAAGACCGGAGTTTACGACGACTGAAACACCGTGTAATGGAACAGTAAAGTTGAGAACAACAGTTTGAACAATATAAATGGTGTAAAAAAAAAAAAAAACCTTCTACATTTTGGACATTTTCTTCCAATTTTCTTCTTTCAGGTGTAACATTTTCAACAACATGTAATTCAAAAACTCACAACTGCATTATGCATTCGGCTTTTTGGTCAATGTTCTTTAGATGTATTTTTTTTTTTTTTTTTTGTAAATCATTGTCGTCTTCACAAATCTTCCATTAAAAAAATTTCATAATCGCGATTGAAGTTCTTGTGTTAGTAGTCTTAATGTCGGAATAGACAAGACTTTGTATTTGGTTTAAAAGAAATAGGTCTATATTTATAGTCCTCTAAGTTTTAACGAGTTTATAGTATTTTTCAGACAACCTTAAATCTCATTCAAATTTCATAAATGTCTAGCTTTAATCCAACAAAAGGTTCTTTTGTCCTATAATAGGTTTTACGTCAAGAGGGGAATAAAATTAAAATACACCGGTTTTATTGAACGTTATCTATAAAAGCATTATTTGTCTCAGTGATAATGGAATGAGGCTACGAAAAGTTGTTTGTTAGAGGAAAGAAAAAATCTATTCATTCGGGAACAATATGTGTTTCTCTCGAAAGAAAGAAAATAAGTAGATGGACATTTAAGAAATTAAAAATTTATACGAGAATTCAAGAAAATCATTTATCGATGTTCTCAGCTATTATGAATCATTTAAGAATTCAAACTTTCTTTTTTATCAGTTTGTTTCTATCTATCTATCTATCTCAATCTGTTCATATCAATCTATCTATGTCAGTCTATTCATATCTATCTATCTATCTATCTATCTATCTCAGTTTGTTCATATTTATCTATCTATCTATCTATCTATCTATCTATCTATCTATCTATCTATTGTTCTGCAATACTGGAACAGTAGCGAGTTGACCTATGTCTGTCGTCAGGATATGCGTTTGTTTTTTAATCCGCCACTCCTACTTGATAACAAACTCTGATTACATGTAAGGCAACAAAATAGATCTGATCGTCTGTCTACAAAAAAGAGGCCCTTTTGTCAAGCATAAAACGCGTTAGATTTTCATTGTAATCTAGGATTATTATTGGTAAATGTAGATTTAAAAAAAAAAAAACCTTACTTTTCTACTGCTTCAAAACCAGTAGGATCTTAGCCCCAAACACAAGGAGTAAGGAAATATTTAATTGGTTTTTGGAAAAAAAAAATTCTTGAACAATCTATTTGTCAATTTTTTTGTATTTAACTTAATGTTCTGAAAATTGAGTTTTATATTCCTTTTTTGTGCTTATTAACATATAAAAAAATCTGGCATCATACGGGCATTAGATACTGAGAAAGGGATAGAAATATTCAAAATTATTTACTATTATTATTTATTATTTGTACGAATAATTTCGTAGTTGACTGTATTTTTTAGCTCTGTCTGACTACATTGAGCACTGTTTTATTTACACCTTATATTAAATTAAGTGAATATTTATTCACTTATCTGTGTATACACGCTAAGGCAGGCATATACAATTGCTAATATCTAATTATTTCGTTCATATCTACACACACACACACACACACACACACACACACACACACACACACACACACAGATATGTGTGTGTGTGTGCGTGTGTGTGTGTGTGTGTGTGAGTGTGTGAGTGTTTTGAACAATAAATATTGTTAAAGATGAAAATTTCAGACACACCGGGTTGTATATTAATATTTTTGTTTCTTATTCATTAGGTTTCTCGACTAGTTTCGGTCTGCATGGTTATCATCAGGAGAAAAATCCTGTTTGTTTGTAGTAGTGAAATACAGGACACACACACATCTATCTATCTATCTATCTATCTATCTATCTATCTATCTATCTATCTATCTCTCTCTCTCTCTATATATATATATATATATATATATATATATATATATGAATTAAATAAATATGTAGCATTTCAACTCGATCCTGGTTCACAACAAACGGCCACAGATGTAACCTTTCGTCACGGTCAGCCCGGGGTGGATCCTGGTTTGATCAATGCAGTGATCTCTTCGATCATGACCTGCTTTATCCCACGTTGTTATTGATTTGATTATAAGGCGGTCAAGATCGATTCGTCGCAGGTATCTTCATATTGGGCTGGTCCAAGTCGAGCGAAGTCGTACAATAACATTGAAAAAAAAAACAGCACTCAAAATGTATATAAAAAATAATTACTATTTTTATATCAATTCTGCGTACAAGGGTTCGTTAGTAGTTGTGTTCGCCTACAGGTGTTGATGGACCCAACCCGTTCCTAAATCAGACGCAACACTTGAGTAAGCTGGTAAGTTTTTTTTTAATTTGCAGAATTATCAAAATTTGTTTTATTGTTTTGGTAAGTTTGGCTCAAGGCTGAAGTCTGAGGTTCTTGTGTTTGGCAGGAAATGTGGAATCTCTCAGTGACCTCTGTCGCTTTCCTTATCAGCTCTCAGCTCGCAAGTTTGACTCTTTACTGACTGTCACTGTCTGAATGGCTTTCACCCATTCATTTTATGGACTCCAACTAGAAACCGGTGCGGGGAAAGATGTAGGCTGGGTTTCGGTGAATCCCCCGATTTCTAACAAAAGCCTATTATTTTTTTTTAATTAATTCATAAATTTGGGGCAATTCTCCTTCTCTCGTGGATGGGTGGTTGCAGACATCGCTCCGCCCGGCTTCCCCCACCTTCTCTTAGTACCACCTCTCACTATTGCCCTTCAGTGGTCGTGAGCAGCTCCTTCAACCACCTTAATGTCTCTTCTATGCCTGCTACTCTTCAGTGGGTGCAGGAAGCCCCTCATCCTTCCTCGATTGCTCTTCTGCGCCTGTCACCTCCAACATTCGGTCGGAGATTAATAAAAAAAATATGGTTTCAAATGTTATTTTCTCGTAAGTGAATTGACACCACAATTGGTTTTCTCACCCCTGACCCAAGAGACACTTTCACAGGGGAATTTTTTTCAACTCCCATTGTGGCGACCGTTGCTCAGCTGCAGGTGTTCAATTCATTGTTCATTTAATTTTAACCCAACTCTTCTCTTGTCAGATCCAGACATTGGTTGCCACAGGCTGTCAACAACGGCTGTCAACAGCTGATTTGTTTGCATAAACTGAGAATGCCTTCAGGCGGTCATCTGGTCCATTGTACATATTTCGGTTCTCTGGGAACAATCTTATTATCAGCCTGTCTTTCCCGATATTGGTTAACCCTTTTCATGTTATTCATCATTATCTCGTTTTCAGTGATATTTTAAGTCGCCATTATGATTATCAGTTACCACCAACCTAAATAATGTTACAAATATAAATACAAGCAACTATACATGCGTGCAATCACAAAAATCACAAAACAATCGTTAAAATTAAAGTGATAGCGAATCACGGGGGTAACTTTATATAAAAAATAACTATAACAAAGTTAAATTGTAATAACTAATTATAAAAAAATATAAAAAAACAATATTAAATATATGTAAATGTAAAGAAAATGAAACAAAAATATAAATATATAATAATATACATGTATATAAAAATAATTAAGAATTAAAATATATAATTATAGAAATAAATATAAAATAAAGGATAATCTATGAATTGTTAGATTACATATGTTAACCAGAATCGACATATTTACGAAGAAAGATTTTTCTATGAATGCATGTGGTCATAAATTCACTTCGTTTGTTCAGCAGATTGGGGTTATCAGTGTGCTTAAAGATGATAAGTTTGTCCAGGTTACATTTATCTCCCTTGCCACTAAAAGGTTTGGTTTTAGTTATGTAAATCCAAGTTATTAATGGGATGCAATTATCCATCTTAATTTTCCAGAAATGTTTAGAGAATGCAGTGTTGTAATATTGACTGTCGGTAAGCGGTATTTTGTGTTGGTAACACAGGGATTTCCATTGGTTTGCAGTGAAACCAAAATAAAATTTCGTTTCGCCATTATGTCTAATGCTAGAATGATAAACGTGGAATTAATATACTATATAACGTTACTTCCAAGAGACGCAGAATTTTTGAAAATACTAACGATCGTAATCACCATTATAAGTACCTGATGATTGTATTGAACACAAAACACCGAGTCGTACTTTCGACGTAAGTTAATATGTATATATATATATATATATATATATATATATAGGTCGGGGTGTCGAAAAGAAATGGAATTTGTATGTCGCGGAGTTGCACATTATGCCGCTAGGTTCACGTGTTGACACTGTTTTGAAGGAGATTTGATTTTTTGGGGATATTTACAAAAATTGTAGGTGAAGATTTTTTTTCTTTTGGAGAAATCCTCTGCGAATCAATTGTTTTGGGTGAAGACACTTTCACGGATGAAACTTAAGTGAAACACAAAGATGGACATGGTATTCACGATTTGCCTGGACTGTCTTCTTCTTCCATCACTCCATCATCTTCCTCTTCTTCTTCTCCTCCTCCTTCTCCTCTTCCTCCATCTTGTTCTTCTTTTTCTTGTTCTTCTTGTTATTGTTCCATCACTCCATCATCTTCTTCTTCTTCTTCTTCTTCTTCTTCTTCTTCTTCTTCTTCTTCTTCTTCGTCGTCGTCGTCTCGTGCCCCTTCGTTCTCCTAATTTCCTGTCTTTTTTACGTCTCAGAAAATTTTTTCGTCCCTCTTCTGTCAACCATTTGCACAAGGTTTTAGATAGGTTATGAGTTACTTTTCTTTTTCCTTCTTGCTTCCAATCTGCCCTGTGAGTATCACATTGTCCAAGCTCTCTTTCCTCATTATGTGCCTTAGAAATTTCAACACTATCTTTCTGATGTAAAGCACAAGTGCCCTTTTTATTTCCATTTTCCCTTCGTCATTGTTCACATGTTCAGCCCATGTTATTCTCAGGATCCTTCGGTATAGTCACATTATTAGTGTTTTTTTTTTGTTTTTAGATGAGGAGTTATTATTTACATTCAGACTAATATTCTCATCAGTTTTTTATCATGAGGTATGAAAATAACCTGAAATAAATATTTTTTAAATAATTTGCTTTATGTTTTTAACGTATAGTGGTCGGATACTGTTGTGGTAAGAGCCAGTTAACCTCCTTACTATCATGAATGGACTGTTCCATTCATGATTCGTAGTCCTGTGTAATTGTCTAAAGAGAAAAAAGAAGACAATATTGTTGCAGTGACTTGTTTAGCTGAGTATTGAATACTACTATCACGACTGAGTGTGTCGAGTTAAGTTTTGTGTTATGCCAGATCCCACATGATAAAGAAAGAAACAAAGAAACCTTGTGCAATCCTTGCTTACCTGGGTCTTCTAACCCACCCCCGGCAGTAGTTTTAAATACACAATTACCTTGACCAACAGTCAGGCTTGTGTTTCTTATATAATTTTTTTTTTTTTTGGCTGAATCTACCAAAAGGATTCTCGAATGTATAATCAGACCATATTATATCTCTTGGTTTTAAATGTTTGTGTAGTTTTAATCACTTTTCCGCAGTTTCATCTTCAGGACACGGGTAACCATGGCTCTCCACAACTTTCAAGGCAGGCATGCTCTCTTCACTTTTGTGGTAAGAGCCTGTTACCCTCCTTACTATCATGAATGGATCAGTCCATTCATGATTAGTCTAGAGAGAAGATATACTATTGCAGTGACTTATCGAGCTGAGTATTGAATACTACTATCATGACTGACTCTGTCGAGTTAAGTGTTGTGTCTTGTCAGAGCTCCACATCACAATAGATATACAACAAGAAAATATAACAGATTAAATAAATTTAATGTTTAAAAAGTAAACATTGAAAGTATGCTAACACGAAACTAATTGAATTTTAATTTACATGGTAAAATATTCGTGACTCGTTTCGATCGTGCAATTATACAATTTTTATTTCTTAACGACGTTTTATTGTTGAATCCTGTTCGCTGATTATAATCTTTTTCAGCGATATCTAACGAAACATGAGTAAAGTAAACAGACAACTTAATTTCCCGCCAAATGGCTTTACTAAATAAAGATTGCATTTAGAGAACAGGATTCAACAATCAAACGTCGTTACGAAAGAAAAATTGTATAATAAAGGAATAAAATAAAGATGAAAACGTTTTAGACTTACCTCCCTCTTTTAGCCTTTCTATATTCTTAGTATTTTCTTATTCAACATCCATTGTTCTCTGTTTTTGGGTGGTTATTTTTGTTTGACTTTCAAGATACGTTGGTTATCGTTGCCAAAGTAGACTCCATAAAATATTGTTCATATACAATTATTAATAAGGTCAAATGATAATGTTTCCTTTTACATTCGCTATTTATCCCGATAAGTATTAAGTAAGCAGAAGATAACTATTGACATTGCATTTAAATATCTGAAGATCAAAGTTGACTTGAAAGCAAGATGCTGGAAGAGAGTTCCACAAGTGAGAAGTGCGACAGAAGAAACTGTTAGCATAGAAGTTACCTCTAGCCATTTCAATTGTTAAATAATGAGACCTTGCCGCCAATCTAGTACTGCGCTTATATTCATAAAGTCTAGGTACCATAGAGTAAAATTAACCAGAACAATTACCATGAAAGTATTCATAGAAAAGGCAAAACGAAACTACCTTAGGTCCGGGGAAAGTGACTGAAGCGGAAATGCCAGGTCAGGCCAATGACATTGCAGATTCTTCAAAATAAATAGCAAAAATAGCACAAAGGAGTGTCCCGAGTATTCAATGCATGGACAGATGGTAGGCTTATAAAAAAAAAAATTTCCTGCGAAAAATTGAATGAGTTTAGTTTAATTCAAGTCTCTGGCTCAAGTAATTAGGTTTTACCAGAAATTATATTAAACACATCTAAGTTAAATTCATTTACATATTAGAGTGTTCAGAAAGTAATGACCTTTTTCATTTAAAATCCAAATAAACATGTATCGTTGAAGTGGTCCCATATTTAATTAGGTTGCACAGAGATGGACAGCTGCAGAACACGAATATATTAAATAGTTTACATATACAATAATTTATACACATTAAAAAAATACACACATTAAAAATTATTTAATACGATTTCTTCTTTTATATATATAATAACAGATTCGTTTATTGTTAGTCATTCCTTGAATTGAATGGTATATACTGTTTTAGTTTTATCTAGTAATATTTGTCTTACGTTAACAGTTGTATTCTGTTCTTTTTTTATGATGTGGTTACCGACATATCCACCGATTCGATAAGTAACAAGTTAACCTACAGGATAGCGTGGTGCTTCTGTCATCAGTATAATAATTTAATGTTATTTTTGAATTATTGGTATTGCAAATGCAGTCTCTACAAGGATACGAGAATGCATAATGCTACCTGAGGTTTCCAGTTATTGTTAATAATTAAATTAAATGGTAAACATCAAGTGTTTACTGCATAATTATAAATTGTATGCATCGGTTATTTATATTTTTTCTTTTTCAACTTGTTTACAGTTATTAAATTTGGTTGCGCTAGAATTAATTCATGGTGTTTTTATTTTGGTTTATACGAGGTTTCATGAAAAAGTATCGGGACTAGTGCTATAAAAAAGAAACTACAACACATATCAATTCAGTATTTAATCTCCTTCGAAGTAGTCCACTTCTGAAGCCGCGCACTGTATACAGTGTTGTTCCCATTGATGGCAGCACTCCTGATATTCCTTCATTTGAGTAGCGAGCAGGTGCCTTATTACATTCTCCTGAATTTCCTCGGAGTCGTGAAATCTTTCTCCTTTCAAGCGGGATTTGATTTTTGAAGAGTAAAAATCGCAAGAGGCGAGATCTGGGGAATATGGTGGTTGTCGGACCCGCTGAATTTCGTGCTGTGATCAAAACAACTGCTACAAAAGCCATGGTCACAGACGGAACATCTGTGGTGGAGCGAGACGCCCACACACTACACACTTTCTTTCCAAGCACTACTATAAACAACAAATGTGAGCGAGAACGGTTGAACTTAGTGTATATGGGCGGCATTGTTCAAGGTCAATCTGTGCCAAGTGGTTTTGTTCTGCGTACATTAACTCCGTTACTATAGCAACATTCGCAATAATTTTTTATCATTGTATCGTGTTGTTTACCAAAACAAGAAAAAAATGAATTTTATGTATTCGTCGTTGACATGGTTGAGAAATTATTATTGATAAGAGTTTATATTTATTTGACCTATATAATAACGTGAGTAAAGAAAAAAGTGATTCTACTCCATTAACCATAGTTTTTATTGCAGTCAGAGGTCAGATAATTTTTTTTATCAGAAAGTCTGTTTGCTTGTAATCTTTTTAAAGAGTGACATAGTTAAATGAAAACAACTTCAACGAAATCATCAATTAAACTGGTTTTATACTTAATGTTGACATCATGAGTAAAGCATAGAGAAGAATTTTTCTCAAATGATGTTTTAAATTAAAATATCACCAATATAATTACATTTATTTTCCAGGTACGGAGGTGGACTGAAACGTTTATGGGCTGAATATGGAGGAATGATGCTCGAGCTGTGAAATCTTGCATGCATTAATTTTGATATTCGTGTAAAAAAAATTGCATTGTTTTTTTCCAATACAATGCTCGGGTGAAATGTTCATCGGCTGAATATGAAGGAGTAATGCTCAAGCTGTGAAATCTTGCGGTAATTTCAACCTATCTAATTAATAGCGGCATTGTTTCATTCCAGGTACAAGGTTGGGCTGAAAAGATCGCGGTTGACGAAGAATTTCAAATTTTTTAGTTAAGAGCTTCATTGTTTTATTCCGGGTACGATGGTAGATTGAAAAGTTAATAGACTGACTATGAAGGAGAGGTGATCAGGCTGTGACATCTTGCATGAGTTAATTTCAACTTGTTATAATTAATAGCTGCATTGTATCTACTATGTACGAGGATGGGCTAAAAACTTCATAGGTTGATTATGACGGAGAGATTCTCGGGCTGTGAAACATTGCATGCTTGAATTTCATTTTTTTTTTAATTAATAGCTGCATTGTTTCTTTCCATGAACGATGATGGGGTGAAGTGTTCATCGTCTATGAAGGAGTCATGACCGGGCAGTAAAATTTTGCATGCGTTATTTTGGAAATTTTTAATTGGTAGCTGCATTGTATCTTTCCATGAACGAGGGTGGAGTGAAATGTTCATCGTCTGACTCTGAAGGAGTGTTGGTAAAAGAGATGTATATATGGGAATTAACGTGGTGTCTAAGCGATCACTATACTGATTACTATTCGGATCACTTTTCAATGGTTACTTTACGAGCGAGTATTATCGAGCAAGTACTATTAGTGCGAGTGATATTCGAAGGCGTCTGACACCAGTATTGTTCAACGGCGTTACTATAGTTGTATCTGCGATTACAAAGTCTCTACTACAACGAACAATACGAAAGTGACAACGAGTATTTGTTGACATTACAAAAATTGCAATGTGTGTTCGTTGACATGACAAAAGTGGCGACAAGGATTCCTTGAACTTACATGAGGATTCTTTCAACTTACAGGAGGATTCGTTCAATTTACACGAGGAAAAAATTAATTTGGAAAATATTCAGCAGAGTACAATGGAATGGAAAAAATAAAAACTGTCATGGTTCAAATGTTTCAGCGACAAAAACTACAAGTACAACAATTAGAGGAACAAATACAATATGAACACCAATTACAACTACAACAGCAGAAGTTTTTTGAGTTGTTTACCAAAACGATGGCAGGAAAACGTTAGTTACATTCACTCCAGATACTGCTGCTAATTCAGTCTGCGAATTTGTGCACTCTCCAGATGAAGGTATAACTTTTCCAGCTTATTATAGAAGATACGATGGGATCTTCAAAAGGAATTGTTCGCATTGGAATGATGAAAAGAAAGTTCGGTTATTATTAAGGAAATTGTCCCCTGCTGAACATGAAAAATATGTAAATTATATTTTGCCGAAAGAACCAGGAGAGATAGATTTTGATGACACTCTCCTAATACTATCAAAAATTGTTGGTGATAAGAGTTCATTATTTAATACACGATAGCAATGTCTTAAGTCCGACAATGAAGATTTGGTCACTTATGCAGGAGCCGCGAATCGAGAATGTGAAAAGTTCAAGTTAAATGAATTAACTCCTGATTTATTTAAATGCCTGATATTCGTACAGGGTTTAACTTCTAATAAGGACGCGGAGATAAGATTCAGGACACTTGCTAAATTAGAAATGTATCCTAAATTAACTCTCCAGAAAATAGCGGAAACGTGTCAACATATTGTGAATTTGACGCAAGATACCGCAAGGATTGAGGAAAAAGCAAATTCACAAATACATGGTGTCAGACCATCTAAGAGAAAAAAAACTACAAACATTGTCCCAATATAAACATAACAGTAAAAAAAGACAATAAAATCCCCCAGTACCTAATACTTGCCACGATTGTGGATGTAAGCATTTAAAAGTTATTGTTTCTTCAAGAACAAAAAATGTTATGAATGTGGGAGATTAGGTCACAAAAGTACGTGTTGCAGATACAAAAAATGAAGAAAAAACAAAACTTAAGTGAACATGATAAATACATGGAGTACCGATAAGAAGCCTAAAAGGGAAATTAACAAAACATCTCAAAAAAGGAAATTTGCTTTTGTGCAAATTAATGATGTAAAATATAATATTGCAACTAGATACAGGATCTGATATCGCATTCATAAATAAACAGACATGGCAAAAAATTGGTAAACCCAGTTTATTGACTTCTGATAAATTTGCGCATGGAAAGAGAACGAACGTTTTGGGTGAATTCAGTTGTAACGTTTCTTTTGTGGGAAAACAAAACAAAAAACGCTGGTGTTTGTATTAAAGAATACTGCTAATTTGTTTGGAACAGACTGGATTGCATTTTCGCAATAAGATAAATATTGTTACCCCGAGTAATTAATACGGCAACTGAAAATTTGAAAAGTGAACATAAAAAGACTTTTCCAGAAGTTTTTCAGAAGGTCTAGGGACATACATGAAAGCAAAAGCTAAGTTTGAGTTAAAAGACAAGGTAAAACTGACATTTAAATTAAAAAGGATTATACTTTTTGCGTCTAAATTTGACAGACTAGAAAAATTAGGTGTGATCTTAAAAATAGACTATTCCAAATGGGTATCACCAACAGTCTACGTAAAAAAAGAATAATAAAATCTGCATATGTGCTTATTTTTCAACGGAGTTAAATGAAAGTTGAAAACGACATGACTTCCCGTTACCAAGTATAGAGGAAATTTTTGCCAAATTGAATGGAGGAAATTTTTTTTCTAAATTAGACCTGTCAGACACTTACCTAAAAGTACTAGTGGACGAAGACTGCTCAAAATTATTAACAATTAACACTCATAGAGGGTTATACATATTTAACCGACTTCCTTTCGGTATAAAGGTAGCACCAAGCATATTCCAACAGATAATGGATACCATGCTTGCTGGTTTGGATTGTGCTTATTTGGATTACGTACTTATTAAAAGTAAGACCCGAAAGCAACACGCAGATGTAAAGTAAGTAGTTGAGAAAATCAAAGAATATGGTTTTATTGAAGGTGAATTGTTTATGTCCAGACTTAAATATCTAAGACAAATTATTGATGAAAACGGTAGACGACCGGATCCTTCAAGAGCGAGCGCGATAATGAACATACCCGCTCTAACCATATAGAAATATTTTTAGGGGTTGCTCACTAATATCATACGCATATACCTAATAAGCACGAATTACGAGCACTCTTGAAAAACCTGCTGACAAAAGATGTGAAATGAAATTGGACAGATAAATGTCAAAGTGCTTTCAAAGAAATCAAGAAATAACATTACAAGTAGATACTTTAAACATGGAGATAAGGTATTTTTAAGATGTATCAACGCGGAAAGAAATTCTGGGAAGATGGCGTTAAAAAAACGGATTGACAAAATTACATACATGATACAGGGAGAAAGGTGGGAAAATAAGCGACACCTTAATCAGTTAAAAGGTAGATTCACTGATTTAAAAAGTTCCCGAAAAGACGACCACATTTTGAATTAGTAGATCACATGATGGTAAAGGAAATGTATATAAGGGAATTAGTGTGGCGTCTAAGTCATCAATATACAGATTGCTATTCGGATCACTATTCGGTGGTTACTTTTCGAGCGAGTATTATCGAGTAAGTGATATTGGTGCGAGTAATATTCAAAGGCGTCTGACACCAGTATTGCTTAACGGCATTACTACAGTTACATTTGGGATTACAAAGTCTCTACGGCAACGAGCATTACGAAAGTGACAACGAGTAAACGTTTATATTACAAAAGTGGCAACGACTGTTCCCTGACATCACAAAACCTATCATGTACGAGGGTGGGGAAAATGTTCATCGTCAGACTATGAAGAAGTTACGATGGTGCTGTGAAATCTTGCAAGATTCAATTTCAACTTTTTCCCTTAATAGCTGGATTGTTTCATTTTAATAGATGGTTGAATGAAATTTTCATTGATTATGATGAAATGATCATCGAACTGTTAAATCTTGTATGCTTTAATTTCCACAATTTTAATTATTAGATGCATTGTTTCTTTCCATGAACGAGAGATGGGTGAAATGTTCATCGACTGATTATGAAGGAGTGATCATCGATCTTTAAACTCTTGCATGCTTTAATTTCAACTGTTTTTAATTAATTGCTGCATTGTATCTTTCTATATACGAGGGTGGGATGAAATGTTTGTCGTTTGACTATGAAGGAGTGATTATCGAGCTGTGTAATCCTGCGTGCATTAATTTCAACATTTTTTAATTAATGGCTGTATGGTTTCTTTCCATGTACCACGAAGGCCTGAAATGTTCATCGTCTGACTTTGAAGGACTGATTACCAGACTGGGAAATCTTGCAAGCTTTAATTTCACCTTTGCAACATTGTTTCTTCCCATGAACGTAAGAGGGATGAAATCATCTGATTAAGGAGTGATCATCGACCACTGAAACCTTACATGCATTAATTTCAACTTTTTTTTAAATTAATAGCTGCAATGTTTCTTTCCATGAACGAGGGTGGCTGAAATATTCATTGTCTGACTAAGAAGTATTGATCATCGAGCACTGAAACATTGTCTTCTTAAAATGTCTAATTAACAACAGCATTATTTCATTCCATGAACGAAGGAGATGTGAAATGTTTATCGTCTTGATATCTTGCATGATTTAATTTTAACTTTTGTATATTACTAGATGCATTGTATGTTTTTATGTACGAGGATAGGGTAAAATCTTTATCATCTAATTATGAAGTAGTGATTATCTGGCTGTGAAATCTTGCATGCGTTAATTTCAACTTTTTTTTTTTATTAATAGCTGCATTGTTTCTTTCCATGAACGTAGGAGGGGTGAAATGCGTATCGTCTGATTATGAAAGAGTGGTCATCTAGATGTGAAATCTTCCATGCTTTAATTTCAACTATTTTTAATTAATAGCTGCATTGTTTGATTACATGAACGAGGGAGTGGTGATATGCTCATCGTCTGATTAAGAAGGAGTGATTATCGATTTGTGAAATCTTAATTTCACCCTTTATTAATTAATACATGCACTGTTTTTTTTTTCACGTCCGAGTTTGGGTTAAAATGTTCATTGTCTGGCTCTCAAGGAGGGAACATGGAGATGTGAAGCTTTGGATGTTTTAATTTCAACTTTTTTTTTTTAATTAATATCTGAAGTTAATAAAATTTCAATTTTATTTAATTAATAGATGCATTGTGTTAATTCTTTGAACGAGGGAGGGGTGAAATGTTCATCGTCTAATTATGAAGGAATGATGATCAGGCTGTGAAATCGGATATTTTAATTTCAAATCTTTTATTAATAGCCGCATTGTTTCTTTCCATAAACGTAGGAGGGATGAAATGTTCATCGTCTGATTATGAAGGAGTGATCATCGAGCAGTGAAATCTTGCATGCATTAATTTCAACGTTTTTTAATTAATAGCCGCATTGTTTCTTTTCATGAACGAGGGTGGCTGAAATATTCATTGTCTGACTAAGAAGTACTGATCATCGAACTCAGGAACATTGCCTTCTTAAAATGTTTAATTAACAACTGCATTATTTCATTTCTTTGAACGAAGGAGGGGGTGAAATGTTTATCGTCTAAATATGAAGCAGTGATCATCGAACTGTGAAATCTTGCATGATTTAATTTTAACTTTTGTTAATTACTAGATTCATTGTATCTTTTATGTACGAGGATGGGGTAAAATCTTTATCATCTAACGATGAAGTAGTGATTATCTGACTGAAATATTACATATGTTAATTTCACCGTTTTTAATTAATAGCCGCATTGTTTCTTTCCATGAACGTAGGAGGGGTGAAATGCTTATCGTTTGATTATGAAGGAGTGATCATCGAGTCATGAAATCTTGCATGCTTTGATTTCAACATCTTTTAATTAATAGCTGCATTGTTTCTTTCCAAGTACCATGGTGGCGTGAAAAGTTCATAGTCTGACTCTGAATGGGTGTTGATCGGGCTGTGAAATCTTGCAAACTTTAATTTCACATTTTTTTAATTAATAGCTGCACTATTTTTTTTCCGTGAACGAGAGATGTTTGAAATATTCATCGTCTGATTATGAAGGAGTGATCATCAAGCTGTGAAATATTACATGCTTTAATTTCAAATTTATTTAATGAATTGCTTCATTGTTTCTTTCTCTGTACGAGGATAGGGTGAAATCTTCATCGTCTGACTAAGAATCGTTTCTTTCTCTGTACGAGGATGGGGTGAAATCTTCATCGTCTGACTAAGAATCGTTTCTTTCTCTGTACGAGGATGGGGTGAAATATTTATCATCTGACTATGAAGGATTGATGATCAGGCTGTGAATTCGTTCATGCGTTAATTTCAACTTTTTAAAAAAAAAATTATAGCTGCATTGTTTCTTTCCATGTACGAGGGTGGGGTGAAATATTCATTGGTTGACTATAAGGAATGATTATCTCGTTGTGAAATCTTGCGTGTTTTAATTTCAACTATTTTTAATTTATAGCTGCATTGTTAATTTCCATGTACGAGGGACGGGTGAAATTTTTATCATCTAAATATGAAGGCGTGGTATTCGTGCTGTAAAATCATACCTACTTCTTAATCGAATGTTGTATTCTGTCTCCTTCATTAATTCCTAAATATTTGTATGTACAATTTTGGTGTAGTTCCTTAATCTTGTTGATATCAAAGTCTAAATCTGTAGCTTTCGTTAATTTACCGCCTTTGAAAGTGGCTTTGGCACATTTGTCGATTCCGGACTCCGTCTTAATGTCTTCAACTGAAAGTTATGACAATAGTGAGTAGGTTTTTCTGTGTAATGTTCCAAGCTTTAATTTCACTTTTTTAAATAATACTCGCGTTGTATCTTTCGATGAACGATGTTTGGGTTTGATCTTCATCGTTTGTCGATGAAGGACTGATGACCCTGCTGTAAAATCTTTCATGCGTTCATTTCAACTTATTTTTGATTAATAGCTGCATTGTTTTTTTATGTATGTGGTCAGTTGACGATCACAATTCCTGCAAGACAAAAAGGAAAGAAAAAAAAAAGCAGCATATGTCGTGTGTTTTTCTTTGGTTTATGAATTGATTAATCAGAAGCTATCTAGAAGGCGAGATTTCCCGCCAAAAATCTTCCCGCCAAGTTTCTTCAATGAGATTTTTGATTGTTAGCGAGTGTGTAGGGGTAGAGAAGTTCTCTCTTTAAATGTACCTTCTCCGTCATTGGCAACATTTGACTTCCGGCGGCAATAAATTTGGCCGATTCATGACCCATTGTGTTGTGCTGTTATTATAAAAATCAAACGTTCGCCTGGTGAAAAAAATCACTTTTGGCTTTCAGTTAGAAATCGGAACGTTGCTGCTCTGGAAACTATGGCCTGTAGACAGCTGATTCACTCTATCAAAAAATAATGGTCAGTTTGAGCCAGATAGGATATTGGGATAATGTATCTACTAAACACTGTATGCCTACGATAGATCGGTTGGATATTTTAGTGGTTAATATTTCTCTTTTCAATTGAGTTAGAATATATATATAATTATGAGACTAAATCAGCGAGTTAAATTTTTGTCATATTTGTCCAATCAGTCCTATTCACAACATCGCAGTTCATGTTAAGAAACTTACATTTATTTTACGCGACAACAAAATGAAATATGTTTGCTGAAAACCACTGCACACATGTGCGCATACATTTTAACTAATAACATCTGAAAAACTATACTAAAACGAAACGCTTTTGGACATCAAGCGATTTCAGTTTAACAAAGAACACATTTAAACACGCAGTTAGACAAGTAACCTTTCACCATCATTAAATAATAAGTTGTCATGCGAAACAAGCCGGTTTTGTTGAGTCATTTAACAGCAATAAACTAGTGCGAATTAATTGCATTTTTTTTTCTTTTTGCTGTTGTTGTTTTGTAAAATCATATCAAGTAAGGGAGATTCATCCAGAAAGGATATCTAATAAGTGACGAATTTTTTATGAACATCCCTAGTCCGATGACACCATTAATTACCAATGAAAAAACAACAAACAAAAAAAAAAACAGATGCGTCTCTTTTTCACGGTGACATCTTTTTGAGTTTTAGAATCACTTTTCGTGTACATGCGCACATGTGTGCAGTGATTTTCAGCAAACATATTTCATTATTAGGCCGGAGAAAAGTACCTTGTGTTTTTTTAAGCGAATTTCAAAGACAATGTTCAGATATTTGTAAAGGGTGCTTCATTAAAACGGATTAAATATAAGGGTGTTTTATTAAGACGGATCAAAGTCAGCAGTAAATAAATCAGTATTATTTGTGAAAATTTATCTATTTATCTATTGGATCATGTTATTTAAGTCATGGCAATTATGTGTGTAAAATAATATTGCCCAAATGATCGCCAAATCTGAAAGAAAAAGAAAAAAATCATTAGACGCCTAAACTTAATTTACATTTAAAATCGTTCCAAGTTATTGGAACACTCTTTATATAGATTTTATTCAACCACATATGTTCCGATAGCATTTTCAATCTCTGAGGCAACTTCATGATGCTATCTTCTCAGAACTTGAAAACTTTCTATGTGATGAATTGGTCTAATGCTTTCATAGTATAGAAGTTCTTCGCGCTAAGAGAATTTTGTAGGGGTCAAGATAAGTGATAATCCGAAAGTATAAGGTCAAGTGAGTACGTCGGGTGTAGTGAGATAATCCCAATCAAGTAACAATTTCTGTCGGGTCTGCAAAGTCAGGCATGATCTGGCTCTGTCCCGGTGGAAGACACATCTTTTGACTGACCGTATGATTTTCATCGAATGCTGCCTTTAATTGGTTTTATCTGATTTAGGGGAAGGAGCTAGTAATACACGATGACCTTCAAATGCCATTAGATACATTGCATTGACTTTGTCAGGTACTGATCGGCTTTTCGTTTTCAACAGGGACCTTTTCGCTCTACATTGTTGTAAAGGATACATTCTTCATTGCTTGTGATTGTTCTTTTTAATAATGGGTTGTTTTGTTTTTGTCAATTTAGAAGAGAATCACGAATGGAAATCCGTTAATTTTTTTGTTATACACGGGGTCGCCCAATCGTCGTAGTGGTTCACTAATCCAAGAGTTTTCCAATGCCTTAACTCACATCACGTGACCTGGATCATTTTAAATCTGCAGCTCTGCCAGAATGTTCTCGGTCTTGAAGATCAAAACGTCCACTAGAAAACCGCTTACGAAAAGCTATGGCAGGTCTCCATAATAATAAAGGATTCAATTCGGAAATCCTTGTAGATTACCCTGATCGTCATACACCTGATAAAGGCGCGTGGGCACAACGATCTAAACATTGTGCCTACACAGGTGAGGTCAATACTCCGCATATAAATAGTGTAAATTGTAACTTTTCATTCTTGACATTCAGACAGAAATACAATAATTGTCTTTAAATTCCATGGTGCTTCGACGTTGTGTAAGCTAGTTTGGTTGATCATTATAACTGAATAATGAATTCGATCTCCACAGCTTGCCGTAATTTGAGGCCTTGTGTCAGAACAAAGTTAATTTTAATAAAGATCAACTGTTTATAAATTCAATGTTTGGATGAACTATTGAATGTTTGTTGGCGAAATTTTACTTATAAAAAGGCTACCTAAGGACTCATCGCCGTCAATTTGAAAAATCTGTAACTAAATCTGAAGAAATTGCTGCTGACTTGCAAACGGTTAACTTATATAGTGCCACGTCACGAGGCCCGTTACTACAACCGTAGCGTGTCTAGGGGAAAATTACTATATGTAATTACTATATGTACTACATGTAATTATATGAATATATGAACTATATGTAATTACTATATGTACTACAACCGTAGCGTGTCTAGGGGAAAATTACTATATGTACTACATGTAATTATATGAACTATATGTAATTACTATATGTACTACAACCGTAGCGTGTCTAGGGAAAATTATATGAATATATATGAACTATATGTAATTATATGAATATATGATATACTACAACCGTAGCGTGTCTAGGGGAAAATTACTATATGTACTACATGTAATTATATGAATATATGAACTATATGTAATTACTATATGTACTACATGTAATTATATGAATATATGAACTATATGTAATTACTATATGTACTACAACCGTGTAATTATATATGAATATATATGTACTATAATTATATAATTATATATAATTACTATATACTACAAATTATATGAATATATGAACTGTCTTACTATATGGGAAAAAATAGCCCGACCACGCACCTTTCCAGTCTGATTTTATATTCCTTCTTCTAGACTGGTTTCCAGTCTGCCCTCGGAGAAGACATGGATTTATAGTTTTTCAAAGGTATTTATACGAAAGCGAACGCATTTGACTTGATTGGAATTTGAAATCTGCACGCCAATGTCATTTTCCAGTGTATCTAAGACTAAATCCGAAGGAACACCTCATAGGTTTAGGAGGCGAATTATATGCAGGAGTATCCATTCTGAACTAAAGGCAAATAGTTGAAATATATGACTAAGTTGAATTTTATTCTACTGTAGATTTCTATGAGTCTACCTTTCAGGAAACCTTGAGTTGAATGTTATTCTACTGTAGATTTCTATGAGTGTACATCTAAGGAAACATTGATTTGTATGTTATTTTACTGCAGATTTCTGAGTTTGCATATAAAGAAACATTGAGTTGAATGTTATTCTACTGCAGATGTTAATGAGTCTACATTTAAGGAAACATTGAGTTAAATGTTATTCTACTGTAGATTTCTATAAGCCTGCCTTTAATGAAACATTCAGGTGAATGTTAATCGACTTTACCCTTCTATGTATCTGCCTTGAGAGACGCTTTATGCTGAATTCTATTCTAATGTGACTTACTATGAGTTTGCTTTTCAAGAAACATTGATTTGAATAAAATTCAATGCAAAATATCCTTAAAAGTAGCTTTAATAAAGACATAGTAAAATAGCTGTCTCTTTATTAAGGCTACCTTTAAGGATATTTTGCGTTGAATTCTATTCTAATGTGACTTACTATGAGTTTTGCTTTTAAAGAATATTTGAATGTCTGTTTGCCTCTAAGGAATCTTTGGGTACAATTTTATTATAATGTATCCTTCTGTCAGTCTCCTATTCAAGCCATCTGTTTTCAAATGTTATGATCCTCCTTCTAAAGATACTTTATATTAAATGTTATACAAGTATTTGCATTTATGAGTTTGTCTTTAAAGAACTTGGTGTTAAATATATTTTCACAGTTCTCATTTAAACAAAGTTTATGTTCAAAGTTATTCAACTTTGTCGTACTATAATCTTGCCTTTAAAGACACATTGAGTTGAATGTTATTCTACTTTGTCGTACTATGATCCTGCCTTTAAAGGCACATTGAATTGAATGTTATTCTACTTTGTCGTACTATGATCCTGCCTTTAAAGACACATTGAGTTGAATGTTATTCTACTTTGTCGTACTATGATCCTGCCTTTAAAGACACATTGAGTTGAATATTATTCTACTTTGTCGTACTATGATCCTGCCTTTAAAGACACATTGAGTTGAATGTTATTCTACTGTGGCTTTTTATGAGTCTGTTTTTAGCTAAACCTTCCAGTATTCGGATGTCTCTTTGTGTTAGTCGACCTTTTAATGAAACTTGGAGATGAATGTTAATCTGCGATGTCGTTCTATGTGCCTGTCTTTAAAGACACTTTTTTTCGAATGTTACTATACTTTGTTTTTTTATGAATCTAATTTTAATGCAACTTTGTAGTGAATGTTCACTCAGTTACTTTCTTGTATGGTGATTTTCTAAGCGTAGCCTAGATGTGGCACAAGGCTGAAAGTATGGAGCACATAGTGAGAATCGAACTCACTATTCATTTGTAATTCAACTACTTTCTTGCCTTGAAAGTCACACTGTGTTGAAAGTAATTTCATTTTGTCTCTTCAAGAAAGAAGGAAAGAGAAGAGAGAATGAATAGAGATAAGGAAAGTGAAAGAGATTATCTAATCAGAGACAGGAATGAGAGAGAAGGAATGAAAAATGTGATAGAGACGAGAGAATCATACAGAGGAAGGAGAGAGAAAGGAAGAAGCGTGGTGAGGAGAGTGAAAGAAATAGAAAAAAAAGGTGAGATCAATGTACTCTTGTAAATTAAATAAAGGGTTCAGTTCGAAATTACTCGACGTTTACCCGGATGACAATCAACGGATGAAGGTCGGAGAATACGAATGCTCAAAACCTTGTAATAATAACAATAGTCTATGTTAAAATAATTGTAACGGCTCATCCTAATAATTTCAGTATATATTCAGCCTTGCCTCAGCAGTTTTCAAGTTGCAGCCCTTAGAATTATTGCAATTAAATTATTAATTAGAATTATTTAATTATTTTAATTATATATGCATTAATATTCAGAAGTATATTTGGATATCAAAAGATTATTATCGTTGTATTGTAAGTTGAAAGACTAAGCTCTAAGTTTTCCAAGTATAACCATCATTTTAATCGACAAATGTTTATTGCATTTTTACTTAGCTTATTTGTAACGTTTTATTGATCTTTTATTTCAAAGAACAATATTAGCAATATAAGATACGCAGAAGACATTTTATTGATTGCAGACAGAGAAAGAAAACTACAAGAGCTCTTAGACAAGCTAGTAACGTAAAACGTGGAGAAAGGACTAACCATTAAGTGTAAGACGACAGAATGTATGGATGTCAAGAAAAGTTCAAAATACGAACTATGAATTTGAGATGTCAAAATCAAACTGTCACAACTTGGTAAGGGGGTTCCGTAATAATAACGACGACATAGTTTAGTCTGGTTACTTCACTTCCGGCAGAAGTGATACTACTACTAATGACTGAAAAGGTGCTTTCGGTTCCTTGGTTCCCCGTTACAACAACCTTCCACAATTAATCAACATTTACTTTAACAATATTTCATTATCTTCTGTGTCAGACTTAATGACTCACCATATTTCTCCTTCTTTTTCTTTAGTTTTCTTAGCTTCAATATCTGGCTTCAATCTTTCTGAGATCAGAAATATTGGCCTTCATATTAGAGATTGATAATTCCACTTCTTCTATTTGATTCTGATGATAAATATAAAACACTTTCTCATGAGAGGGGCCACTTAATTTCTTCATTCAACTCGGTAATTTTTGCCTTAAGATTCTGTAGACATTTTTAATTTTCATATATTGCCTTTTTGTGTTAAGACATCTTTTGATTTAATTATTCTTGATAATTATTCTTTTCTGAAGTTTCTCACTCAAGCATTTCTTGTTGTAAAGAAGAATTGCTTTCAGAATATTCTTTTATGTCACCCTCATTGCCAAAATGTCATAACTTGGTCAGGGATTTCGTAATAATAACAAAACAATTTAGTCTGGTTAATTCTCTGCTGGCAGAAATGATACTTCTGCTTTTTATCCATACATAACAATATGGCCGTCACGGTACTTCCGTGTCTGAACAATGGCTGAAAAGGTGCTTCCGTTTCCTCAGTTCACGATTACAATACAAACAATACAGAAGTTTTACGGAGTATGGAAAATGCGATACCAAAATCCGAAAGAACATTGGAATAAAAAAAATGTATTTCAAATGCTAAGCAAAGTATCAAATCTCAGGAAAATTTAAATAGAAACAAAGAGTTCTAAACTGCTATATAACATAAATCATCTTGTATGTCAGCGAATTCTCACCAATCTCCTCTTAGATGAAGCGACAGAAATATGATTCTACAGAATAATACCGAGAACATCATGGTCGGAGCAGCTAAGGACAATGGGAACAAAATGACACACATAATCAAAATCAGAAAGAGACATGTGACAATTTTGGTGACAGACTATGAGGTATGAGGACCTGGAAATTTTAACAATCACATGACATATCGAAGGCAAAATGAACATGGGTAAGCAGGAGCCCATCTACTTGACTAATTTCTCTGAATTGCATGGTGGAACAGGTTATAGGGCGGATTGCAGAAAGACATTACTAAGTGCTAAAAGATATATGAAATTGTAGTTAACCAGGAACACCCATATTCTGAACGGACACGTTACATAGAAAAATTCAAATAAGCCATGCTTGAAAGGAAATTTTATATTAGATATTTAACGTTTTCTGAACCCTAGAAAGGCAGCGGTGCATATCAGACTACGAAATATATTACTGCCTTACATGCAAATTACACAAATGTGTAAGTTGGTGTTATTCATTTAGGGTAGGATTCAAGAAGAATAAAAACCAAATGGACGAGTTCAAGCATATAAACAGATTATCAGTGACTATAAAATATGCCATTTGTATCCACTATCATTTGACAACAGGCATACAAGTATGCCTGTTGTCATTTTTAACAGAATTTCTTCGATGAAAAATGTTATTTTCATGCAAAATAGTAGTAAAATATTTATTTTCGTCAAGGGAAATGTATCTTAGTTCTGTATTCTTGGCGCTATATCATCTTACTTAGTAATGTTTAAAATGTGCACCAAATCATTTCTCCTTCTGTGATCGTTTGGTTTTCAGTTGCGCCAAAACATTATTTTAAAAAATGCCTTTATTAAAGCAGTTTTTATTTAATATTTTGCGACATTGAAATCCGAAGGCGTACAGATGCATTTCAAAAGCTAAGCTGAGTACTAAGAAATAGAAATAATCGCTAGAAACAAGGAAAAGAGTACTAAACTGTCCTCTTGTATGGCAGTAAGTTCTGGACAATCTCCTCAAAGATGAAGAAGCGACACGAAGCAAATAAAATTTGGTTCTACAGAAGGATCCTGCGGATACCATGACCGAACATGTGAACAATGACAACATTTTAGAGAAAATTGAAACAAAAAGGAAACTTATGGTTAGCATCAGGAAGAGACAGTTGAAATTTCCAGGGTACATAATGAGGAAAGAAGGCTTGGAAAATTTGATACTCACAAGGCAGATTGAAGGCACTTAGTGTGCTTGAGCAAATGGATGGCGGAACAGGGTTTAGGAATGACAAAAATTTTAAGAGATACAAAGGGCAATAATTAATTCATTTTATTCAGTTAACGAATTTTACGCCGCCGTTGTGGTCACCGCTCCCCACTATCTCAGTTGTGGTTCATGGTGGCATTCAAGGGAGAATAGTGCAATGACTTGCCGGTTTCTTTTGCAGCGGGGTTGTTGAGGTTACCTCGTTCCTCCTATCAGTGGTGGATTTATTTATAAAGTTACCTTCATCTCGTCCTTGCCTAAAGTGGCAGGATCTACAGGGCAGCAGGTGATCTGAGTTCATATTTTCTTTCTGCTAGATTAGTTGCCACCCAAGGCTATACCATTGCCGAGAATTAATAAATACATTGTTTAATTCTCTTTATCCCTAAGCTGTGATTTAATTGCTAAGATTGTTACATGCTTCTGGAAAGAAAATAGCTTTAATTTAATAACTAATCACAAAAGACAAGATTGGAAATGAATAACATGTGACGTTCCCCCGGCCTCTCTGCCCCCGTCGCCGTCCTGGTACGACCAATGTGACTTGGTATTGGTCGCGGCACCAAATGTGACGTTCTAACCCTTGGCTAATTCGGATGGGAATCTGGTTAGATTCGGTATCAGCCTTTGTCGTTCCCAGCTCGCCTCCAACGTCTGGTTACCGAAGTAACTGCTTTGATTTCTAGTCTAACCTACCCACGTTGTGATTTGATCTTAGGTAGACGAAATCAATCAGTCGCCGGGCCGTAATGCAAGCCGAGTCCGAACAAAGGGTAATATCGCACAAGTATATGTAAAAGAAAATAAAGTAACAACTCGAAAAGTTCAAATGTGTTAAAAAAGTATAACAAATATTTTTATATCTGGTTGCTGAATACAGGATGCGTCTTTCTCCCAAACCGCTACTATGGATTCGTGACACATTGCGCTTGTTAGGCGAGTCTTAATATCTTAAGTTGTTTTTTTAAGAGACTAGTTTTTCTTGTATCTTCAGGCGATATTCGTAAAACTTTTTTGGTGGTGTGAGTCTAAGTCGTTCTTTAAAAATAAATTGTTCTTGGTTAGAAGTCGAAGTCGGGATGCGTGGATCTTCAGTCAGCTTCCTGCGAGGCTGGTCTCAGAGCTCACAGGTCAACTCTGTCTGCGTCTGCGTCTCTCTCTCCAACTGCAACTGCTTTCTGCTTTACTAAATTGCTGCGACTCTGCTTATATGGACGCCGACCAAAACCGGGTGTGGGCTTGTCGTGGTTTGGGGTTCCTTGATAATTCTAAATCCACTATAAGGATTTTCTTTGTTTTCGGACAGGAAAATTTATCACTTTTTGGATGACCATTTTTTTGCTTTAGAAGTCAATTACTTTTTCCCTTTAGAATTGGTTCTTAAGGGTTCCCCTCGTCCTCCCAAATCTTCCTTTCTCTTACAGGGTATCTCACACCAATCCCCTCAGAGGGCGTCAACAGGCCTCCTTCCTTCTCTCATGTTTACCTTTTACCGCTCACGCTCAAATGCCAAAACGCTCAGCAGCGTTTTCTTTTTTATCGCTCAAAGGAAAAAAGACCTTCCACAAAAATTATCTTTTGTTTTTTTTTAATCTCTATCTTAACCGAATGTCGTCTAGAATTTGTCAACAAGATTTTAACCGAATAATCATCTGGGTTTATCAACGAGATAATCGCTTTGTCTCAAATGGGTGGTTAATGTACGTATTCACTCACCGCCAATTATCTGTCCAGGCAACAAACTTTTATCATGGCTAGGTCTGAACATAAAACAGGTGTTTTTTTTCCAAAATCAAATGATATCTCCGAAAGATAGTTAATGGTTTATTCTTTTCCCTTTTCCTTGGTTTTTTGGCCCAGCTGATGTTTTTCTCGGTCAGTACGTGACCTGATTACAATTATCTCCCAGCTTGTTTCGTAGGCCACTTGACCAATTTGAAATTTTCATTATTGCCATGGGCAGATGGCTAGCTTTTATTCGCCGCCTTGTAGCATAAATTAATTCGACAGATCCGATATCTTACGAATTTCCTATCTTCTGCAAAAAAATACTTTTCTTCGCAAATGAAAATAAAATCTTTACCACTTTTCTTTGTTAAAAAAAATAACATCGCTCAGTATGTCTTTTCGTGATAGCTTCTTATAGCTTTAATTATTTCAGCTTCGTCTGGCCTTAATTATTTCTCGCTTTTAATTTTCACGCGACCGCTAAATAGTGTCACAAACAAAATAGATATTTCTTCTACCCCTATTTTCTTCGTCTCTTCTGGGCACATGTGATCATGGCTCTCCACAACTTTCTATCTCGACCCCACTCTGTCAATATTTAAAAAAAAATAGCAATGTATATGCAAATAAATTACCTCCATTAAGTAAGGAATATTAATTATTTGGATTATTTACTTTCGGACTAAGGTCCTTATTTATGTTGTTGTTATCAGAATGTTTTGACAGTTGTACTCTCCAGTTTTTCTCAGCCTAGTGGATTAAATCGTTGGTCCGTAAATGTGTTTAGTTCCATCCTTGCGTCAGGCAAAACAAATTTAAACTCAGTTTGAACAGGCGAGCAATAACTGGATCGTACTCAAAAAGAATTAAACGATATATACCTAGACATGGTGAATGTGGAACGAGAACAGTCTACCCACTTAAGCTGAGTAAAGGATTCCCTTTGAAATTCTCTTCAAGATTAATCGGATTGACAGACACCTCAAAAATGCCGGATGGCAGAATGACCGAAACGTTGCGATAACGACAAGATTGAGGAGTACTTAATCTGATTATGGATAACTCCTTAAGCATGACATTCAGAGAGGAAGGACTTCTACGCTGGGCGTGATATAAAACACATGCTGTAAATATAAATTATAAAGCCACTTCTCTTATGCCTATAAATTATTTTGCTCAGCTGTAGTCCATCCTCCCAGCAATTACATTCGCCATCGCATTGAAACAAAGGATAGGTCAGGCATAAAATAGCTATTTCATTTCTCTGATTCAGTAAATTTTTATTTTTTTTAACTGACTGTTAGTAACTCTGACACATTTTACTTCTATTAAATGAAATATAGTCTATAAAAACTAATATTTTAAAGTTGTAATTAAAATTGTAGTTAATTAAAATGAATTTAACCTAAAATTTTTTAAATTGTAATTAGATAAATAAAGTTTACTAAATCAGGGAAATGATGTAACTATTTTTGCCGTAAAGAAAAAAATTTTACTTAAAAAATATTTAAATATAAATTTTACAAAAATCGAAATATAAATATACTTGATATTAAAAATTATTTTACTTTGACTGTTAGTAACTCCCCGTGACATGCATTTTTCTCCTCCTATTAAATGAAATATAGTCAATAAAAACTAATAATAAAAATATTTTAAAGTTGTAATTAAAATTGTAGTTAATTAAAATGAATTCTAACCTAAACTTCTTTTAAATTGTCATTAAATAAATAAATAAAGTTTACTTGTCTCAGAGAAATGAAGTATGTTTTTTGCCATAAAGAAAAAAATTTTACTTAAAAAAAATAGTTAAATATAAAATTTTTTAAAAATCGAAATTATACTTGATATAGAAAAATAATTTTACTGACTGTTAGTAACTCTGGCACATTTTACTTCTATTAATTGAAATATAGTCTATAGAAACTAACAATGAAAATATTTTAAAGTTGTAATTAAAATTGTAGTTAATTAAAATGAATTCTAACCTAAACTTCTTTTAAATTGTAATTAAATAAATAAAGTCTACTAAATTAGAGAAATGAAGTAGCTATTTTTCCGCTCCAGACCATATAAAAGAAAAAAAATTTTACTTTAAAAAAAATTTAAATGTAAATTTTTTAAAAATCGAAATATAAATATACTTGATATTGAAAAATAATTTTACTGACTGTTAGTAACTCTGACACATTTTAATTCTATTAAATGAAATATACTCTATAAAATCTAACAATGAAAATATTTTAAAGTTGTAATTAAAATTGTAGTTAATTAAAATGAATTCTAACCTAAACTTCTTTTAAATTGTAATTAAATAAATAAAGTTTACTAAATTAGAGAAATGAAGTAGCTGTTTTGCTGTAAAGATAAAAAAAAATTACTTAAAAAATATTTAAATGTAAAATTTTTAAAAATCATAATATAAATATACTTGATGTAGAAAAATAATTTTACTGACGGTAAGTAACTCGGATACATTTTACTTCTATTAAATGAAATATAGTCTAAAAAAACTATTAAAGAAAATATTTTAAAGTTGTAATTAAAACTGTAGTTAATTAAAATGAATTCTAACCTAAACTTCTTTTAAATTATAATTAAATAAATAAATAAAGTCTACTAAATCGGAGAAATGAAAATTTTACTTTAGTAATATTTAAATATAAAATTTTTAAAAAAATCGTAATATCCTTGATGTGATAATTATTCTACAAACTGTAAAGGATTCTAATTACATTTAATTGTTCTTGAAAGAAATATAGTATATTAAAAATTAAAAGTAAAAATATTTCAAATTGTACTTAAATAAAATGTATTCTCACCTAAACACCCCCCCCAAAAAAAATGCCGTAAGAATTTTAGCCGTTAACAATATAATTTAAAAAAAAATCTAGACGACAGACTTTTAACGGAAGTTAGATTTCATTGAAAAATACATTCCTTCCCACGACCCAAACGTAGCAATAACTGATACATTAAATTATAGACATATTTAAAACCCAGCCACCCCTGTCTAGAAAAATAGATTTGTCTGTAACATTGGAAACATGAATTTTGTTTTAGCTGTGTATTTAAAAACCAGTAATTTAAAAAAGATACTCCAAAATTCGCTTAAGGATGAAATGGAACTAATGTCTTCAATTTAATCACAAAATTAAATTCGTGGCTTTTAGCTTCCATTTTTGAAACATGGCTAGAACTGTGTAGCGAAAAAAAACCATATTTTAAATCAATTAAATATATATATATAAACGAATGGTTGCGAGAAAGGTCATAGACCAACCCACTGCGAAAAATAATTATTTTGATGCTTGATCATTGAAACTAAAGAAACCCAAATCAATGTCTAAACTGCATTATGACAGACTCCAGAAGGACCTAAGTTGCAAGGAGACATACAAAAACAGTGTTATAAATAAATGCAATATGAGCGAGAATAAAAAAAAAAAATCAAAGTTGAACGTGCTGAGAGAAATACTAGTGACATCAGCGAACTAGATAACATCAAGAATTGAACGAATGAATGTATGACAGAAAAAAATGTGGAGATGATGAAAAGTGACAGCAAAAATGCCAATGAATGGAAAAGAATGTCGGGCAATAAACATAGAAATTAAAAACAAATATAGATAGGTTCGAGATGAATGGATCAGGAAGAAGCGCACAGTAAATGAGAAAACAGTTGCAAATAATTACAGAAAAAGTACAAGTATGCACAACGGAATAAAAGAATTAACGACATGAACGGTGAGTCAACCAACAGGTTATATAAAAATCAAAGGAAGGATCACTAATAATAGAAAAAGAAATAATCCAAAGATGGACCGGATATGTCAAAGAATTTTCGCCGTGCGAGAGAAAACCTAAAAAATAAAATATGGAAGGGTCATCAATGCCAAAAGATGAAGTAAGATCTGGGAAAGATGAAGTAAGATCTGGGAAAGATGAAGTAAGATCTGGGAAAGATGAACAAGAACAAAACACCAGGGCTTGACGGGATCGTAACAGAAATGCTGCGAGCCTTAGACGACGTGTGAACAAGATAACAGAAGTAATAAACGAAATATGCATCAGTGGCAAAATATCTAAGAGACCAGATGCAAACTGATACAAACTCCATCAGATAATCAGTTTAATGAGCCACATAATCAAACTAATGATGCGAATCCTGATGAACAGAGTGCGAAGCAGAAGTAGACAAGAAATAGAATAAGAACAGTACGGCTTTGTCAAAGACAATGGAACAAGAAATGTGATATTCATGATTAGAATCATATCAGAGAGAGAAATACAAATGTAGAAGGATGCGCACTTAATTTTTATCGATTATGCAAAAGCATTTGACAAGATGCGACACAAGGATCTATTTGAACTACTAGGAAAACTCAATCTATTTGGAAAAGATGTTAGAATACAGAAATTATATTAGGAACAAACTGACTGAATATGGATAGAAAATGAAATCACTAGCTATACAAAAATAGAAAGGGGTGTGAGGCAAGGATATGCCTTCTTCCTAGATTTATTCAACTTCTACAGCGATCATAACCTCAGGGAACTGGATCAAATAATTATGTTCACCAAATTTGATGGCTGTACACGAATGGGTTTGACTGTGTCTACCGAAGAAATAAACAAACGTGTTTTTTTTTGGATATGTACAAAAAGAAAAGTGATCAGACTGAGTGAAAACATTTATATATTTGTTTAATAAACACATTATATTTTTCTTTAATTACTTATTTATATAGTATAGGCGTTATATAATTAATATTATTTCACGTGGGCAAATATAGTTGAGTTGCCCTTCGACTGGTGAAAACCAAAACTGGTTCATACCCAGTGAGTGTAAATTTAGTGAGTAAATGTTTTTGTCTATATGAAAAAATTAAATAAATAATTATTGCTTTACTATTATTTTCGTTCTCATTGCATCGGATATATATATATATATATATATATATATATATATATATATATATATATATATATATATATACGAATGGTTGCGAGAAAGGTCATAGACAGACCCACTGCGCAAAATAATTATTTTGATGTTCGTTCATTGAAATAATTTTGGAAATGAGTTGTCTTTCCCCTTCACTTTTTATTTCCCTAATTTCATAATCTAGTTATTGCATTATACAAGGTTGGGAACATGTTAATAATGTTGGCCAATTTCATTAATAGTCAATCGCCTGTCATCTATTACCATGTTGGAACACAATGTTTTCTTGGCAGTCGCGTGACATCCAGGCCTTGGGTCATCTTCAAGACTCTCTCTTCCTTTCTTAAATTCAGCTGCCCACTTTTGCGCTGTTGATAAATCTGGGGCGTCATCCCCTAATCTAGCAACCATATCAGCATGAATGTCTGTGTAGTTCAAACCCTTTTTCTGCATGTATTTATTATTACAACAACATTAGATCACCGTTAGATCATTTCTGCTAGTACTTGGCTCTGCTAGCAAATTAAAGTCTGCCGAGTGTTCTTCTGAGGCAAATTCCCTTTCGTACTTAAAGTGGTTTGCTATATACTTTTGTTTTTCGATCAGGTGTTCTATCGCTTGTAGAGTTAAGCAACCACTCCTAATACTGGCCTGTACACATGATTTCAATTTAGGACGTTAGTTGATCTATCAGTAATTTAGAATATTTTAGTAAGGCTATATCTTTTCAACGCACCTACAGGGAACAGAATGGAAGTAAAAAGACTTTAACTAATGGAAACCAGTTGTAGCCAGTTTATTATAGATAGGTGTACAACAAAAAATTTGACATTTAATGACCCAACAAGTGTAGGCATATAGCGTAAAATCAACCAACTAAAGCTAAGTAAAGCTATATATATATATATATATATATGTGTGTGTGTGTGTGTGTGTGTGTGTGTGTGTGTGTGCGAGCGCGTGCGCGTGTGTATTAACAACGTAAAAAACAATTTAGTCCGATGAATTCCAAAAGACGAAACGCGTTGCACGAAAACATTTTTCTCTATCATAGTATTTCCTATAAAATATATATATATATATATATATATATATATATATATATATATATATATATATGTATATCTGTGTGTGTGTGTGTGTGTGTGTGTGTGTGTGTAATACTTATTGGAAAGTGCTCAATATCAATGATAGAGCTAACATATTCAGTTGTATATATAAAAAAGAAACAAAAAAATATGAGAAACATCAAAATTGCCCCGCTTAGTTTTAATTACTGTTTAATTAGACGATATCAATTGCAACTGCTACGAAAAGCGAAATTAAAGTTAAACCTTTATTAAATGATTGTTTTTGTAACTCTTTCACTCTGATCGATACTTAAATTTAATCTTAAATAAGTTATTTATTTAATTCTTAATTACATCTAACTACAGTAGTTACTACCTGTTACTTCAGGTTGTTTATGCTTCGCCGTCATCGAAAAACGGACGAACAGACGGACATACGTACACTGCGCTTTATTTATATATATTTGCATCAAATATTAGACATAGCTAGGAACAAACAACATCATTCGTCGCACTCCACCGTGGAATGCCTTATTGAATGGGTTTTATGATCCTTTCTATTGATAGATCTCGTGTTCGGACCGTGTTTCATTACAATTCATTTGTTTAATGTACACTGTATGAAGCCTACTATGAACTATCAACATGTTCAGTTATTAAATAATTTACTTGTATATCTTATCTGTTATTAGTTTGTTTGCTGCTCAAATCTGAGTGAAAATCTTCTAAGTGTGATAATTCCATGATTTTTTTTTCAGAGGTTGCACCTTTCACTCATTATACGTTCTATCTTTCATCAAGAATATACCAGAGGCTCCAATCAACTGCAAATTGCTTAAGCATCTCACATCTCAGGATCTTTTTTTCAGACAAACAATATGGCTTTCGCTTTTCTATGTCAACTACAGATGTATTAACAGTTATTGCTGAAAGAAGCTGTCAAGATTTAGATAAGAATCGTGAATCATGAAAGAAACTTGACAAAATCCAAATAATCGGACCTGACATGGCATCTCGGATTCAGTGGTTTCCCTAACGTAGCTTTTCTTTTCTTTTTCTATTAATATTTTGGTAATTATTCTGATGAGTTTTCCTCTTTGGTACATTTACTTCATGCATTTAATACCAGTCTCATCATTTGAGTGTGACCATAAGTTCTATTCTAACAGCTTCTCGTACTTATCACCTGTGGAACGCTCTTTCTGCTTCTTACTTATCTGTCAAGTACGATCACCAAATATTTAATATTTAAATGCAATTTCAATCGTCGTCATCTGTCTCTTTGAATTTTGGCCTTTTATTGTCCTCTCTTTAATGTTTTCTCAGTTTGGTTCACACACACCTTGTGGCTTTATCACCTTGCTTGGGGGCGAACATATAAGTCATATCAGATAATTCCCCATTTTTTTCTGTTTGATTTATTTTCAGTTTAATGCAATTCTGCAGATGAGTAGGCCCAAATAAAGTAGGGGACGCGCGAGAAGAAACTAGATTTGAGGAAATAGAGCGGAAAGGCAGAACAACAGAATCATGAGGAAAAAAGAATTTACAAGTACCTGACTTTTGATTAATCACCAAAAATACGCACACATGAAAAAAAAAAAAAAGCAGTGTCGGTTTCCTTTCGTGCAGGTTTACGTCCGAAAACAAGTTGGGGTGAAAGGAACCGAAAAAGATGTCCTTATTCTGCGGTTTCGGGTAAAATTAGCCTCATAATGGACAATTTGAACTGAAACGATTTTTATGCTTTTTCATGAAACAAGATATATACTAAAACTGAGAAATCTATCTTTTCTTTAGAACTAATACTTAAAGCTATTTATAGTGGGGTCCTTTTAGTTTTCATATTTTATTTAAGTAATCTCTTTGTTTCCAATGATAAACGATTATCAAGACATAATTTGCAATAAAAACGTAAAAACAAATACTGGTAAAATATAGATCAGACTCATTGGCAACTACTTTCCCAAATCAAACAAACTGTAGGAAATATTCACTTGAATTACTCTAGGAACTTAGCTGTACTAACAAGATGTTTCTAACTAAAAAAAAAAGCAACCAATACCTGTAACGAAAGTGATAGAATAAAAAAGAAAAAAAAACTAAATGAAATCGACTAAATTAAAAAAAAAAATTAAATTAAAAGTATCCATTCTTCGTGCGCATGTGCAGTCGTATCAACATAACGAACTTTTTCCACTTTGTCATACAGTTTTCCCCAATGTGATTGATATATTAAAATATATATTTATCTTCGGAAATATAAAACATTTGAACAGTTCTTACACACCCTTTGTCCAGAAAAGAAAGCTCTTGTTCGAACAGAAGAAAAATTAAATAAAAAGCTAGTACCTTGTCTGTCATTTTTAATGAAACATGCATATATATATATATATATATATATATATATATATATATATATATAGTGTATCAAAAATTATTTTACAAACTCACACCAAAATAATGATGTTGGCGAGTATTTGAAAGGATCCAACAGTCAATGATCCGACGGGCGCATGCGTGTGCAGAAACAATGTGTTCCTGTAGTGAGGTAAAACGATGGCCTTTTGGGCATATATTTATATGGACAATTTATCTTGTTTCGACGTCAGGAACCCGATACCAAAGTTTGTAGAGTTTTGTGATGGATCTTGGATTTTACATTTACATTTAACAGCGTCTACCATAAACTTAATAACTAAAAAATGAAAACATTGCGGATATATTTTTATGTGGACGTTTTTCCTTTGTTATATATATATATATATATATATATATATATATATATATATATATATATATATATATGTGTGTGTGTGTGTGTGTGTGTGTGTGTGTGTGTGTCTGTGTGATAAAATATAGTATTAAAGTAAGTTATTTATGGGTTCAAGTGCTCAATATCAGAGATAGAGAGCATGTAAATATGAAAGTTGTCATTAAAGTCAACACCCAGAGACGACAACCTGTTTCATGCTAAATGCAATCGTCAGGACATCGGTTCCATGTATGTATGTATGTGTGTGTGTATGTGTGTGTGTGTGTGCGCGCGCGCGCGTGTGTGTGTTTAATATAATTATGAAACTGTTATTGGTTAGAGTTGAATTAGACCAGGAAAAAGTTGAATTAAAAACTGCTCAATGATAATAGAGAAAATAACCATTTAATGAAAGATCATTTTTAGCTTACCAGCAGCATGGCTGATGCTAACCTCCAGTAGAGTGACACATTGCGCATACTCGGGGAAAACTTTTTCACTGATATGAAGATGAAAGATTCTTTTTTGCTGTCCATCAGTATGGCTGATGCTAACCTCTAAGAGAGTGACTCATTGCGCATTCTTGGACAAACGTTTTCCACTGATATAAAGATGAAAGTTAACCTGTTCGCTGCTTTCGAAAACAACCTCCAATCACTGGGGTAGGAAATGGCTTGTAAATTTTAATATCGCCAAAACTAAACTGGTGTCATCTTATCACCATAGAGTATCCTCCCTGCTTCCCATCAGCATTGTTGATGCTCGACTCCAGAAGAACGCCTCACTGCGCCTTATTGGCCTCACGTTTTCCACCGACTTGAAGTGGAACAACTTCATTGAATCAATAGTTGCATCTACTGCAAGGAAATTTGGTTCGTTGTGTCGTGTCAGAAGGTTTTTCTCTTCAGAGTCCATCTTCCACATCTACAAATTTAACCATTCGTTCGTGCATCGAGTACTGTTGCCATATCTGGTCTGGCGCACCAGCTGTTCATCTCGACGTTCGCGACAAAATAAAAAGAATGATCTGCAATTTAATCGATCTTGATTTGGCATCTCGACTTCAGTCACTTTCTCACGTGGCTTTCCTCTGGCTTTTCTACAAATATTTTCGTGGCATGACGTGCATTTTGCCCTAGTGCCCCGACTACGTGAATTTAAGCGTGCTACTACATTGACATCTAGGTCCCACCTTTTACTGTTGAATTAGTTAAATTTAACCATCACTTCTACGCCAAGATTTTCTTTTCTCGCACTTCTTTCTTGATTCCCTGATAATTAAAATCTTCAAAAATTTAAATGAAACGTTTATCGCCATTTTAACCCCATTCGTCTTTTTATCCTTTCCTGAATCCCACCCTATTCACAATCTTTTCTCTCATTTTCACTCTCTGTAATCCCCTGCATACTAATAACACTACGCCTTGTTTAGGGTGAATTGTTTAAAAAAAAAAGAAGAATGGTTAAAATGTTGGTTTTCTTCTTCAGCCACCTCCCTTAAACCTTCAATATCAAGTCAATTTCAGTCTATGATTGATTAGGGAGAAGGGCTTCCCACAGAAGGCTGACTGTTCTTTCTGCTGTAGACTGGTATCCAACCAAGGTTATATGGCTAAGTCCGTCATGTTATCCAATCCATAGCATGGAAGAAGAACGGATTTATACCCATCCCAAGTGAATGTAACGAACTCGTCTGGAATTCGAACCCGGCTCTCCAATTTCTCATTCTGAGTCCTCATTATATTTGAAAAAAGCGTTTTATCCTCCAGTGACCTATATATATATATATATTGGTCACTGGAGGATTAAACCTGTTATATATATATATATATATATATATATATATATATATATATATATATATATATATATATATTGGTCACTGAGTATTAAAGGCGCTGCGTATATGAAAAATTTGGTATATAAATATAAATAAATATATATATATATAATTATTTATATATTATATGCGCGGTACTTATTAGAATGCGCTCAATATCAGAGATAGAGCTAACATCAGACAAACTGATTAATTTTTTCAAAAAATTGGGTTTATGTAGATTGCGTGCATTCGTGTTATTATGGGAGTGGGGGGAATCGTCGTTGTGATGTCATCGTGCTAACCCAAACATAGATGCATGTCAGTACATCAGATGAGGTATGCAGACATACATACACACTTGCTTGTCCGTCGGGACTTATACATATATAAACATATGTGGACAATTTCGGAATTGACATATGTATGTATATGGGTGGTGTTGTGTCTATACATACGCATTTGTATGTTGAAATTCAAAGATTGGAAGTGTAGCGAAAAGATTTTCGTGAATGTCTCGTGTATGTCAACAATCAGAGCATTTTCTATTTTTTCACTGAATATTTCCTCGCATGTATGTATATGCGTGTGGTGGGGGTCTATATAAAATTATGATAGGTAAAAATTACTGTTATTTTTATTTTTAATTTAAAAAAAAGAGTTTATTTGTTATTATATTAAAGCTGTTTATTTGCTTGTTTTTGATGACTGTATATTACATATATATGACTGTATATATGTAATCCTTATTGGTTATTTTTTATGGTGGTATTTAATAGTCTGGAGGAGGGGGTTGTTTACGTTAATAATTATAGTGAGGCTATATGATTATAGTAGATGTGACTATTCCCTCCACTCCCATAATAACACCAATACACGCAATCTACATAAACCCAATTTTTTAAAAAATTAATCAGTTTGTCTGACGATCGCAAAAGCGTGAAACTCAGTGTCACAAACTCACATCAATCCAACCAAATATATATATATATATATATATATATATATATATATATATATAAAACCACGCGTTCTATCCCCAATATTGATCATTCATTTCCCATAAACTTACTCTACTTATTTCAGTTTTCTCTTCGGATCAATCTTAAAATTATCAATAAAATCGCGATTGGCTTCAGCCACGAACTCCAGACGACTTCTGAATCTCCTGCACATTTTCTGGGCGGTCTCCGCGTGTAAGTTGGTGAATGCACTTTTATTGAATAAATTTACTCTTTAACATTTCAAGATATTTTTGTGTAATTTTGGTTAATATATCTTTTAAAATGAGATGTCAGTGTTGTTTTCATTTTTGCGTAATTTAGATGACAATTTACCTATCGCACCATGTATCTTAGTCTCTTTAGATCTATCTATCTATCTATCTATCTATCTATCTATCTATCTATCTGTGTTCATATCTATCTATGTTCATATCTATCTATCTATCTATCTATCTATCTATCTATCTCAGACTGTCCCTATCTATCTACGTATCTATCCATCTTAGTCTGTTCATATCTCATGTGTACGAATATTAATATCTACGAGTAATTGTAGATAAGTTAAACATTTATTTGTTTCTCTTTCTCTCTCTCTGTCTCTCTCTCTCTCTCTCTCTATATCTATATATATATATATATATATATATATATATATATATATAAATGTTAAATGAAGAATCTTGGAAAAACTCAACAAAAGATTAATTAAAGCTTTCTTGTCGACCCTTTTCAATGAAAATGTATGTATGTAAACATTTCAGAGAGAGTGTATCTGTAAAAGGACAATGTAATCAAAAAGATACTTTCTCTTTTAATATCTGGGCCAATCTTTAGATTGAAGTTGTGGTTGAATTTATCTCTATGCATAACTAATGCATTTGATAAATTGTTGTGTATAAGATCACTTTTCTGGTCATAAATATGTTTGGTAAAATTTCTGCAATGTTTCCCTAATGCGTTGTGAAGGGCGGTTCTGCAATTTATTTTAAATGTACCTGATTCAAAATTATTATTGTTACAAGTACTTTTGATCCTGGTCATACCCATAATAGTTTTGGATTTGGTTGTAATTATTTTAATATTGTTAAGATTGGATAAATAATTTTGGATAATGGATGTCATGGAGTTAGTAAGTAGTATTATAAGTCTGTTTTCATCTAGTTTTTACTAATGTTGTTATCTTTTTGCGGTTGTATAATTTGTATGCCTTTCACTTAACATTGCGAATGCATTAATAAGGATATATTGGATGTTTCTAAAGCTGTGTAAATATTTGGGGCTGTAGAATATTAGTGCTCTTAAATAGAATCCTATAATTATTCCAGATTTGATCTCGTTACAGTGGTGCGAATAAAATGTTTCAAAAACATCACTTACTCACTTTTGCTTATTAGACATTGAATTGTATTACTTCGCGCCCTTCATAGCTTGACTGGCATTCCGCCCAACCTGATGAATATTTATGAGCGTTCATAAATTTAAATCTTTTGAAACGATTTTTGCTCATGTATGTAAATACTTCTTACAAAATATATAATGAACCTCAGAGGAGGAAACGCATCAGCAAAGATAAATTTTCCTTTTATCTTCATTTACACACACACACACACACACACACACACACACACACACACACACACACACACACACACACACACACACACAACACACACACAAACAAATGTTTACCATCATTGTTAACTACCTGATGAGACATTATTTATTAAACGTCGAAAAAAATTTGTAGAAGTAACTTATATGTTCTTACGTAACAGTGTATAATATATATATATATATATATATATATATATATATAGGTAAAAAAAATTTTAGATTCTGTACAAAAACTTATTGTATAGACTAAAATGAAAATTGGAAAAAAGGCATCTAATATTTAATATAGTGATATTTATTTATAATATATAAATTTTTACAGAGAAGAATTAAAAATTTGTTACTTACAATTGGATTTTCAGTGTTTGTTTCTTAGATAAATAATTTGTTGCTTTCCTTTTTTTAAACATTTTATATTTTAATCGGTTCCGCTTAGCTTTTCAAAAAGTATTTAACTGTTTCTATCTCCACGTGTTGATGCTTATGTTTTGAACAAATGAATATGAGGGGCGTAACTGGCTATATATGTCGTTTATGGTAAGGGGAATTGGTAGAACCTATTTATCCAATGAAGTAAGTATTGGTTTAAAATTGTTGATGTAAAATGTTTCTTTATTAATCCGCTTTTGTTCAGTGGTTCTGTAGTCGAATTGGTAGAATGGAAATACACTAAAATTTAGCTCAATTTGTCCTCCGCATTACTCTATATGTTGACTAAGGGGTATATTTCTGGTGTGGAGAGATTCCTAATTTGTTGGCAATGAACTGTCATCCTTTACCGGAGTGACTGGCCGGTTTGGTCAATGTAATGCTTCCGGCAACCTTTGCATGTAATCATGTATATTAAATTCTCTGAGTCGCACGAGAAATCATTTTTAATTTTGTATCTTTTCATCCGTCTTTGAACTGAAATTCATGGACTTCTAATAGGTAACTACATACCCCGCAAAGTGGTCGGTTACATTTTTTCACCTGAGGGTCTTTAATTGCGTTCTGCAGTTTTGCATTGGTCCGTATCTTGTTCTAGTGATTTAGGTTGTCGTTTACTTTTTATGATTGGATATTTTTCTAATAGGCTTTTCATTTCTTGTACTTTAGTAGGATTGGTAGATTTAGTTGTTTGTGTGTGTAGATTTCTGTTTTATTTCAGTTGAAAGTTGAGATATAAGGGAGGAACTTTTTTTCTTTTTTGTGTGGATGTTAATTTGTTTTGCTTTTTCAATAATATTGTCGACCAAACTTTGTGGGTATTTTCACTTGATGATTATTTTTTTTCATCTCTTTTCGTCTGTGGTCTATTCTGGTTGTGTTTGAGACTATTGTACATATCCGCTTGGCTAGGCTGAGTGGGATGTTGTTGGTATGAGTGTGTTTCGAATGAGAAGATGTAAAAAAGAAGATATTGTCGAGAGTCAGTCGGTTTAAAGTATATGTCTGTTTCTAGTTTAGTGTTTGTTTTTGTTATTAATATGTCTAAAAAGGGAAGTTTTTTTGTTGCTGTACTCCATAGTGAATTGGACGTTAGGATTTATATTATTAATGGATGTCTGGAATGTCGTTAGTTTATCCAGACTTTCATTCCGCAGAATGAAACAGTCATCTAGATATCTTTTCTTTTATGTTGCAACTGAAGTCATTCCCATAGATTTCCGAAGTTCTGTCATAGATTTTTAGTTCTTAGTATCTCATGTCTAGGTTGGCATATGTTGGTGCAACATTTGTCACCATGGCTGTTCCTGATTTTTGTCGGTCGGGTGTTTCGTTGAACATGAAATAATTGTTTTTTTAAGATGATTTTTAGGGCTTCTATGATGAAATTTCCTTTGAGACGATTTGGTAGCTCATGGGAAACGTTTCTAGCCAGAGTTTAATGGTCTTTATTTCGTAGTCATGGCGAATGTTGCTATATAAGTTCATAACATCCATTGAGAGTATTATTGTTTATCTCTTTGGGAAGATGATTCAGAAAATCTAGATCATCTCGAATGAAGCTCCGAAAATTCACATTCTGGAACATGCTAAAAAATAATAACAAGGCGGAGATCTACAAACGCTAGATAAACTCAACGCCATTGATATTACCAAGAAAAGACCAATGAAAATCGATCCACGCAGAACCAGAATCCCAAAGACATGTATGACAAAAACAAGCATTTGAAAAAATGCGTAACGAAATGAAAGTAATGAAACTAAGAGAAAACACAAATGAACAAAAATACAAAGACATTGATAAACAAATGTAAATTGAAATCTCAAAAAAAAAAAAAAAAAAACACACAGTGAGGATTCACGAGACGACATTTATAAACAATGGAAAGAAGAATGTGAAAACGAGGAACGAATATCTCTACAGGGATGGGAGAAAAACGAAAACTGGTTTTCAAACTATGAAAAATAGATACAGCGAAAAAAATCAACCACATCAAAAATACGCCGACACCACGCTACCACAATTTTTACGTCATAAAAGGAAATCACGCTATAGAAAACATCCAGCCCAAAAGCTTGACAAAAGGCAAATAAGAAATCCTCAAGACAACCACCATCAATCCAACACGTAAATGGACCAACAAGGGGAGATAATACAATCAAACCTTGGATGTACATAAGCAATTCTGGACAAAAGCAATACCACCACTGAAGAAACAACCACATAGAAAATATATATAACAACAGAGTAACAAAAAACTACAACTTTGGAGCAAACAGACCACAAAATCGGAACTAGAAAATAATAATGTATTTGAGTGGATGTAACATTGTATTCCCTCTACCAGCCCTGCTCGTTCGGTTGACACATTGTTTTCTTTCCCTTTCCTTTTATCTCTTCAAGGATTTTTCTAGGTCAAATCTTTTATTCATTGCTTCTTGTAATTTTTAATAATCTGTCTGGATGATTTAAACCATTTTATAACACCGGTCTAATGAAGCATTTGTCTGTCTGAAATAAATTATTACCGAACTCTTTAATGATGTATTGAGCTTTTCCTTTGATGTATATCATATTACTCTGTATTTTGATTATCCTTACCACTTTTGGATTTGATATTATGATCTATCTATCTATCTATCTATCTACACACACACACACACACACACACACACATATATATATATATATATATATATATATATATATATATTTATAATTTCACCCCAAGGAAGGCCACTAGTATGCAGGGGTTACAGAGAGTGAAGTTGAGAGAAAAATAGGATATGGGTGGGGGACCGCGGAAAGGATAAAATCTGCATGGGATAGAAGATGGCGATTAACATTGTATTTAATTTTTTTTTAAGATTGTAGTTATCAGGGAAGCAAGTAAGCGGGAGGAGTGGCGGTTACATTTAACTAATTCAACAGTAAAATCTAGGACCTAGGTGCCAATCTAGTAGCACGCTTTAATTTACGTATTCGGGGCACCAGGGGACAAAAGCTCGTCAGAACAGTTGCCATTAAAATATTTGTAGAGGGAAGACACGTTAAGTCGGTGAGAAAGTGACTGAAGTCGACATGCCAGGTCAGGTTCGATTACATTGTAAGTCAGTTAAAAATGCGTGGTCAAAAAAGTGCAGTGTATTGCTCTTCTTCTGGAGTCGAGTATCAGCCATGCTGATAGGAAGGTTTCTCTATTGTGGTTAAATGGGATTACTTTCGTTTTGGAGGGATTAAAATCTACAATCTATTTCCTGTTTCAGTTAACCATAGATTGGAGGTTCTTTTCAAGAGCAGCCGACGGAACTGCTATTGAGACTTAAATAAATGGTAGCGTCATCAACATAAACATCTACTTGGGAACTGATGACATCAGGAGGATCATTGACGAAGATCAGAAACAGCGCAGGACGCACGATAGTGCCTTGTGGGAAACCAGCATTCGTGTGAAAGGATCTGGAAGAGAAACCGTTCAAAACGACGGAATATTTTCTGTCAGTAGGTCGTGTGAAGTAAGATGCTTAACCAATTCAACATTGTTTAAATCCTCGAATATATTGCCGAAGAGCGGTGGGAGACTAATACAACGATGGTTATAGGGCTCGGAATGTTCTCCAGAGTTCTTAAAAACAGGAAATACAGAGGGGGACTTCCAACAAGCTGGAAGGCAGCGAAGAAATAGTTGCAGAGCTTGGAGAGAACTGGAGGTAACTCTGGAGTACATGCCTTATGGGAATCTAACTTAAATTATGTCTGTGACCAGTGACGAGGCTATGCACATATCACTCAGTAGAACTTCTGTTCTAGTGAGGAAATCAAGTGTAGGTACTCCGAGTAAGTCGAGTACATATATATATATATATATATATATATATATATATAGAGAGAGAGAGAGAGAGATAGATAGATAGATAGATAGATAGATATGAACAGACTGAGATAGATAGATAGATAGATAGATAGATAGATAGATAGATAGATAGATAGATAGATAGATATGAACAGACTGAGATAGATAGATAGTTAATGAACAGACTGAAATAGATGAGTTGTAAATTTACTGATATATATCTGTATATTTGTGTATGTGTATGTGTGTGTGTACCGAAGATCGGTTCACAAATAATGTAATTGCTTCTGGGGAAAATGTCAACATGTGTGTAAATAACAAACTTAAATTCACACTGGAGAGTTACCCGAATATGGACCGATGTTCATTTCAGACAAACGGATGTCGCCACACCCATTATCATTTCGGTCTTCCTCGAAAGAAATAGTACCTGCATTCAGTTTGTACTCACGTTATCAAATATAACCAGTATATTTCTACTAATACTCTGTGGATAAACATTGCTACTGAAATTAAAATTCAAAAGGAGAAATTGACTTTCACCTCACAGAACATTCGCCATAAGTTGATGTATGTTTGAATTGGTTGAATTCTTTTTGTCCATGAGCAAAAAAAAAAAACAAAAAACAAAAACAAAAACAAAAAAAAAACAGAAAACTAAATAAATAAATAAAATAAACTGAGAACATTTTAGATTTTAAAAAAATTTTGAATAAAAAGTGAAAATACATCCAGACATCTGAGGATTTTTTTTAATATTAAATGCAGATAAAATAAATAATAAATAATTGTAAATTTAAGAAAACATAGGAAATTTGTGGCATCACCATCCTTGACCAAGAAATCGGAACAGGGTTCGTAATTGATAAATATGGAAGGTTGGTGCTGCTCAAAAGAAAACTGGAATCAACAGAAGGCAATCATGAAATGTTTTATTATAATTCTGCCTGCAACCCTTTAATTTGCACAAGCATTACGCCTTGCCAAAAAAATGGAAAAACGGAAAAGATACATCAGAAACGATACTTGGTTTTATTTTGAAAATGAATGTAAGAAAGAAAGAAAGAAAAAGAAAGCAGGAAAGAATGGACTATTGTGTTTTGCGTGGAAAGACAGAAAAGACATATCAGAGACGCTACTTGGTTTCATTTTGAAAATGAAAGAAAGAAAAAAAGAAAGAAAGAAAATAAAGAATGAAAGAAAAAAGGGAAGATATAAATGTTTAATGTCTTCTGCCCGTGCCACATAAATAATGGACTATTCCGTTTTGATCGCGTGGAAAGATGGAAAATAAAACATATCACAGGCGCTACATGGTTTTGATGAAAGAAAGAAAGTAAGAATGAAAGAAGAAAAAAATGAAGTGAAGACAGAAGGGTATAACGTCTGCTTCAGTGAAAAAGAAAAGTTAATTTCACATCTTTATATTTGTACTCCCTTACCTCTTATAATAACGACTAGCATTCATATTTATAAAAAGAAGAATTGTTGGTTATATACCATTGGTATACATGGTAAAACACAACAGTTCTCAAGGGATCGCCGTTCTTACCAACTCATGTCTACTTTTGCACTCCATCTGAGCTAATTTACTTAATTCGATAATTCATGACGATTTCATTTCTATCTCCACATAATCTACATTTACTATTCTGCATAAGTCTGTCTATATTGGGATTATTGTAGTCACTTTATAATAGAAATATTATAGTCATTTTATAATAGAATTATTCTCCCACAACAGTCATACAGATTTGCTTTCTTATATCAAATCATATTTTTAACCCCATCTCAATGTAATCTAATTTTAGACTTGTCGCTTATAATCTCTTGGTTAACCGCTTCTTCTGTGCCGCGCTCGTTCATAGCTCTCCACAATTTCCTATAATTTGCAGAGCAAAGCAATGTTTGTATCCTTACCATTTCTCACAACCTCTGTTCTGACATCCATTTACACAACCTGCTTTGGTAGGTTACTCACTGCTCTTCACGCCCCATCTTGCTTTCAGTATATCCTGTGAGTGTCAAATTCTCCGAAACTTCTTTCCGCATTATAAATTTCGACTGTTTCCATCTGATTCTAATTACAAGAGACCTTTCTGTTTTCTTTCTGCTTCAAACTTCCGCATTGCTTCTCACATGTCCTTTCTTCGGCCTTTTCAAGATCCTTCTGATTAACATCAGTGCTACGTGAAGTTTCTTGTTCATCCGTGAGTAAATTGTCCTGTATTCGCTTCTGTATCGGTGAAGTGACATCACATCATTTGTTTATGTCCAAGGAAATTTTCTGGCTTCTTGATTATTTTGTTTCACATTTGGTCATCATAAAGATCTTATTTTTGTTATGAGCATTGTTCTCAAGTATCTAGACGTGACACCCATGTCGCTTTCATTCCGTCATTTTGCAACTTTAACACAACAAAAAAAAAACCCTCTCGACACCTGACCCTGATACCCACCTCCCAAAAAAATAATCCTGAGATACACAGAATGTCAGACCCTGGGGCAGGTTAATCTGTACTACGAAACGAGACATTTACTGTAGATCATCTTAAATAATTAAGATAAAACATGTTCCTGCTAAAACCTACAATCATTTAATATCAAAAGACATCAGAGCCTTTCCTGTGTAGTATAAAGTCGGTGTTAGGGTTAGGGTTAGGATCATGTTAGTGTCCCACATTGATATTGTCAATAGAAATTCTGTTCTTGAGGCACTGTCTCGATAAGACTTCTCATAACTCAAGTACCTTTCAGAGAATCCACGCAAAGTAAAGGATGACAATTTTCCGGAGCTTTACAATCTTAATCTCTACTCCAATTTTCCTTAAGTGCACTTTCAGATTTTTAGATGATGTTCCAGGTGTTCCCATTACTCCAGGAATTACTTAAAAATTCACGTTTCAACTCCCTCCACTCCCGATCTCGAGTCTGGTATTTTTTAACCTTTCTCTGGAGTCCAGTGTTGTATCATTAGTCAATAATACGACACTTGCTATTCGCCTTATCTATAACAATAAAGTTGGATCTTCGGGCTTTGATCGTCTTGGATCGTGAAACCCCATAATATATTCTGACTGGCATTATCTACCAATGCCTCTAACAGATATCTATACAATTTCTCTTAGATTGAAGTCAAATTTACTGCGTGCTCCCAATGTACATCTTAAAACCTACAATCAATTAATATAAAAACCATGAAAGCCATGCCTGTGTAAAATTAGGTTATTATTATTATTATTATTATTTCCTTGGATTACTGGGACTTAATCAGAGACCTAAGGTCAGAGATGGCTTTTTATTACACATATTTTACATAGATAAAGCACTCCGTAATGTGTGAGCTGTACTTGTGAGTAGAACGGCGTGTATTTTTTTAAGGCATGGGCCACCAGGGACCCCGCTTTGATGAGTCTATAGGAACATTTTTTAATCAATCCGAGGACTCGAAGTACAACGGGGATTATTGATCTCCTTATGTGTCACATTTTTTAGGTTTCCACTTCAAGTTCCTTGTATTTTGATACTTTTTGAAGATCTTCAAGGATACATTATAATTTGCAGGGACTGCCATGTCAATAAGAAAGCGCATTCCGTTTTTCTGGTCTTTGATCACAACGTCTGGGCAATTAGCTTTGATTATTCTGTCTGTGTGAATTGTAAAGTCCCATAAAATTGTTACAGGTCTTATCTCTATAACCTGGTCTGGGTGATCATACCAGTTTCTTGCAGGAAAAATGGCATATTTTCCAGTGCAGAATTTTCTATTTTTATATTAGGTGGCTGCTAAGACTGTGCAACCTGATACAAGCTGGTCAATTGTTTCTGAATATTTATCACATAATCTGCATTTTGGACTAACATAATTTTTCAGTATGTGTGCTTGGTAATTTCTAGTTAGCAAGCATTGGTTCTATTCAGCAAGAATCAAAACTTCGATTTCAGCTTTTAACACTGCACTACGTAGCCACTGATGGGTACGGGTTTTGCCTACACCAGCTTGCGGGCAGAGTATTGACCATGGAGATGCTTATCTTGTCATCGTTTCTGTATTTGGTACATTGCATTTGCATTTGTTTTCCTTTTTAGGTGCTTTTCCGCTATAGTCGTTGTATATGGTTTATTTGCACTTTTATTATTATTATTATTTTTATTTTCTTTGATTTCTGGCGTTTACACATTTCTTTCCGGGTCACGCCCAGGGACCTAAGGTTAGAAAAGGCGTCATGACACTTTCCACTGACAAAAAAAAAAAAAAAAAAAAATTACATAGATAAAGCCCTTCGTAAGGTGTGGGCTGTACTTGTCAGAACAATTTTTTGTATCTCCTTGAGGCATGGACTTCCAGGAATCCCTTCAATTAGTCTACTTTTAATCTTTTCCAACCAGTCCTAAGGCTCCAACTACAACAGGGATTGTTAATGTTCCCCATATGCCACATTTTCGAGATTTCTATTTCAAGGTCCTTGTATTTTGACAACTTTTTGAATATCTTCAAAGATACATTGCAGTCAGCAGGGACTGCCATATCAATAAGGAGGCACCGTTTTTGTTTGTGGTCTTTAATAACAATATCTGGCCGATTGGCCTTGATTGTTCTGTCAGTGTGTATTTTGTAATCCCATAGAATTGTAACAGGTCATATTATTATTATTATTATTATTATTATTATTATTATTTTATTATTATTATTATGTTGTTGTTGTTTGTTTGTTTGTTTGTTTAAGGGCATGTTTAAGACTAATTATTTTAATTGTTTTAACTTATTTTTGAATCAACCTCTTCAACGTTTTGTGACTTTTTAATACATAGGTCTCTGAGTATAGTGGTTTCTTAGTCTAAAGCAGCGTTTCTCAACAGTTACGACCGGGCGCACTATTGCGCCTTGAGAGATACCAAGCAGATGATTTCCATGTCGTAGTCAAGACTATTTTAAACTCTTTGCAAAATTCCTTAATCTTTAAGAAGGTGTGGGTAATCTTTTCCCTTTTGCCTCCCTCAAGGGTTTGAAATCAGTCATTATCGGCCTTCAGATTCTTCATAAATCCCTTTAAATGAAAATTGTACTGCTAATCCTCTTTTGGGTGGGGATGCTAAAACAACATTTCATATTTTCAAGTTTGATGACTAAATTTTCTTTATTAAAATTTAAAGTGTGCCCCAAAGTTTTGTTATTCTACGCCCAGAAGTAAAAAAAAAATGGTTGAGACACCGCCTTAAAGTAATAAGTGGTATTCTACATGACATGAAGATCATTTAGTATGGGGCACAAGCTACTATTTGTAATTAACTGCAAAGAGGAATAAGAAATTAAATAGAACCACTGTCGTAAATAACACAGACATGAAGAATTTCTAAAATCCCATGTTATATATAAAGTACAGTGTGTATTTGTGCGTGCGTATGTGTCTAAGTAACCCCTCCGCTCCGACTGTTCCGATTTCAATGATTCAAAAGCCCTAGAAAAGTTAGGCGCAGGGAACGATTTTCGTTGTGCTCAGATTCAGTGTTGCCAGATTATGCGAGGTCAAAAATATATATTAATATATTATACTAGCCATTATCGTTGCTTTCATGGTTCAAAGGGAGTAACTATTATTTTCCTTTTGTATCCAAAATTGCTAGCTTAAAACTTTAAGCTTGCTTAAAAGCCGCCCAATCGGGTGGCATTTAAGCTAGCTCATGTTGAGGACTCTTGGTTTGGCCATCATCACAATAGCTAGGGAGTAGTAGATGCGATAGGCATCAATAAACTACACAAGAACTCATAGTTGATTGCTCAGTTAGGCATTGAATTAATGTTTAAGCTTACCTCTTAAAAGTTCAACATTAATTTTTCTGCTGCCACTTAATTTAAAGACAATTTGATGTACGTAGATCCTTATTTTCCGTACAAACTATTATTTTTATTTCATGAGTGACAGAACAGGGGACAAATTATAAGATAAAATTAATATAGTGTAAAGATTGGGAAACAGAAATTAGTTATATATTCAACATTTGAAGAGTTAGAGAAACATAATAGCTAATTAAATAAAACCTATATTATGGAATCAATATGTATAAATGTGAAATTGGGTCTCAATTCTCCAACGAATTCTGAAATTAAAAAGCACCAGCTCTACTTTATAGCAATTTGTATTTACTCAACCCCCAATCTGATAAAGTTGTGACACAAGGTCAGTTTTTAATGTGGGGATCCCGAGCGCGTACACCCGGGCTAGGAACAAAAATTTTCCGCAGCCCCCGCAATTCTCGGTTGCGCTGGCTTCGGTGCAAGCACTGATCCCTCTAATTGATGCAATGAGAGGGCGCGGCCTCGGGCAGCTGTTCTCTAGTGATGGGCACCTTTCAGTATAATTTTCATCAGTTGCGACTTTGTAATTTGACGGAGTCGCCCCTGAGTGCACTCTGCCCAAGTACAAAGACGCAACTGAGAGAATAATGTGTTACAAACCACTCGAGAGAGCGGTTTACACACTAGGTATTTACTCTGTCTCCCCACTAAGAGGAGTTGTGACACAAGGACAGGTTTTAAGGTGGGGACCCAAGCGCGTACACGCGGTCTAGATACAAAAATTGCCTGTAGCCTCACTCTCTCGAGTGAGGTTTACACACTAAAAGCTTAATATCTGTATTTTATATTATCTACGATCTCACGAATTGACATAAAAAAATCTCCCGATCTACTTAATAGCAATTTACACGCTAAGCACTCAATATCTGTATTATATATTATCTAGTTCTAGGCAATATCAGTGTTCAGGTTTAACTAATTTGCATATTGATTTTTAAAAAGTTTATTTCATTAATTAACTGTCGTTCATTACTGTTCTTTTATTCGAGGATTGTTTTGATTTTCATATAAAAAAAATATTTTTTTAGGAATATCGTCTTATGTAGTGCAGAAAAGTGTGTGAAATTTGCATTTTACTTGGCCTTCAAAAAGTTGGCATCTATTTGTAAAACTTTCCTTAAATATAACAAGCCAATTTATGAGTGAAATGTTCATTTAAAATTCTTGTTTTAAAGGTTTCAAATAGTGAATATATCTTATTTGCGAAGTGATAGCGAGTGGGCGAACCCTGCTAGAATAAAATAAAGAAATCGTTATTACTGTACAATACAGCTGGTCTGAAGTAATAATCTCTCTCAAAAACATGTCCCACTTTCCCGGTTACTGTTTTCTTCAAAGAGGAAATTAGAAAATCTCGCGAGAAGAATTTTGTCGGAGGACTGCAGAGCAAGAGACTAATTTATAATTAAATCTAGAATTTACTGGTTTGCAGTTTCGAGATGAAGGCTTTCATGCAATTAAATAATTATCGCGCCAAGTAAATCTCTTGGACAGCAGACGACAGGGAATTTGTCGTCGCCTGGCATGATTTAAAAAAAAAAAAATCAATAAACAGCCATAGGAAGTCGATCAAATTAACGCACATTTTAAAATGAACCGAATCATGATCTGCCAATAATTGGAATTCAAAATAAAAGAATTCTGAATGAATGCAAATTGTAATCATTAAATCGAAAATAGAACTGGGAATTCTAATGAAGATCATATATTGAATCAAATTTAAATACATGATTCATTGAATATTTTTAATAATCTTTTCACTGATCTAAAATTTTAGCGAAAAAATAAATTCGGTACAGCCATTGTATTTCAGTTTGGTTTGAGAGCCAAAATTATTTTTAAATGTTTTATTGAAAATAAGAAAAGGCATAAACTATAGAATCAGGAAACAGCCCGGTTAGTATAAACTCGTTTAAATTCTTGATATTTATTACGATTATTTACAACAGAGATGTATTGCCACAGAAGAATAACGAGAATATCATGGACAGAACATGTGAGCAGCGAGAACATTTCAAGGAAAATGGCAACGAAAACGCCACTGATACTTAGAATTCAATAAAAAAAAGCGATAGTTTAAATTTCTGAGAGACATCATAAGATTGGAAGGTGTGACGATTTAGACACTTACAGTGCATAATGAAGTCCAAAAGAGCAGAGGGAAACATCTAACCTAACGAGTTTATGTGAATGAATGGCAAAACAAGTTCTGATAGGGATGGTAATGATACAAACTTGTCAGAGCGACAAATGACAGGAAGCTGTGGAGAAACATGTCCTAAAGGGACATTGAAGTAGAACAAGAAGAAGGAGACCGCTATAGGGGAAAACAGACGAACACGCGGACGTAAAGAATTATGCTATTGGTATATTATTAGTTTGGAACTTATTTTAGCGCAATGTTCCTTCGAGACATAAATTCCTTTTTCTCTATCATATGTGAATTGTACATAACTGAGAAAGATAGTGGAGTAATTTCTTGCTGCGTTCTTCACCGTTTTGAGTTCAGAGTAGTCCTCAAAAAGTAACTGAAAGGCAAGTCTAGCCTACTGTTTACACCATAGCTGGGGCAGAAGAAATCGATTAGTGCCTTCCCAATATGCATTAGTGCAAGAGTAAATGCAGCAGACTGGGCTATAACTCGGGCCGACGATTCTAATGTCTGTGCTGATAAGCGTTATGTTGCCAGCAAATACGAAATATTGCCTGGCTTGAAAATCAATGTTCAAATACTGCTTTCTAACTAGGTTCAACTAAACACTATAGCCAATGGAAGGTACCTAACTATCCCATTCATCAAGCTGAAAGCGCTATTGATAATCGATTCTGAATCAATCGACAATCGTTATTACTTAGAATTATTGCGATTGCTGTCTCCTTAAATTAAACTCAAATTGAATTTGCGGGTTGAATTTACTACCGGGTTAAGAGAATTACACAAGCACAATTTGATACGAAAGGCGGATCAGTATTATTGTAACAAAAGTTGATATGAAATCACAACTGTGAGCATTAGAGAGGCACGGTGGAGTAATGTATAGAGGAATCGGAGAGCCAAGTTCGAATTCCAGTTGAATCCATTACATTCACTTAGGTGCTAATACCCTTGGGAAAGGTATGAATCCTCTTCTTCTCCACAAAGCTACGGGTAAATAGCAGGACAGACCGGGTTCTGTGACAACTGGTCTACCGCAGAAAGAAATGGCAACCTACTGCAGGAAGAAATCTGCTTCGTCAGTTATGTATCGAAAGATACATGGTCGCTAAAGTCTGTATCACGCATGGCATATAACTGACTGACTGATCTCAAATAAAATCAGAATGAGTCCTTTGGTCATCCTGTTGATTTGGTAATGTGGTACCCTAAAAAACAAACGTCATCTTTGAAGCTTAAAAAATCCAAATTCAATAAAATTGCTGGAAATGAAAAATACCCAAAAAACAGACTTTAAAAAATTAAGCAATAAACAAAGGAGGCCGATTAAAAAAAGGGTAAGAAAGGTGATCAATAATTTTCTTTAATTTCTCACCACAAAAACGTAAAATATAAAGTGTAAACAAAAAAAAGATATAACTCAAACTAAAAAGAGAAGAAAAGAAATGGTTTGCTTGTGTTTTTTTAAAACAAGCAAACCACTGCTAAGATTCCCACGTATACCAGTAAATCCGTAACTTAATGACAAAAAGTATTTATTTTGATCAACAAATGGATATTTTTCAAAATCATTTACTTGAATATATTCAACGCACTAATTTTGTCCAACTATCCATGTCTATTTTCATCTGCCGTCAAAGATGGTAACTCTATCAGGAAAAGGATTAAATATCATGAGGTTATATATATATATATATATATATATATATATATATATATATATATATATATATATATATATATATATATATATTACGAGAAGCCACGTATATTTTCTTTTATGTATATATAGAAAAAAAATGCAAATTAAAAAATAATATTCTTTTGTGAAAGTATTTATATACAAATAAATAAATACTTTCATAAAAGAACATTATTATTTTTTTTAATTTGCAATTTTTTATATATATATATATATATATATATATATATATATATATATATCAGGTAAAAAATCCGTGAGTAAGTAATCCAAGTAGATCCTATTAATATAAAATATTAAAACTGATCCACAAAAGAGTGTCCAATATAACTTTTATTATAGAGCATATAATTGTCGCGTTTATCTGTACCAATTTCCACCCTAATCACCTTAGGTTCCTTACCCCTCCATATCTATATAACTCCCTCCTCTATTACAGACCAATTCTTACTCCCTCTCCTTTTATTTTTATGTTTCCTATAATTTTCACATTAACTGTGAAAAAACGTGGGAATTCATTCACTTTAGTAAATGTATTTGCATTGATAAGTCTAGCAATTAAAAAAAAAATCTCCCATGGACAGAAATGTTCATCTGTATGTGGTAAATTGTTTGGATTTCATTAATTGTATTTCACACACACACACACACACACACACACACACACACACACACACACACACATTTCATTTATATATATATATATATATATATATATATATATATATATATGGAGGCATAATGGATAATAACTCAGAATGTATTGGTTGATTTTATTTTTTTCAGCATATCAACACCTCTATGGGTTACTTAATGACGAACTTTAAATATTTTGAACAATTTTATCGCTTCAACTAATTATATTTTGAACGCAATTTTATGCTTTCAACAACAGATAAAATGTATTTTTATACTTTCATGCTGTTTTGTTTGGGGTTTCACTATGTGACCATAGCTGGGATCCTAACAGGTGCTACCACCCAACAGCAATTACGAGGTGGTTTCATGGTCCTCAAAGCCTGCAATCTCCCGAGTCTCCGAGTTCTCATTGCCTGGTTTGCAATGAAAAATCGGGGACTCTAACTCGAATCCTAATCGAGTTGCATTCACCTATTTCCAAATACCATTATGAAAAGTATGAATGAAACTCTTCGTCTCCTTCTATCTATGGGTTAAATGCTAGGGAAAACTGGGTTGGCTGACAACCGGTCTAGAAAAAATATAGGTTGAATTTAAAATCTGAGAGGGTCATTTGAAAACCTTGTGGCACACTTAGTAAAGTGCATCAGTTCTCGTTATTCGCTTCTTTTTTTTTCGAAACGTGCAGTTCCTTCTGGAAAACCTTCATGTGCGAGTAGCCTGGGTTTCGTTTCTAAGACCTTAGCTGCTAAACCGCCATATATCAAAGGTTATCTACATCACGTGAACTCTTGCGAATAATGATTCTTCTTCTTCTTCCTCTTTACTTATATCTAAACAGTCACAAACAGCCTGGTGTACTGATGGCAATTTAGTTATACTTCATCGACAATGACACAATATCGCTAATAACAATACGATAAAGTACATTAAGACTACATTCCATTGCTGTGGACGCAATCATAACTCGATGAGCTTGTATGGATACAAGTTGATTTCATTGATATGGAATTATTCTTCGAATAGACAAGAATAAATTATGCTAGTAATATATAAAGAAATTGTTGTATTACTTTTATCAGTTTATTTGATAATGTGAATCTTTTCATGTACAATATTGATAATCGTACCGATGCCGATGCTAGCCTACCGGCAAGCCTCACTCAGAATTTAAGCTTACTTGTTTAGAATTGCAGACGATCTCCAAATTTTAAGGGTGATTTTTGTGTTTTAAAGGTTGATTTATAAGCGGAAATATACAGTATATATATATATATATATATATATATATATCTTAAAATAATTGTCGGGCTTTGTCCATTTCATAATATGTGACGTCATTTGTTTACATTTGATACGCCATGAGCAGATATGAATGTACGTGAGAGATTCATGGATGATTGAAGTTTATAAGCAGTAAATTTAACCTTGCCACCAGGACTATACTCTGTGGCCGAATCGGTAAAAAGGCATGTCAAATTAAATGACGGTTCCGTATAGGATGCAGGTTCGAATCCTGTCGAAGGACGAATATTTTCTATGATAAATGTTCAGTATTTACATTAGTCGGACTATTGACTGTTGTACGCTCCGGCCTTCTTCAGGTGGTTGGAATTTCGAACTGAACCCTTTATTTCGATCACTGGGGTAGACTGTTCTAGTTCCACGTGCCATGTTTGATGGATTCTCCACTGCCTTAACCAGGTATTGAACTCACCTTCTTTGGGTCTGTCACTGGATCTAATCAACACCTTTATCCACTGTGCCATGTGGACATCTGGGTATGAACTTCTGAGTATTATAAACCTAATGTTTTCAGCATCATTTTTACCAGTGCTCATATTGCAATTTTGCTGTTATCATTGCATGTCTTTTCCAGAGTTCATATTGCAACTTTGTTATCATTGCTTTTCTCTGGCACTCCTTATTACTGGTTCCCATATTGTATTTATTCCTATGCTTGGTCGGCTCAGGAGATTTTTGTGGCCTAACATATGTGCTGATTCCTTCAGTTTACGAATTTTCCAATGGTGTTCCCTGTCTATGATCTCAACATGATCCCACAGGGGGCGGTGATCTCCTTCTCTCTCCATATGTGGTCAGCCACGCCTGATTTTTCTACTTCCCTCGCGTTACAGCTTTCTGGTGTTCTTGAAGCCTTACCTTGAGGGGGCGGCCTGTCTCTCCTTTATATTCCTTTCCGCAGCTGCACGGGATAGCGTACACACAGTCTTTAATCATGTTCCTCTCTGTGGGGGGTCTCACTCGTGAGAGATATCTGCGAAGTGTTGTCACGCTTTTGAAGGTTGTCCTGATGTTATATGGACCGCAGATCCTTTGTATTTTCTCTGATAACCCCTTCACATAAGGCAGGCAGACTGTTTTCTGAGTGTTGTTGTCCTCCTCCTCCTCCTCCTCTTGTACCCGCCTATCCCAGATTTTGGTGGCTGCTGCCATGTACCCAGGGTAGTTGTTACGTTGTAGGGTACTACTTATACTGACCAATTCCTTATCTAACGTCTCTGGATCGCCACTTATGACTTTTGCTCGGTGTTGTAAGCATCGGACGATCCCTTTCTTTACGCTGTATGGATGGTGGGAGTCGAAATTGAGGTACTGTCCGGTGAATGTTGGTTTACGGTATACGGATGTCTTGAACCCATGCTCTGTTAGAGATATTAGTACATCCAGGAATGGGAGTGAGTTGTTACTCTCTTTCTCCATTGTGAACTGTATCGAAGGTCTTATTGAGTTCACATGGTCCAGTAGAACCTGGACATCTTCCTGATGTGGCCAGAGTATGAAGGTGTCATCTACGTACCTTAACCATATAGTTGGCTTTAGCGATATAGACTCTAATGCTATTTCTTCGAATTATTCCATGTATATATTCGCCATTGCTGGTGATAATGGCGAGCCCATTGCTAAGCCCTCATCCTGTCAATATATGTGTGATCCCATTCCGAAGTGTGTTGTTTGTGTACAGAAAGTCAACATCTCCATCAGATTATCTATTGGAATACTGGTCCGCTCCTCTAGGGAAGAGTCAGAGGTCAATCTATCTCTGACTACTGAAAGTGCCTCCTCCGTGGGTACCTTGGTGAACAGACTCACCACGTCCAAGCTCACCATCTGGTTGGATAGGATGGGAGCATCTTTGATTATTTCCACGAATTGGGCGAAGTTTCGGACATATGAAGGAGACTTTCCGATCAATGGGTCAATTATATCTACAAGGAAGCGACTCAGAGGGTGGCACACAGAGCCTTGGCAACTAACAATCGGTCCGAGTGGAATACCGTCTTTGTGAATCTTAGGGAGACCGTATATGTGAGGTAACTTGGTGTAACGCTGCGATAACTGCCTATACGTCTTGGGTGCGAAGTGAATCTTGTTCTTGATTAGGATCTGGACAGTTTGCGTTCCGTTTTCATAGTAGGATCTTTCTTCACTATGCTGTAGCTACCATTGCTAATGAGGTCTTCCAGTTTTCTGTATACTCCGATTTGTCCATCACTACAGTCGCATTACCTTTGTCAGCCGGCAGTATGATGATGTTTTCGTTCCTCTGTAGTAATTCAATCGCCAGTCTCTACAGTTTTGTTATGTTAGACCTGGGCAGCTTGGCTCTCTCCAAGGCCTGTCTCACTTTCCATCTCATTTCATCCGCCTGGGCCTGAGGGATGTTCAAGGCCACCTCCTCTACTCTGGCAATGATGTCCAAGTATGGCACCCGCCTGATGGTTGTGGCGAAGTTGAGACCCTTATTCAACACTGACTCCTCAGAGGCACTCAGCTGATATTGGCTGATGTTGACTACTGCTTTAACTGGTGGGTGATAGACCTTGTGCGTCACCTTCTGATCTTTCAATCTATTTAATTTTTGCACTTGGAAAAATTCCAACCACCTGAAGAAGGCCGGAGCGTACAACGCCCGAAACGTTGTAACAAATATGGCGACAAAGATGACGACAATAGTCCGACTAATGTAACTACTGTACATAATACCTCATCTCAGAAATATAGACAGACTATGATAAATGTTGTTTAATACTGTTTGTTATAAACAGAGCATTTACTTAAATATTTGTGTCTATAAAAGCAATGTTAAACATAAAAATATCTATATACTGTTAGTAATAAAAAAACGTTTTTCACTTAACTCATGTTTACTTTAAAGTTTCGTAGTTGCATCGATGCAATTCCTCGTCAGAACAGAGTTAGACTGTTAATATTTCTCAGTTTTCTTGTACTTTTATTGTGGTGTGAATGTGTTTCATTTTCGTTTGTTGATTGATTGTTACTTTCATTTTCTCTCTTTTCCTTCTTCTCTCTTCCTTTTATTTAGTTTTTTTCTTTCATTCTTTCCTCACCTTCTCTGATGACATCTGCTTTATTGATATTGTGTTACGCAGGGGGTGGGTGTTATATGTGTGCCCATGTATGCTCATGCGGGTATGTATGAACACATTTACCTTCACTTGTGTGTTTGTGTATGAGCGTCTAATTGTTTTGTTTTTTTTTCTGTCTGTGTGTGTGTTTTTGTGGGTGTATGTTCGGGCCCCTATATACGTTCTCGTTTGTGTGTGTGTGTGTGTGTTTCATAAAGAGTGTAGTTGTAATAAATTTTGTTGGATGTTATTTGCTGATATTATGGTTATTCTTTTCCTTGGTGGATTGTCTTCAGATTCGTATGGATTTGATGTTATGTGTTTTATGCGTCTATGCGTTCGGACCCCTACACCCGTTCTCTCTTTTTTATGTATATTTTCGTGTTTTGTGAAGAGTGTAGTTGTGGTAAATTTTGTTGGTTATTGTTTTCTTTTCTGGTTGGGTTTTGTTTGAGATTGGCATGAGTTAGATGCTAGATAGAGTAGTTTGCGTTTTGTGTTGTATTTTTTTTAATAGTATTTAGGTAGCAAAGAAGGTATTTGTTTAGATTTCTGCATTTCCCCATTATTTCATTCTTTTTATTTAATAAGTTATTTTGATTTTTAAATGTAATAATTTACTAGTTTTTCTTCCAGACACAATCTACAGTTTCTGCTATTGTTGTTGTGTGGGGTTGCTTTTTTTATAATTTCCCATTTAATCTTGGTAGTGATGTATGTAATTTGATAACGTTGTGTTGTTTCTGTATTTTTCTGTTTTAAATGAGGTTTAGTGATTGTTGAATCTTTCTTTGAAGTTTGGTTCTGTAGCTCCTATGAAACGTTTTTTTTCCGCGTTTATGATGTTTTTATGGTAGTTTAATATATTATGTTGTTAGTTAGACATTTGCTGTTAAGTGGGCAATCGTTTTTATTTCGGCATTTGCTTTTGCTGTTGTCGTTTTGTTGATTAATGCTGTGGCTATTATTGTCTTTGTTGAGTATTTTTTATTGTGTTTGGTTATTATTTTCTCCATGTTATTCATGCAGCCGTAATTGATTTTAGATTGTTTTTGTTGATGATTTTTGATAGTTTGTTGTGTTTGGGTAAATGCTTTTCGATTATTTTGAAGAATATTTTCCTATTTCTTCTTTTATTGTATTATTGTAGGGTGGGTTGAACCAGATTATATATAGCCCCACCAAAAATGCGATACCTAAGTTTTAAAATTAATTTAAAAAAATAAAAAAAGCTTTCTAGATGTTTTCATTTAGGTTTTAATTTCAAACTGACAGATTAAATTTAATATTTCCAATAAGTAAAATACATTACTGCATTTACGAACTAATTAAAATTGACTGAAATAATTTTTTTCAAAAATAGCTGATTAGCGACCTTTTTTAGCCGGCGTTTATCGCAATATAATTCTCTTTAATAAAACATCTTCCAAAGATAAAATATACGTTTATGAAACTTTATTTCAGCAACATTAACTGATTTAAAGTATAATTAAACTGATTTGAAACAAATATTATTTTCTTTAACTTTTAAATATCGCAGAAATGCATTTTTTAACACAGCAGTAGCTGTTGATTTAAGAAGTTGACATGTTTGATACCTTGATGATAGCTGGATATGTTATTCTATGGAGGCTCTAAGCGTAAAAAACAAATTAATATAACGTAAGCCCCTTCTAGATACAATTTTTATGTACTCAGTATTCTTAAAAAACAAAGAAAATATTCTCTTTAATGTTTTATTAGATTTTAGATTCTTTCTAACTTTAAATTTCCTATAATTATCTGATAATATTTATCTGATAATGCCGTGTATCTACAAAAATCAGCAATATTATACACATACAAAAAAATTAAAAATTCTTTTAAAAATATTGGTGTTTGATTATTTGTACTAAGTTTTCCCATTTATGATTAGTAAATATAGTTTTTACTTAATAATAGTATCATCTAAAAGGTGAAATTAATACAGAATATTAAAAGATTTAAAACTTATTAAACTATTGTAATTCACATAAATAATGAAAACAATTATTGTAAAATTCATCGAAAAAATTGTTTGTGAAGACAATAATGTCCATAGTATATTTTATTTATAAAAGCAATTAAAATCTTTTCTAATTAAATAATTTCATACTCTAATTGTATTTTTTTATTTTACATTTCGAGAAGATTTTCTGTAAATAGTGTTTCTGTTTGAGAAAAACAAATCAATGATTTAAATTCTCCAAGCAAGACGCTTTGAGCTAATATAAATATGAAGAGGGAGGAATTTTAATTTCTCGAAATTTCATAAAATTAAATAAGTGGAGGTAACAGATGTTAAAAAAAAATAGCAATATTTTCTAAAAAAAAAAAAACATAAAAAAATAATTGCATTCATTTGTGAATAAGTTCTGAAAATTTCATTAAACTCCGACAAATATTAGATTTTTGGAAAAATTTCCCAAAACAATGTATTTTTTACCGCAAAAGAAAGACGCTAAATTTTCGCATACTAATTATTGGCACACACGCTGACGCAAAAAACAACAACAAAAAACAAGAGTCTTAACCCATAACAATAATAATAATAATAATGTCCATGTTCATTGTTAATATTATTAAATATTGTCTTTTTTTTTTTTTGCTTTTATTAATAAGGCTTCCATTATTTTTAGCCTTTTTTGCATGTAGATGATGCTATTATATTTGTGTAGGTCTCCATGAATATTTAAATGAGATCTAATTGAGTTATGGTCAGAAAGGTGTAGAGTGAAAAAGGAAAACATTATATAAATACATACATACAACAAACTATTTCTTATTTAACAGTTCAAATATTTAATCCTTGAAAATGGCTAAACGTATAGCCGAAAACGCTCGGATAAAAAGAACATTCGGACAGTTTTTATATAATTTATCATCTGAAAAGAAAAAATATTAGATTGTATGAGAAATTGTATAAAAACCTAAATAAAAGCACCTTGTCTGTCTTATTCAATCACATGTGCAAGAAAGAAGGATTGCTGCCTAAACACACACACACACATATATATCTATACTAGGATCTTTACCATCTCATCCAAGACAGTCGGAGATATAATTAGTAAGAAAAATAAATCTAACCCCATATTGATGCTGATACTTATCAAATAAATTGCTTCCAGTGTAAAACCATCTATGCGGGAGAAACATCACGAAGTTTAATAATGCCGGATATAACGGACATAAAATAGATTTACACTTAGATAACCATTCAAACTCTATCGTAATAAACAGGAACAAAACTAGCGATAACTTTGATTTTATAAATGACTACTAATAACAATATTACCAACTATAAACACACGTCAAAAACATTATAATACATCACCAAACTTTATTAAATCCTTTCTTAAAGAATCTAATGTATGCCTTTCTAAAACTAACGGTGTTTGTGTAAAAATGTTCCCAACATGCGAAAAACCGCCAAAAGTAATGTCTACTAAGCCCTCTCACACACACTTAAGTTTATACATTATTATCTGAATGCCACCTAGAAAAAAACTAGAATTATTATACATATAAATAATAAATATAAATATTTCTGGTTATCCAATTACGCTTGGAATCAGTAAATTTGAATGGACGCGTCACCTTTCCTTCAATTCAGAAAACCACAAATTGTACTAACGTTACTTTAACAAGTCGAATATATATATATATATATATATATATATATATATATATATATATATATATATATATATATATATATCCAATGTCCCTGATAGCACGCATAAGTATATATATTAAGTAAGTCAAGAAAAGTACAAGTGACTTATCTGGTTGACCGATTCACAATAAAATGCCCATCAGGATGTTTAAGCACGAAACTGTTCAGTCAGAAAACTAGATAAGTCACTTGAAATTTTCTTGAAATTTTGTAATTTTCACATAATTTTCTATTGTATTAATAATTGTGTGTGTATATGTAAAAGAGATGTGTAAACACTAAAAAAAAAAGATTATAATCCGACAATATATATGATAATGTCGGATTAGAACTAATAACTATATATATATATATATATATATATATATATATATATATATATATATATATATATATATATAAAAATTGATTATGTCCGACAGTTATTTAATATATCTTATGTTCATACGAGAAATTTCTACCACGGGAATCGAACCTGTGCCCTATACGACACTCTGTAGATATATATAGATGTACGTTTGATAAATTGTTGTATATAAGATCCTTTTTATGTTCATAGATACGTTTCTTTTTCATTTACTTTTACAAGTTTCCCTATATACTGTAGGGAATAGATGTGCCATTCTGTTTTATATATACTTGTTCAGGATTATTATTTTAAGATGTACTTGGGCAACAACAATTTCTCCAAACATGGTTTATTGAATACAACCGACATGTTCAGCCTTTTTAACATTTCCCATACTTTATACAAATTCCGGTGAAAATGTTTTACATCCGGAGTAATTATATTCAACTCTCCATCAACTGTCTTCACGTTTAACTGTTATAAATTCTAATTTCACAATGTAAAAACGACAAAAATTTGTCAAACGATCACTTGTAATTCTTGCTAACAACTGTAGAGACTGTTGAAAAGGACTTGACTGTATAAAATGGATTTGGACTTTTAACATGTAAAACTTGCATATATATATATATATATATATATATATATATATATATATATATATATATATATATATATATACGAGGGAAAAAGCTCATTCCAGGGCATTCTCTCTTCTTGGAGGACCCCAACCATGACTAACCTTATTTTCAGGAGTTTTTACTCGTGCTCACCACGTTTGTCCAACTGGAGTTTGATGAGGGTATTTAACCCACACGTGGATATTTTTAATTCAGAGTTGTCCTTCTTCTAGACCGGCTGACAACCAAGACTATATGAGCCAGGCTGTCCTGCTATTTACCCATAGATATGGAGCCCAAACATTGATCGCATTGATTCATGTACATTATAAGTAAATTCTTATTACCATAAATGTTATATTTTCTGTGCACAAACGTTGTCGTTGACATCCCTATTTATTTTGCCTTATTCATTAATGAATTACATATATGGCAGGCTTTATGGATTAATGGTTAGCAGCTCGGATTGAGTAATCGTTATGATTGAGCCAATGAACCAAGTTCGATTTCTAATCCAGTTCATTACTTACGTGCCAATATTCTTGCGAAAGGTACGAATCCATCTCTTCTTTCCCCAGCTATTAAATATCAAGATATACTGGATCCCTTCTTGGCAACCAGCCTAGGAGAAAGAAACTCTGAATTCAAAGCAGCTGGCTGCCTTTTAGATCCTGTAGGTAATTTCAAAAACAAATCTACCTCGCATAGAGGAGTGACGGTGTACCGTCAACAACCCCGGTGCAAAACGAAACTGGAAAGACATTGCACTATTCAGCCTTGAATGTCACCATGATAGTGAGATACGATTTGGTGACCACGGCCACGAAAAATGAGCTAACTGATTAAAATGAATTATATATATTATAGATATCAGTCAGTTATGGGCCATGCGTGATACACGCTTAGGTGATCATGTATCTTTCGATACATGACTGACGAAGCAGATTTTTTACCGCAGTAATTTGCCATTTCTCTCTGCGGTAGACCAGTTGAGATCCAAGGTTATAGAACCCGGTCTATCCTGCTATTTATCTACAACTGGAGAAAAAAGAGGATACATACCTTTCCCAAGGGTATTATTTATGTGAATGTAATGGATTCGACTGGAATTCGAACTCGGCTCTCCGATTCCTCAATCCGATAAAATATCCATTACCCTCACCATGCCTCATAAATGGTTTATATATATATATATATATATATATATATATATATATATATATATATATATATAATTATTTATTTAAAAATATGATTCCAACGCTACATAAGAACAGCATGTTTCAAAACAAGAGCCGAAAACTTCAATATAATTATTTTAATTAAATTGAATTAAAAAAAATAAGCTCTGTTGCATCTTCAAGCGAATTTTTTTGGAATAATTATTTCTGAAATTTACGCGTTTTATTAGCATATTCATTATTGAAATCAAGATTACTATGGTAACGGCTAGACCAATTGTTTAAAGAAAAGGGGCGTAAGGGTTAATAATTTGTATCAATATCTCAGTTACATTCACAGACGTTAAGTCAGGGTAAGGTTATATATATATATATATATATATATAACATTTATGGTAATATGAATATATCTATAGTATAGTAATTGTATAATGAAACAAAGCGTATCAATTTGTTTGCATCAAACTGACTTATATAATGCCTTCTCAAAAATCAATTGATGGATGGTGTCCTGTTTAGTAGAGGAATCCATTGTTACAATCTGGGCGATATGTAAACTAATATAAGTAAATCGTATGCTTTGGAATTTTGTTTGTTTTTAAGCTATTTTCGAAGTATCTATTACACGAATAGTGAAATTCATGCCCTTCAGTTATTGGGGCTATTAAGTTGCCCGAATCAGGTGTTGCATTATGACTCAGCTCCCAGGAATTTTATATACGTTCTATCTCTATTTTTGTAATCACTGACCTCAACCACAAGGGCTTTCATTTATATAATAGTACAAGTGAACTGATGAGGTTGAAAATAACATATATGCTGACACTTTCAAGTCTCTTATTACAGCACTGGTTCGATATGAATATCCTGCCATTGCTAAACGGAACACTTTTCAATTAACTCACATCTACACGCGTTAAACTTTGAAGCCCCCTTCTACTACCCGAGTGTCGAGACTCATACAAGTCTAACACCAATGTCATGACGCATACACTGCAAACGACTAAGTCTTGACCACACATACAATTTCATCAGCAGAGTCCTGACCACCCATACACTTCCATTACAGAAGAACGGACTTTACGTTTAAAGTTCCGAAATTAAATCACTGGATTGTCCGAGAGAGTCGAATAGTGTTGATTAGCTGATCTGCATCTGGTTCTCTTGTTTTTTTTTAGATTAATAACTTTGTCAAGTTGCACTGAAAAGTTTCTTACGAGGGTGGACTGAAAAGTCTTCAGGCTGACTATAATGTTGTGAAATCTTGCAAGCATTAATTTGAACTCTTCTTATTAATAACTGCACCGTCGCTCTGCAGGTTAATTGGCCTCTGTCATCAACAACAAATATGGATTCATCATCACTGCGATACTCATTTCTAGAGTTTTTTTTTTCATGCTGGGAAAAGAGGATAGTCAAATGGGGAGGATGATCTTTTTGTTCAAAACCAGTCACGGATAACAGCCATTGAAACCAAGGATTTTGTGCTGTAACATAGTCCAGATGAAACAAGACAACTTTTATCAGTTTTTCTGGGCGTTTGGTCTTCATCGCCTTCCGTAGCTGCCTCACCAAGTTTGCATTGTATTCCCCGTTGATTGTGTGGTTCTTTTGAACATAGTCAATAAAAAGAATACCTCCTGCATCTAAAAAGCAGAGATCATCTTCCCTGCAGATGAAAGTTGCCTTCTTTAGAGCGGGTTTTTTTCCACTACATGACGTTTCTCTTTGTCTCTGGATCAAAGTGATAAACCCAACGCTCATCCTGGATTAGGAAATGTCCAAGGAAATCAGCTGGATCTGCCTCGAACGATGTCAGATTTTCCTGTGATGTAATCAATCTGGTGCGTTTTGAATGATGTCAAGTAGAATTTTCCCTCATGTCAAGTTCATTGTGCAGAATATTCTCAACTCTCTTACCGGTTATGCTAATTACATTGGCTATTTGATTTATTAGTCAGTCGCCTGACATCCATCACCATGTGGTAAATAAAGATTGACAATGCATTTCAATTTTTGAAGATTAAAATTCATCGGAATGCTATAAGCCGGAAGAGTGTTCCACAATAAAATAATAGAGAAGAAACTGTTAGCATAGAACTTATGCTTATATCTAGCCATTTCAATTGTAAAAATGATGAGCGTAGCCGCCAATGTAGTGTTGCGCTTAAATTCGTAAAATAGATGTATCAAAGGAGAAAGCTAATCAGAAAAATTACCATGAAAATATTTATGGCAAAGTTAAAGGGAAGCTACGTTATGGCGGTGATATAGTGGCTGATACCGAGATGTCAGGTTTGAACTAATGATATTGCAGAAGCATATTTTGATTTCGTCAAGAGCCTCTAGATAGTTGGCAAAAGCATCATACCAGATGTGGTAGTAATATTCAATTTTTTATGTTTACTTATATATGACTTATAGACACACACACATATATATATATTTATATATTATAAATTAATTGATTTAAAATATGTTTTTTTCCGCTACACAGTTCTAATTATGTTTCAAAAATGGAAGCTAAAACCCACGAATTTAATTGTCTATATTTCTGAGATGAGGTACAGTATTTACATTAGTCGGACTATTGTCCTTATCTTTGTTGCCATATTTGTCACAACGTTTCGGCCGTTGTACGCTCCGGCATTCTTCAGGTGGTTGGAATTTCGAACTGAACCCTTTATTTCGATCACTGTTCTAGTTCCACGTGCCATGTTTGATGGATGTCATTATCAGTTATCTCCTGCTTTAAAGTTCTCCACTGCCTTAACCAGGTATTGAACTCACCTTCTTTGGGTCTGTCACTGGATCTAACCAACGCCTTTATCCACTGTGCCATGTGTCCTTGAGGACATCTGGGTATGAACTTCTGAGTATTATAAACCTAATGTTTTCAGCATCATTTTTACCAGTGCTCATATTGCAATTTTGCTGTTATCATTGCATGTCTTTTCCAGAGTTCATATTGCAACTTTGTTATCATTGCTTTTTTCTCTGGCACTCCTTATTACTGGTTCCCATATTGTATTTATTTCTATGCTTGGTCGGCTCAGGAGATTTTTGTGGCCTAGCATATGTGCTGATTCCTTAAGTTTACGAATTTTTCCAATGGTGTTCCCTTCTCTATGATCTCAACATGATCCCACAGGGGGCGGTGATCTCCTTCTCTCTCCATATGTGGTCAGCCACGCCTGATTTTTTTCTACTTCCCCTCGTTTACAGCTTTCTGGTGTTCTTGAAGCCTTACCTTGAGGGGGCGGCCTGTCTCTCCTTTATATTCCTTTCCGCAGCTGCACGGGATAGCGTACACACAGTCTTTAGTCATGTTCCTCTCTGTGGGGTCTCACTCGTGAGAGATATCTGCGAAGTGTTGTCACGTTTTTGAAGGTTGTCCTGGTGTTATATGGACCGCAAATCCTTTGTATTTTATCTGATAACCCCTTCATATAAGGCAGGCAGACTGTTTTCTGAGTGTTGTTGTCATCCTCCCCCTCCTCCTCTTGTACCCGCCTATCCCAGTTTTTGGGGGCTGCTGCCATGTACCCAAGGTAGTTGTTACGTTGTAGGGTACTACTTATACTGACCAATTCCTTATCTAACGTCTCTGGATCGCCACTTATGACTTTTGCTCGGTGTTGTAAGCATCAGACGATCCCTTTCTTTATGCTGTATGGATAGTGGGAGTCGAAATTGAGGTACTGTCCGGTGAATGTTGGTTTACGGTATACGGATGTCTTGAACCCATGCTCTGTTCGAGATATTAGTACATCCAGGAATGGGAGTGAGTTGTTACTCTCTTTCTCCATTGTGAACTGTATCGAAGGTCTTATTGAGTTCACATGGTCCAGTAGAACCTGGACATCTTCCTGATGTGGCCAGAGTATGAAGGTGTCATCTACGTACCTTAACCATATAGTTGGCTTTAGCGATATAGACTCTAATGCCATTTCTTCAAAGTATTCCATGTATATATTCGCCATTGCTGGTGAATAATGGCGAGCCCATTGCTAAAGCCCTCATCCTGTCGATATATGTGTGATCGCATTCCGAAGTGTGTTGTTTGTGTACAGAAAGTCAACATCTCCATCAGATTATCTATTGGAATACTGGTCCGCTCCTCTAGGGAAGAGTCAGAGGTCAATCTATCTCTGACTACTGAAAGTGCCTCACCGTGGGTACCTTGGTGAACAGACTCACCACGTCCAAGCTCACCATCTGGTTGGATAGGATGGGAGCATCTTTGATTATTTCTACTACATGGGCGGAGTTTCGGACATATGAAGGAGACTTTCCGATCAATGGGTCAATTATATCTACAAGGAAAATTTCAGAGGGTGGCACATAGAGCCTTGGCAACTAACAATTCGTTTAGAATTAAATACTTTTTTATTTAATTTTGATTTTATTATTACATTTGAAATATTCTCATTTTTTTTTTTATTTTTATTATACTATATTTTTTATGTAAGAATAACAGTTAAAATTATGTATAATTTTATTTTTTAGTATTTTATAAACTGGGATTAATTTTAAATAATTTCAAATCTGTTTTATAATTTTTTATATATATATTAGATTAAAATTTTTTTTTTATTTTATTTTTATTTTTTTTATATTAAGATTTAAGTAAAATTTATGAAATCACCTAATGACGTCAAAATAGTTACTTAATTTCAAATTAATTTGATTTATTAAATAAAGTTTTTTTTTTTTCATCAATTAATTTATTTATAAACCTAGTAATATATTGTTTTAAATACAAAATTTTAAATCATTTTAATAATAATATTTAAAATATAAAAAAATCCAATTCTAATCTGAACACCCGCGAATATCTTTAAATTTAAAAAATAGTAAAAAAAACGTTAAATTTCAAAGTTTTGTTTGCCGTTAACAAATAAAAAAAAAATCCAAACGACATCAGAAAAGAAGTTCAACGGATGTCAGTTTATTAAGGTTTATTTTTAATACATCCCTTGTTTTTTTATACAAAAAATTTAAAATAATTACCGATACAAAAATAAAAGACATAAGGAAAACCCAAATACCCCTGTCCAGTCGAAAAAAAATTTTTTAAATTTATTTGAAAAAAAATAACCATGGAAACAGGATTTTAGCTGTGTTAAAGACTTTTTTGGAAAACCCAAAATTATAACGATCATATTTGATTTTAAAATTTTTTCGAATTTACTCCAAAATTCGCTTCTTTCTTTTTGAACATCATTGAAATGGAATTATGTCTTTAATTTAATTTAACTGCAAAATTAAATTCGTGGCTTTTAGCATTCTTTTTTGAAACATGGTTAGAGCTGTGTCTATTTCTAAATATTTTAAATCAATTAATTTAAAAATATTAATGCTCTGTAAATTTACATCGAGCACTATTTTGTAAAAATAAAAATACCTATAAGAACACCGGATTATATATCTTACTGTTCTTTCTTTTTATATATATATATATATATATGTGTGTGTGGGTGTGTGTGTGTGTGTGTGTGTGTATATATATATATATATATATATATATATAATGGACTCTTCCGTCGGTTTCGACGTATGAGGATTTGAAAGCTTATTGATTCAGTTATGAAAATTGAATTAAATCTTAAGTGGCATCTTTACCCGCTAGTGATTTATAAAAGTATGATATATATATATATATATATATATATATATATATATATATATATATATATATATATATATATATATTTATGATTTTAAATTTTAAACAAATCTTGAAACCAAAACATTTTAAAATCCATTAAAAATCCTGTCCAAAATATATAAAATCTGTAATTTTCGTGGTTAATTTCAGTTGATGACGTAACATCTCGGTTTTTTTATCCATAGTTTGTGGTGCCACAATTCCTGTTTCAGCGACAATAAACAGCAGTAACGGTTCGATGACTCGGCTACCTTCGGTCTGGAAACGCAGTCTGATACAGTCGTGAAGTCTCGCGTCCATTAACATTCACGCGGTCGTGTGCAAAAATCATATCTGCCTGCTCACGATATGAATATCCTGTCATTGATAAGCGGAACACTTCTCAGTTAACTCACTACTACACACGTTAAACGTCGAAGACAGACTAGCCAAAAATGTACACAAATGGCAAATTAAATCTAGTCTACATGGCAGCACAGTGCCATCTACCGTAAACTTTCTTTAAATTTAATAACTCAAAAACTAAGGATTTGCGGACAGATTTTTTTTATGGACTTTTGTGATTAACCCACCCCCGACGTCGGTAAAAGTATTTTTGATACATTCTATATAATCGTCAGCGTAAGGATAGACGAGTAACGTAATGGACAACATTGTGTCGCGTTCAAATGCCGGACTAGACTGATGCGTTCACTTTCGCACAAATAGGCAAATGCATGCATGCATTTCTCCTTTCCTGTCTGTTAAATATCAGGTTAGACTTATATATCTATAATCTATTATTGATTTAAATAATACAAGCTTTTAAATTTAACCGTTTTCTTTTAATTATTAAAATTGATATGGTCATACATGGCTTGGAAAAGTTGTGTATCTTTTAAGAAAGGAGATATTTGAAAAAAATCCGAGGCACAGATTTATGTAGATATATATATATAAGTGTAGATTCGATAGCAGCACTCTCAAAAGTATTCCGTCTCGCAAGTGTGGCAATTTGTCGTTGAACTTATTTCTACGTGTGACTAATGCGTTTGATAAGTTGTTGTGTATAAGATCCCTTTTGTGTTCATGGATACATTTCTTTTCTTTTTTTTTTCAATTATTACAAGTTTTCCTATATACTGTAGGAAATAGATGAGACAATTTATTTTATATACACTTGTTTCAGAATTATTAGTGTTAAGGTGTACTGGAGCAACATGAAAATTCAGCCAAACATGGTTTATTGAATAACATATTCGACCTATTTAAAATTTTCCATAGTTTTTCCAAATTCCGCTAAAGCTGGTTTACATTCGGTTTAAAAATATTTCATAGTTCAAATGACAAAAGAACTCGACTGTATAAAAATGGATTTGAACTCTTAACATTTTTAATCCTAATGTAAAACACATCAGTTGGAAGTTTGAAAAATATTCAAAAATTTAAATCGACATACATCTTCTGCGTTATTGAATAAGACATTTGTGTATATATAATGCATATATGCAGTTAAATGTAAAATATAATTCATCCTTGATAGTGCCTAAAATTATAGCTGAAAACACTTTGAGAACAGTCGTAGAATTTTTATATAATTTATGTCCTGAAATGAACATAATTAGACGCACACAAGAAAAATTATAAAAAAAAACAAAATATCACCACCACACATTGTCAGTTGTTTTGAACGAAAATGCGTATATATATATATATATATATATATATATATATATATATATATATATATATATATATATATATATATATATATTGGTGTACACAGAATAAATTCCAATAACCAAAAAATACTATTCTTAAAAAGTGCACAATACAAGTAGACCAAATATAATTTATTCGAAAATTATAACATATATATGTTAAAAAATCACTAGAAAAATAGATTCTTCAACAATTATAAGGGCTCAAAAAACTTGACTACTCGCCAGGTTGCAATGGGTAGAACTAAGTATAATGACACTAATAATAACTTGTGCAATTATTTTTTCAATCTAATAATTGCCCATTTCAATCGTATGATTGTTTAACTAAATTCTCTAGTTTATCTGAGTAAAATTTCTAAACTAGAAAATCCCAATATTAAACAAAAAATTACATTGGAAGTACTATCAATACATTCAAAGAACGTTGGTGGGGCTATGTGCAATCTTTCAACAGTAGTAATCATAAGTACAAGACTTCATTGTCCAAGTATTTTTGGAGTTTAAAGGAGAAAAACAAGACACCTACTGTTAAATGGAAATTAATTAAGAGAGCTCCACGTGTAATTCTCTATATGCCCCTTGTTATTTATGTCTTAATGAAAAATTTGAAATCATTAGATTTAAAAAGACCCATCTGTTAAATCAAAGGAATGAACTAACTCAAAATTTAACTTACTATAGGAGTAGTAATATTTTTGACGATAAGGTAATGTTACTGTAAGTTTAATATGTTATTATATTATGTGCTAATCCTCCTATCTATGTTCATATATGTAGGTATACGGTTATTATAGTGTTTGCGTACATGTGTGTATATTTTTAAAGATAGATGTATATATGCGTATGTGGATTTTTATGAATATATATATATATATATATATATATATATATATATATTATGTATATTATGTGTGTATATGTATGTGTGTGTGTGTGTGTGTGTTTGCGGATATTTATGTATATGTGAATATATTTATAACTGTAGTTATATGTTTGTCTATATATATATATGTTTGTATTGATGGTTGATATATATGTAAATATTTGTGCGCTTGTATATGTATTCGTGTTTATGCGTATGTACGTATGTGCGTGTGCGTATATATATGTGTGTGTATATCTATGTATATATATATATCTGTATATGTGTATATCTTAGTGTTTTTGAATGAATTATCTATGCTAGCTATAATCTACTTCTGTTTGATAGTGGTTTTAATATTGCTTGTGGACTCAATAATCAACAGTTGTTTTTTGTTACATTTTAATCTCCTATATGGACACTATATGCTTTATAGTCAGTTTGTATAAAATTGTTAGTATATATATATATATATATCAGGCAGGATGTGTGTGTGTAACACTTGCATATCCGCAATTTTCGACATTTTGCACCAAAATTTACATGCACATGCTCCAAGTTAGCGGTAAGGCCAAGACCGACTTTACATTTCCCAACTCCAATCGATAGTGGAAATAATCGAGTTTTTCATGCTTCTATGACACTTTTCATGTAGTTTGCGGCCATTTTGTACTGGCCAGAGTAAGAGCCTATAGCTGGCTGCCACGAATAGGTAGGAAGATTCTATTGGCCAGCGTGAAAGCCAACAGCTGACTGACACGAATGTTAACTATCATGCTAGCATGCAAAAGAAATCGATAGCTGCATTCGTCGCAAGTGTGAAAAATTTAAATCTGCATGGCACTTTACTCCAATTGGCTCATTCGCTTGCTTAAACTCAACGTTGATTCTGATTCCGCAGAACTGGGTTGGGTGTGAAAAAATTTTTAATGTTAACATTCTTTTTCATTCAATTTTTCCAGTTACGAGTCCTTTTTAAAGCTGATCGTTTTGTGTTCATTTTGTTTAGTTCTTTTTTTCGTAACAGATTTAATGTTTAGTATAGAGCTTACAAAAAATTCGCAGTGTGAGATAGGCAAAAAGTAAGGCATGTAGTAACATCAGCACGGCAAGGGCACTCCTTTAAAGGCAAGAAAGGGAAAAAATATTTTAAATCAAAGTGATAGCGATTGCTGTATGAGTCGTAAGATTTTTTTATCAAGCACGGGCAATGCACTGGGCCATGCTGCTAGTATATATATATATATATATATATATATATATATATATATATATATATATATATATATATGTATGTGTGTGTGTGTGTGTGTGTGTGTGTGTTAATACGTTTAAATTGTGTATAGGTATATATATTTATATATATATATTTCTACATTTCGAACCTCGAAAATAAGATATTTTTAGATTTTTTTTGTTACATCCATCTACCTAAGATATGTTGACGATATCCTTATGTTAGCTAAAAATACAGATTTTTACTTCAACTTCAAAAACATTTCCAAAATAATTCTGTCCTTAAATTCATTATGAACTCAATACTACTAATAGAATTTCCTTCATTGACATACTATAAACAAATAATAATGACAAATTTACTATTTCGCTATTTATAAAAACCTATGCCATATTTATAAATTCATAATTATATTTTAACTTGAGAAAGAAATGTCCATACTACTACAAAATAGCAATTTAATACTTCTTCAACTAATCCCAAACATATTAATCTCCTATATCGTAATCAAATGCATACAAATTATAAACAAGATGAAAATATACTAAAAAAATTAGTAAATACTAATATATCTACAACAGATCCTAGCAAAAAAATTAAACTAATATATTACACTAAATCCAGTATATCCAACTCAGTTATTCGCAATGATTCTTCTCTCTCGGTTAGCGATTTGCAAAAAACCAACATAGTTTACAAATTCTAGTGCCCTTTGGAAGATTGTATCTCCAACGGATTAAATAATATTTATGTTGGTCATATCACAAACTTGCTTTCACGTCGCTTGACTCTGCATTTGAATGATAACTCTAACATTTTTAGACATTTAAAAGAACATGCCTGCCCTCTTACACAATTCCGGAAAATCCTTGTTGAAAACACAACTCTACTTAAACATGAAAACAAACAAAAACTAAAAATTCTTGAAGCTATATACATAAAACAGTTGAAACCTAACCTGAACAAAATAAACTATGAAATCTCCACAAATATTCTTAAATGCCTATAATTGATAACAGAAGCCAATGGTTTATACCAATGGCTTTAGATACTTAATACTTCTTGTTTTCACTCTCGCATGGTAATGTGTGACGTCATGAGCTGCGGTGCGATTTTCGTTTCCAGCGTCTCATATGCACGAGTTTGTCGTTGCTTGGAAATCTTCAATGTAAACAAAAGCAGATTCTCATTATTGTTTTGTCCGTGTATTGTTTAATATATTGTAATGTAATTGTCATCCTTGATAATGGCTTATGTAAGCCGAAAGGTTAGATAGGATAAAAAATATATATCAATATTGTGATTTTCTTTCTTCTTTTAATGATAATGTTATTAAACTTATCAGACGATATGAAAAAACTTACATAAAAAATAAATAGACAAAAACTGTCTATATTATTTAATGAAACATGCATCAATGATAAAATATATATATATATATATATATATATATATATATGTATATATATATATATATATATATATTTTTGTTTTTTTTATATTCTATACATTTTAAAATTCTATGAATTTCTAATATATTTTATGTCTTTTTTTTTTAATTGTTCATTGACGAATATTTATTTTTATATTCTTCTAAATTTTATCTATTGAACTGTTATTTATGAAATATATTTTTATTTTATGTAATATTTTTAATATTTGAATATTTGAATGTTTTTATTCGTTTACTAATATTTTCAAATTTGAATATTTATATATATATATATAAATTGTGTGTTTTAATTAATGTATGCGTGTATTATCAATATATATTTTCTAAAATATTTATTTCATTGCATTTTTATATAAAATTGGCTGTTTTTTTCTAAGGGTCGTGGATATCTATTTCCTATTTCATTCATTTTCTTTTGATGTTTATATATAAATTAAATATCTAATTTAATTTTTTTATTATAATCTATTTGATGTAAATCCATTGCTTTGGTTTTTAAATATTCACCAATTTCATAATATCATTTCTTCAAATGTAAAAATATTTTGTTGTAACGATATTTTTTTTAAAATTAGTAATTTATATTTTTTTTCTAAATAAATTTTTTCTTTTCATATTAAAACACAATAAATAAATATATATATTTTCATATATATATTTATTCTTTAAATCTTACTTATTATATAAAACGCAGATTGTATGTGTGTTGTGTGTGTGTGTCTGTAACGTTTATATATTGGATCGAATTTCCTACATTTTTTTAGCCGATTTCAACAAAACTTCACAGGACTACATAAAATTACCTTTGTGATTGTTCTAACGGCGCCGAAAATGGGAAAAAACAAAATTGTTTTTTAATAAAAATCAATTTGAAAACACGATTAAGACACATCGTGAGAATGAAAGGGGGACAACTCACCCACGAAAATGTAAACAAAAAGCATAGCATGATGAAAAAAAAAAAAACGAACTTGACGAAAACAAAATTTTATCGTCTAATGTTCATATTATTATTAAAGAGGAAAGATCAAAGTATTTTGGGGGTATTTTTTTTACATTTTTTAATCGTTCCTAGCACGTCTGAAATTTTCGTTAAAAATATTGTTTTTTTTTTTTTTTAAAAAAAAATTTAGATAATCAATCATTTTCAATCATTTTTTTTTCGATTTGATAAAAAGATTAAAATCTGACTTTGATATTCTTTTTTAAAATCAATTATCATTTTTTCAAAAATGATTTTAATAAAAAAAGAAATTATACTGTTTATTTAAAATATTTTGAACAAACAAAGCTTAACTTAGCTTCTGCGCCGAAAAAATGTAATTTGAAAATAAAACAAAGCAGGTCATAACCTTTCGCGTCGCTTGACGATTGACGAAAAAGGCACATTCATGACGTTTAGATAACTTACGGGAGGATAATTCTTTCTACGGATGGAAGGAAACCAGAAATTATTTAAGTGAATAAATTATTTACCTCGTTACTTTTAAGGAAAACTTTCAGCGCTCTAATTTTTTTTTTTTTTTTTTTTTTTTTTTACTTAGCTTTCATTTTTACGTTTACGATGCTTTATGGAAAATATAAAGAAATTAAAAAATAAGACTGTTAATAGTGAGATTAAATTTCATAAGAAAAAGGTATCTAATTAATTTAGGTACCTTTCTTATGAAATTTTATTTCAGAAGTATACATAAAATACTATAATTTTATGTACATTTATTACATTTTTTTACTGTGTTATTTGTATTTCCATTCATTTTATTATTAATTTTGATATTTCATTTATGGAAAAAAATGTCATAACTGAGATTAATATAAAAAAAAAAGATCATATAAATTAAAGTTTAGCAGTAGTTAAATTTCATAAGATTATACTGTTACTTGTAGTACCCTTCTCAGTTGAAATTGAAAACTCAAATTAACTTCTCCATACGTGTTTCATAAAAGTAAAAGGGCTTAACAGCGGAGAACAATGCTGAACTCAAATAATGCAACTAAATTGTATTCTGGTTGGTCTTCCGTACTTGATAATTACTGTCCGACTATAAACACAAAAATTACATTTCTTAATTACCATGGCTAATCTGATTGGTCCAAATTATACAATTTTCAAAGGGCTAGACAATGACAATCTCACACGGACATTTTGAAAGGTTGATGTTGCTTTTAACTAATGTTAAAATATTTTTTTTTTCAATTTAAAAATTTTTTTAAAATCTTTTTTAAAATTAAAGAAATAAGAAATAATTGTATTAAAAAAATTCAATTTTCATTGAAAAAAATTTTTTGCTTTCAGAAAATATTGTCCATATTCATAAAAACAAATTAAAACAAAATAAAAGCATTTGAAACTAAATAATATATTTGTTTTATTGAGTTTTTGTATGTTACAATTCACAAAAATTTTTTGTAAAAAAAAAAAAAAAAAAAAAAAAAACATGATTTGCATTCTTCAAAGCCTTGTGCTTTTAACTATTGTAATCACTAAAACCGATGGTCTCAATTTTCTAGAAAATTTCATAAAATTAGTTATGGGGTGTTAATAAATATAAAAAAAATATTTCTGCCATGACTTTAATAAAAAAAAATATATTTATAATAATTTCGATCATCTGTGAATAGTTTCTGAAAAACATTCATTAACATCTGACAATTATTTTTATTTTTTTGCAAGATTTTCCAAATTAATGTGTGTAAATACAAAAAAACGCGCTAAAAATTATCTATGTTATTTACTACCCCTTGTTGCGACAAAAGAGAAACAAGGTTTTTTAAATCAAAATTTAGAATATTCTAAAAAATGATGGAAAAAATTTTTAAAAATAATTAAAAAAAATTTATCTATCCTCTTCATAAAAAAAAAAAGCATTTTTTGACGATAAAATTTTTTTTTCATAAACTTTGGCGTCTTTTCATCAGACTATGCTCTATGTTTTAGCGATTCCGTGGAGTGACTTAGGTTAAAAAAAAAAAATGTTTTGTGTGGTTGTGTTATGTGTGTGTGTGTGTGTGTGTGTGTGTGTGTGTGTGTGTGTGTGTGTGTTCCTTTATATATGGGATCGGATTTCTTACATTTTTCAGCCGATAAAACAAACATCCACTTTTTTTTTTTTTAACGTATATATTATTTTCTTGTCTTGCACATTTTTTTTTATTTATACATTCAGAATGCTTTAAAAATTCCATTTACAAGACAATTTTTTATAATAAAATTCTAATTTATTCAATCGATTAGACTCATCATAACGATTGAAAAACAATGTTTTTTTTTTGAGTTTGACCAATTCGTAAAAAAAAAAAAAAAAAAATTAAGACATGCGTGTCCGTCAACCTAAAATAATCTAACTATATCTGATTATTACGAATCGAAAAATTGATAATTCTTTATCTTTATCCCTAAATAAAGATAATTCCACGTACTTTAGGGCCGTTTTTTATAATTCCTTTGCAATTTGTTACAAGGCAGATCAATAAGGCATTATTCTATTTGAAAAATAATTCAATTTTTAAAAAGAAAGTATTAAAAATAATTTAAAAATGCCGACGTAAAAATCTGATAGACAAAAAAAAAAATAATATTTCGAAGATGATAATTATTAAGGAAAATAACACAGTACTTGTAATAAATTAATAAACCCAAATAAAGTTAATATTTTTTATTAGAAACAACGAGGAAAAAAATATATTCAAATCAGAATTCTAATTATGAATCACCACAAGCATTTATATGTATTTTTTTTTTTTGTATTCAATAAGTAAAAATCATAAATTTAAAAAAAGATTACAGAAAAAGGCTACCTACATTTTTCAACCGATTTAAAAAAAAAATCACTTTTTTTTTTTTTTGTAGTGTTTCTTATTTATTGTCTTGCACAAATTTTTTTTTTTTTTTTTTACATTCAGAATGCTTTAAAAATTCCATTTACAAGACAATTGTTTATAATAAAATTCTATTCACCAATCGATAGACTCAAACGATTGTAAAAATGTTTTTGTTTGAATTTGGGTTTGACTTGTCTTTCGTAAAAAAAAAAAACTAATTAAGACATGCGTGTCCGTCAACCTTAAACAATAATCTTTGTCAATTTTATTTTTTTCTTTTATGATGGTCGATACTTGATCTATATCTCTTATTGTTACATGCCCGGGCAAAATAAGGATCTAACATATATAATTATATATAATATAAATTAAACTTAAGAAATTAAATTTAAAATTGGTAATTTTAATTTTTCAATTTTTTATTTGCGATATTAATTTAAAAATTTGAATGATTTCTTTTTAATTTAAAATAAACATTAATCATATATTATTATAACCAAGGTTCGTTATCAAATTTTTTTTTAATTCTCATATACTTGTGTATTTTGATTGGTCATTGCTGCTTATGTAACAGCGTTTCCCCTATCGAGATTTTTTTTTCGAAATTCCACGTTTTAAAACTCTTTATTCTACATTCAACACCATTATTTGATAAGACAAACAAATTAATGTTGAAAAAAAATTAAATTTTTGTATTTGATTTTTTAACATATTTATGTTTTTAATTATTTATATAAATAATTATATTTATATATATATATATTGAAATATCTTTTACAATATATATTATTTGTTTTATTGGAATTTATTTGTATAAAACCATCTATCCTATAAATTTCCACCATATATTAAACCCAATAAGGATTACAAACTGAAATTTTAATACCACCATAAAATATAACATATATAAAATTAAAAAAAAAAAAAAAAAAAAAAAAAAAAAAAAAAAAAAAAAAACAAGGAAATAACAGCTTTAATATAATAACAATAATATTTTTTTAAATTAAAATTAAAATTATAGCAATCTTCAACTACCATAATTTTACACAGAATACCTATTATCAGGATTTATACCAAAAAAAATTAATCCATATAACAAAATATGATAAAATAAAATAAAACACCAACAACCACTTTTTTTTCAAACTTCAAAACTAGCTACCACCACTATAACCACATTCATGGTTTTATCATTCTCCCACCACCGTTACTAATCATTTCTACCAATTTACAATTTTTACCAATTTACAATAACTATTAGCTAATTATATTATCACTGTCTCCAATCCCTTGCAACATTACTATGACATCATATTATATAGACCCCTTATTAAATTAAACTACCCTCTCACCCAGCACATTAAATATTAAACATCACCATATAAATTAACGAATAAGGATTACAAATTTCTACCTGTTACATATACAGTCACAAAAAAACAAACAAATAACCAGATTTAAATATAACAAATAAACCCCCATTTTTTTTTTCAAAAATTTAAAAATAAATATAAATAATAATAATTTTTTACCTATCATAATTTTACAAAACCCCACCACACGTATATACATACATGCGAGGAAATATTATTCAGCGGAAAAATAAAAATATGACATGTATACATTCACGAGACATTCACGAGACATTTCCGTCACACTTTCAATCTTTAAATTTCAACATTTCAACATATAAATGCGTATGTATAGACACAACACCACCCGTATACATACATATGTCATATCCGAAACTGCCCACATATGTTTATATATGTATGAGTCCCGACGGACGACCAAGTATGTATATGTGTCTGCATATATCGATGTTTGCGTTAGTACGATGACATAAGCGACGAAAGTTCCCTCACCACTTCCACAATAACACCAATACACGCAATCTATATAAACCCAAATATTTAAAAAAATTAATCAGTTTGTCTGACGATTGCTAAAGCGTGAAACCCAGGTTCACAAACTCACATCTATCCAACCAAATATGTTAGCTCTATCTCTGATATTGAGCGCTTTCTAATAAGTACCGCGCATATAATATATAAATAATTATACATATATATATTTATTTATATTTATATACACTTTTCACATATATTTCGCTCCCCCACGGGTTGAGCACTCGCGCTATTCTTTTAACGAAAATGGATAAATTTGACCTACGATACTCACTGAAAAGCATCCCCATACCTACACAGGCTTCATACAAACTCCAACTAACAGAGAAAATCGAAAGTCTAATAAGACGAATGAGATGGAAAGCATATTTCTCCCTCAACGGCCCAAAAAACCAAACAATTGAAAAACCCTAGACATTCAACTTTAATACAAAAAAGTGTCCACCAATATGCAAGAAAATGTTAAAATTCGAAGGGAACATGATAAACATAGTTAGAACCTTGAAATTCAAATGACACTTGGACTATTTCGTGAAAAAATCACAGACGACAGGAAAAAAATAATCAACTCTAACAAATCTATTCATTTTATTTCACAAAACCACAAACATATATACTATAGAACCTACAGCCTACAATCAACTCTTAACCAACAAAATTACACAACTATACAAAAAGACAAACACGAATACAATAAACATTATAAACCAAGAAGCCAAAAATATAGCCACCAAATTGAATATAGACGGAAGAGTAAACAAACTAGCTGAACAACATGCTTTCATCACGGCAAAGGTCCACAAAGCCAGATTCGTAGAAAAACCCACATTCAGACTAATCAACCCGGCGAAGAGCGAGATAGGGAAAATTAGTAACAAGATACTAGAAAATATCAACACCAGCCTAAGAGAAAAATTAGGTCTCAACCAGTGGAAGAACACCAAAGACGTCATAGAGTGGGTTAAAACGATAGATAACAAGAACAAATCCACTTTCATCCAATTTGACATTGTGGATTTTTATCCTTCCATTACAGAAAGCATATTAAATGAACCTATACAACTGGCACAACTAAATGTAAAACTCACGGACGGAGATATAAAAATAATCAAGCATTGCCGCAAATCCCTGCTGTTCCACAACAATGAACCATGGGCATATATTTATATACACTTTTCACACACACACACACACACACACACACACACACACACATATATATATATATATATATATATATATATATATATCAGGGATAAAATCTCATTAATAAGATCGACCCCCAACCATATATATATATATATATATATATATATATATATATATATATATATATATCAGTGCCATGCGTGATACATCATTAGGCGATCATGTATCTTTCGATACATGACTGACGAAACTTCAATTATTTTAGTAGGTTGCCATTACTTTCTGCAGTAGTTGCCATCCAAGACTATAGAACACGGTTTGTCCAGGGGTGGGGGAAAAGACATTCATACCTTCACGAGGGTATTAGCCCGTGTGTGAATCTAATAGATTCGACTGGAATTCGAGCTCTACTCTCTGATTCCTCAATCCGAGCCGCTATCCATTACTTCACCGTGCCTCATATATATATATATATATATATATATATATATATATATATATATATATATATCACCATGATAGTGAGATGGAAAGAGTGTTGACCACGGCGACGCAAAATAAGTTAACTGAATAAAATGAATTTATATATGTCAATCAGTTATGTGCCATGCGTGTTACACGCTTAGGCGATCATGTACCTTTCGGTACATGACTGACGAGGCAAATTTCTTCCCGCAGTAGTTTCCAATGTCTTTCTGCGAGAGACCAGTTGAGATTCAAGGCTATAGAACCTGGTCTATCTTGCTATTTACACATAGCTGGAGAAAAAAGAGGATTCATACCTTTCCCAAGGGCATTAGCACGTATGTGAATGTAATGGATTCGACTGAAATTTGAACTCGTCTCTCCGATTCCTCAATCCGAGCCGCTATCCATTACCTCACTGTGCCTCCTACTCTCACACACACACACACACACACACACATAATATATATATATATATATATATATATATATATATATATATATATATATATATATATATATATATATATATATATAACATTTATGGTAATATGAATATATCTATAATACAGTAATTAATGTAACAAAACGATCAATTTGTTTGCATCTAACTTATATAATGCCTTCTCAAAATCAATGACATAATTGTTTAATTTTATCGATTGATGGATGGTGTCCTGTTTAGTAGAGGAACCCATTGTTACAATCTGAGCGATATGTAAACTGATATAAGTAAATTCTAAGCTTTGGAATTTTGTTTGTTCTTAAGTTATTTTCGAAGTATCTATTATACGAATAGTGAAATTCATGCACTTCAGCCACAAGGACTTTCATTTATATACTAGTACAACTGAACTGATGAGGTTGAAAATAACATACATGTTCACCCTGTCAAGTGTCTTATTACAGCACTGGTTCGATATGAATATCCTGCCATTGCTAAACGGAACTCTTTTCAGTTAACTCACTACTACACACGTTAAACGGTGAAGACAGTGTAGCCACAAATATACATAAATGACATATGATATCTAGTCTACATGGCAGCACATCTACCTGTTGTAACCTACAGAATGTTACTGAATAAAATAATCACACGAAGATTGGTAATAAGTTATAATAATTAGGACACGAACAACACACATAAGATTCGCCAGCTGTTCGTAGAAGTAGTTCACTACTAGAAGTGAGTCAAGGGGATTCTACAATGAATCTCCAATTGCAGACCAACATACAGCATTCACCACTGTATCCATGTGAATGAGGACATACCCATTATTGTCCGCAGGTATGCTACGCCCCCCTTTTTTTGGATTTACTCCGTACAGAGTCAATCATTTCCGTATCCCTTCTTTCTTTAACTACGCCTCTTTCGGACTTCTATCTCCGGAGCTTTCTGAGGAATGTGTACATCGAAAGTATCAAAAAGAGGCCTCCATAGGTTTAACCTTGTCTAGAGTAATGTTCTCTTCAGTTGAATACCTATTTTTAATTCAATTATAGTGCATCTTGTGCACCATTTCAAGACATTTTAGTAGCTCGACCATCCTGCTAATTCTTGGGACGACGGTTCCAACTTCCCAATATTTTTTATTTGACTCGCATGTATGATAAAAAACCTTTTAACCAATTTTATAATTTTTTTCAGGTTTTTGTAGCGCATGATCATGTTTTTCTTATTGGGTATAAGTTTTTCAAAAAGTGATCGTATTTTTCGCGCAAACATAATTTCTGCCGGAGTGAAGTCAGAAGTCAGTCAGGAGTCAGTCTATTCGGTGTACGCCTATACACCTGTAAAAATTGCTGTAATGCAGCATCTGTGGATCCACCGTTGTCTTTTATTAGAGCCCTTTTGAAGGTATCCACAAAACGCTCTGCCTGGTCGTTACTTCTAGGAGGGTAAAGGGCAATTTTTATACACAAAATTCCTTAAATTCTTTCGATATAAATTGAATGCCGTTATCCGACACAATCGAATCTGGAACTCCGAACCTCCCGAACAGTTCGTGTAAAAACTGAATTACTACTTGCATGGTTGGTTTGTTACATCTGTATATCTCTGGCCAATTTGAATAAATGTCTACGACAATTAGATAATACGTCCCATTAAGTGGACCAGCAAATTCAACATACAGACGTAACCATGGGAGGTCAGTTTCGGAACTCAATTGGTGGTGCTCTAGCCTCCAAAGCACAGCCTTTGCATTACTTCACCAGACATTCAATGTCTCTATTCATGCTACGCCAGTATACGTAACTTCTCATCAAGCTTTTCATTCTGGATATACCAGGATGTCCTACATGAAATTCTTTCAGGATTCTCTTTTGTAGTACCAAAGATATCACTACTCTTTCGCTCTACATGAGAACGTCATCGCACATTATCTGCTTTAGTCCTATATTTAAGTTTTTCCTTCATTTCAGTAATAAATGTGTCTCCCAATGCTTTACTTTTTATATCTTCCAACGTCACAGGTAGTTCCCGCACAGTATTGCATAGTGCGTGTTTTTATTTCTACTTCCGATTGTAGAGAAGCAATGATTGTGTCTTCTAAAGTTTCATTATTCCATGGAATAAGTCTAGTCAACCTGCATAACTTTAACATTTTAAAGTCGTAATTTAGTAAAATGGTTCCCCATCCTTGTAACCTATTAGCCGTATGAGTTGATAATCCTTTTTGGACCCATAAATAGCTATCACCGGTTTGTGATCTGTTTGTAGAGTAAACCTTCTCCCGTGAATGAATTTATGAATTTTTTTTCAGAGCAAAAACAATCCCTAAACTTTGCTTTTCAATCACGGAGTAATTTTTCTCAGCTTGTAGAAGCGACCTGGATGTGTGTGCAATCGGTTTAATCGATCAGTCTTCGAGTTTATGCATAATGCAGGTTACTATATCGTACGCACTAGCGTTACTTGCTACGATTATTTCTTTTTTCGGATCTTAGTATGTCAAGTACAAGTCAGACGTTAGTATTTTTTTTTAATTTTCTCAAATGCTTCTGGCATTCCATCGTCCAAGAGCATTTAGCGTCTTTCTTCAAAAGCTCATTCAACGGAGCTTGCAACCATTGCATATTTTGTACAAATACATTATAGTAACTTGCTAACCCCAGGAAACTTTTTAGGGTGTCCTTTATACGCACTGGCACGGGCTGGATCTGGTGTCCTGCCCTTTTTGTCAATTGTCTGACCTAAATACTTAATTTTGTCCATAAAAATTCACACTTTTAGTCCTTCAATTTGAATCCATAGTCCTGAATTATTCTGAAAACTTCGAAAATATTTTCTTGTGTTCTTCAGAGTTTTCCCTTCTTCAGCAAAATATCGTCAAGATACGCAACTGCAAAGTCCAGTCCACTCAGCATTGTGTCCATTACTTGCTAAAAAAAGGCAAACGATTAAATTTGTACATCCCACGACGTGTATTTATGGTCAGTAATCTTGAACATTCGTCGTCTGAATCTGAATATACGCGACGAAAATTCCGACCACCGCTACTGCGCAAAAACCTCTTCCGATCCCGGAAGTGGATAATGATAACTTTTGAGGGCATCATTTAAGCCTATGGAAAAATCCGCGCAGACACGTATCGCTTTCTACTTTTTCTTTATATAAACGGTTGGCGAAGCCCAATCGGTTCATTCCACCTTCGATAAAACAGCCATTTTGTCGAGTCTGTCAAGATCATCATCAATTTGTTTTAGCGAAGCAAATGGTACATTTCATTTCTTTTTGAAAACTGGTTGTACGTTTTCTTTTAGATCGAATTTAGATGTCATTTTCTTGCACCTGTCTAACTCACTAGAAAATACGTCTGAGAATTTAGATTTTAATTCTTCTTTTAGACTTTCTGCTTCGATAGTAAAACCTTTCACTTTTTAGCAGACGAATTGATCGGACTGTTCCATAAATTGAATTGTTCCAAACAAATTATTAGTGTTTTTCATGACACAAAGTCTTAACTTCAAGGTTTTATCCCAATTTTCTCCTTGTATAAATATTTATTATACTCAAATCAGAACCACTATCGAGTTGCAATCTAATGTTTTTGTTCAGGATTTTCACAAATTTTCTTATAGGAGATTTATCCACGCTAGTAATGTAATTTTAATGTAATTACTCAATCGTTTTTTTTTTAATTTTGCCTTATAGTGTTTTTTTTTATGCCCCTTTTTCCACACCGAAAACATGGTTTCTTTTTGTAAGGACAATCCTTATACCAATGTAATTCTCCACAAGCGTAACAGGTGTTAGGAGTGTTGTTTTTTTCGTTCTTCACTTTGTTTTTTGATGCAGTTTTTTAATGTGCGACACGCCGCTTATCTCAGTATTTTTGGCATCTCGACGAACATTTATAAATTTCTGACAATCTTCTGCTAAGTTTTGCAACGTTAAATTGGGTTCGTTTTCCAATTTATTTAAAATTCTTCTTCGAATTTCAACGTCTTTTGTTGACACCAACCCTTGCACAAATATCAAGCATTTAAAATTGTCAGGGCTTCATTGAATTTAAACTTTTCACAATTTTCGTTCACAATGCTCGCGAATGTTGTGAATTCCTCATTCTTTTTTTTTTACGAAATTCATACATTTTCATCTTTAATGGGACAAAGACGTTTTGTTCGTACCATTTTTACTGTTCGTCTTGCCGTTTGACTATTTTAAGTAATATCGGTTTAAGGTAGGTACCTCTAAGAGATCGCTAAAAAAAAGAGCATAGCAGGATGAAAAAGAGGCAAAAATTGTCGAAAACAAAATTTTATCGCCTTAATGTTTATGTCATTATTAAGAGAAAAGATCAAAGTATTTTGGGGGTATTTTTTTACATTTTTTAATCGTACCTAGCACGTCCGAAATTTTTGTTAAAAATCTTTTTTGAAAAATTTTTCTCCACTCAGCACAATTGACAATTTTTTTCCATTTTTTAAAAAACAGGAATTCTCACTTTGAAATTATTTTAAATATCAATTATCATTTTTTATTTTAAATATCAATTATCATTTTTTCAAAACTTATTTTAAGAAAATCCGAAATTATAATGTTTCTTTAAAGTATTTTGAACCAAGTTTAAAAAAAGATGTAATTTGAAAATAAAACAAAGCAGGTCATAAACTTTCCCGTCACTTGACAGGTGATGAATGGCATATTGACGGATTCCGTGAAAATAGTTTGTTCTACGGAAGGAGAAAAGTAAAATTATTTACATGTAAGTGAACAAATTATTGACCTCGTTATTTTTAAGGAAAACTTTCAGCGCTCTAATTTTTTTTTGTACTTAGTTTTCACCTCTACGTTTACGATGCTTTATGGAAAATATATTATAAAGAAATTAAAATAAGGCTGTTAAGAGTGAGATTAAATTTCATATTTCATAAGAAATGTATCTAATTAATTTATAGGTACCTTTCTTATGAAATCTTATCAGAAGTGTAGATAAAATACTATAATTTTATTACATTTTACTGTGTTATTTATATTTCCATTCATTTTATTATTAATTTTGATATTTCATTTATGGAAAAATGTCATAACTCAGTTGAAATGGAAAAATCAAATTAACTTCTCCACACGTGTTTCGCAAAAGTAAAGGCCTTAACAGAGGAGAATAATGCTTAACTCAAATAAAGCAACTTAATTGTATTCTGGTTAGTCTTCCATACTTTATAATTACAGCCCGATTATAAACACAAAATTACATTTCTTAATTACTGCGGATCTTCTGATTAGTCAAAATGATACCATTTACAACATGCTAAAAAAAGGACACTTAGGAAACCGATGCGGCTTTTAACTAATTTTATAATATTTTAACAACTTAAACGTAAAAATCTTTTATAATTAAGAAATAACAAATAATTGTATTAAAAGTTCATTTTTCATCGAAAATAATTTTTGCTTTCAGAAAATATTGTCCATATTCATAAAAACAACTAAAAGCAAATAAAAGCATTTGAAATTAGATATCTTTGTTTTATTGAGTTTTGTTTGTTACAATTCAGAGCTGATTTTCAGGTAGGGGGGGTCCAATTATAAATAAAAAAAAAACATGAGGGGTAATAAATATAAAAAAATATTTCTGCCATGACTTTAATAAAAAAAAACATATTTATAATAATTTCGATCATCTATGAATATTTTCTGAAAGTTTCATTAACATCCGACTATTATTTTCATTTTCCAAATTGATGTGGGTCACACACACACAAAAAAAAACGTGCTAAAAATTGTATATGTTATTTTACTAGTTCCGGTTATACAAAGAGAAAAAAGGTTTTTTAATTAAAATTTAGAATGTTCTAAAAAGAAGGAAAAATTTTAAAAAACAATTACAATAAACTTTGATCTTTCCTCTTAATAATATAAACATTTAGACGATAAAATTTTGTTTTCGTCAAATTTGGCGTCTTTTTCATCATGCTATGCTCTTTTTTTAGTGATCTCATGGAGGTACCTAGTTTAAGGTCTTCCATTTTTATTTTTCCCAATGAAGCCTTGGTGAATTTTAACGTGTGATTTCGGAAATATCTTTTTTTGTTGTGCTGGAGAACATTTCCTTGATTTGCGGCCAAATTCTTGACACCAAAATGTCGCACAAGTGATGTTTTCTGATTTGGGTAAATCTTCATCACTAAAATGCTGTATTTTGGCCAAACCTTGTCAAAATATTGTATTTTGACCAATCCTTGACACCAAAATGTTGTAATTTTGGCTAATCCTCGTCACCAAAATAATTACACGAAGGTTGGTAATGAACGATAATACTTAGGATACGAACAACACATATAAGATTCGCCAGCGGCGTGTAGAAAAAATAGTCGACTGCTAGAAGTGAGTCAAGTGAATTGCACAATGAATCTACAACTGCAGGATATCTACCATCCACCCAACGCAGTTAGATGTTGCACAAGGCCGAATTTAACGTGGGGTATTCGAGCCCATAGGCTCGGCCAAAAATTCCCAATAGACCCCTTATAAAACGGGATCGGGTAGCTTTTTCCCGGAATGAAACTCTGCCCTTCGACATACCCTCGTCTGGGGACCCTATCTACCCGGAGGCAGAGAGTTTGATCAGCACAGCTGAAGATGAATTACCATCTGCAGTATATTTTATTGTATTTAAAATACAATTAGGGCACAAGGCCAAAATGGGAAGGGGTTGAGGCTGATCATCACTATCTTATACCTAGCTAATCTGATTCACGACCCATTTACGTATTACAGTTTCCCCATTCACCATAAGAACTTTTTCGTCACCAATCAATCCTCCATCCTCCATAATAACGCACCCTCTCAAGGGGAACCTACAAAACGCGCCCCATGCCTTAAAAATTTAATGATAATAAATATATATATATAAAATTCTAATAATGAACAATGAGAGGAGAAGATATGAATCCAATAATAAACTAAAACTCAACACAAAGTAAACTAAACATAACTGATGTTAGTAGGGCCCGTCCAACCCTCAAAAAGGAGAGGCCGCTGTATTCTGCCCATAGGACAAAAATCAAGAAAGATTTCTCTCACTAGAGTGGGAAAAAGGATAAAAATAATACGGGCATGGGAAAATATAAAGCTGACCCAATCGAGATGGAAAAGGGGGGGAAGCAAAACTGGGGAGGTTGGGAATCTCGACTTGAATCATAACCAAAGAGGCAGCCGGGAACAGGCCAGGAACAACACTTACTCACATTAACTAGGTACACCAAAGCTTGTCTTAACCTAACCAAGGGGAAGGCGTTACAGGAAACCACCCTGATGTGACGTAGGTTGAACTAAAAGAGAAAACCAAGGCTAACCCCGTTCAAACGAACCAAGCTCGCCTCTTTCACCCACCTTTCGCTGAAGGCTGTCGAATGCAAGCGTTTCCTATCAGTTCTAATTTTCATCTTGAGCTGATGTTCAAAGAATCGAATCAGATCCTGATGATAAAGACGATTGCCTCGCAAGACTTCCCTCGTTCGCGTCGTCCAAATCACCATTCAGGCCGTGGCCAGCAGCGTCAGAAACACCATCCGTTTCACCCCAGAATACGGGGGCGACACATTGTCACACATGTATGCGCGATCAATGAGCACAATCTTTTCGGGAGCAAGACGAGCCGTTACCTCGCCGACATGGTCCCATAAGTGGCGGACACGGGGACAATGTGGAAGGCGTGCGAAGCCGATTCTTCAAGACCAAGGCCACACCGTTTACAGTCTGGCAAATCCGCCAAGCCCCATATGAAAACCTTGTCATTGAGAGGCGGCCAATTCCAAACCAATCGCCAGGTAAGCGAAAACTCAGGGTTACTGAGATAATCCGCCGCTGGCGCCCAAGACCAGAAAGAGCGAAACTCCTCCTCCGACAAGTTGAGCCGCTCACGTAGAGAATCCTTCGATACCCCCTCCACTAGAAGACGATAGAAGACCTTCCTAGGCCGTGAAAGGTACATGGACCGAGGAACGGCCAACAAGGCCGACCGACATTCGCGAAGGAAATCAGATTGATCCAGGGGTTTACGAAGGCGCTCAACCCGCGAGATGGGGGGATTGATAATAAGGTGAGGGAACGCGTCCCTAACAATCCCCGACGAATCGTCGGCTGCAAACCAACATACAGCATTCACCACTGTATCTATGTGAATGGAGACATATCCATTATTGTCCGTAGGTATGATACTATACTGCCGTAAACTTTCTTTAATCTTAATAAATCAAAAACTAAGAATTTTCGGACAGATGTTTTTTATGGACTTTTGTGAGGAACCCGCTCCCGACGTCGGTAAAAGTATTTTTGATACACCCTATATAATCGTCAGTGTAAGGATGGACGAGTAGCGTAATGGACAACGTTGTGTTGTGTTCAAATATTGGGCTAGTCTGATGCGTTCACTTTCGCACAAATAGGCAAATGCATGCATGCATTACTCCTTTTCTGTTTGTTAAATACCAGGTTAGACTTATATTTCTATAATGTATTACGTATTTTGGGCACCTAGATGTGGTGTAATGGTTAGCAAGCTATGTCTCGCTAGAACAATTACGACTGAGTAGTGAGTTGAACTTATTTTTACGTATTACTAATGCGTTTGATAAATTGTTGTGTTTAAGATCCTTTTCGTGTTCCGATACATTGTTTTTTTTTCTTAATTTTTACAAGTTTCCCAATATAGTGAAGAGAACAGATGTGACATTCTATTTTATATTTACTTGTTTCATAATTTTTATTTTTATGTTGTACTGGGCCAGCAAGAATTCAGCCAAACATGGTTTATTGAATAACACCGACATGTTCAGCCTACTTTCCATAGTTTTTACAAATTCCTGCAAAGGTGTTTTTACATCCGGATTAAAAATATTCAACTGTCTATAGTTCAAATGACGTCACGTTTAACTGTGATAAATTCTAATTCTACAATATAAAAATGACGAAAATTTCTCAAACGATCACTTGCTATTATTGATAAAAAACTGAATGCATATATGCAGTGAAGAGTAAAATATAATTCTTCTTGATATAGATTATAAGCATAGAAGAAAATATTTAGAAAACTTTCGGAGAATTTTTATATAATTTATGTTCTGAAATGAAAAAATTATACGAACACAGGAGAAATTATATGAAAAACTCAACTTCCTCAACTTGTCAGTCATTTTCAACGAAACTTGCATATATATATATATATATATAATGTACCAGGGATAAAAGCTCATTAGACAGATCCAATTCCAGAGCCTTCTCTCGCCTTGGAGGACCCGACTCCTGACTGACGTTATTTTCAGGAAGTTTTGGCCGTATCCACTACGTTTGTCCAACGAGAGTTTGATGAGGGTATTTAACCCACACGTGGATATTTTTAATTCAGAGTTGTCTTTCTTCTAGACCGGCTGCCAACCAAGACTATATGAGCCAGGCTGTCCTTCTATTTACCCATAGATATGGAGCCCAAACATTGATCGCATTGATTCATGTACATTATAAGTATATTCTTAATACCATAAATGTTATATTTTCTGTGCACAAATGTTGTCGTTGACATCCCTATTTATTTTGCCTTATTCATTAACGAATTACATATATGGCAGGCTTTATGGATTAATGGTTAGCAGCTCGGATTGAGGAATCGATATGACTGAGGCATCGAGCCGAGTTCGAATTTCAGTGCAGTTCATTGATTTACGTAATATTCTTTCGAAAGGTACGCATCCATTTCTTCTTTCCCCAGCTATGCGGGAAATATCAAGATATATTGGATCCTTTCGTGGCAACCAGTCCAAGAGAAGGAAACTCTGAATTCAAAGCAGCTTGCTGCCTTGTTCTTGTTGGTAACTTCAAAAACAAATCTACCTCGCATAGAGTAGGGACGGTGTAACCTCAACAACCCCAGTGTAAAAAAAAAAAAAAACTGGAAAGGCATTGCACTATTCTACCCTTAATCTCACCATGATGGAGAGGAGTGGTGACCACGGCCACGCGAAATGTTCTAAGTGAATTATATATATATATATATATATATATATATATATATATATATATATATATTTAATTAATTCATCGAGTCTGATAGAAACCTCAACAGAATGCAGAAAGCACTGAACGGCTGCTTCGTCCTATATTTGGGACTCATCAGCAATGCGCATCCACTACCGAGAATTGAAACCTTGACAGTTAGGTTGTCAAGCAAACATCATACCAACTGTTTTAATAGGCCTCGGTGACGAAGAGGTTTCTATCAGACTCGATGAATTAATTAAATATAACTATCGAATCCTCCTAATAATTACTATCTGTGTTTATCATCACTTGAACCGGCTTTTAATGCTCCAGTGTGAGCAGCTTGGTGAGAGTAGTCGTGGTTCCAGGAGGCACAGTCCTATGGTTACAGAGAACGCAGTATGGTTCCAGCACGGAATATGTGAGCGAGCGGCGCTATGTTGAGTCTGATTTGGAATCTCTTCGTCACCGATGCCCAGTGGAGCAGTTGGTATAATGTTTGCTTGACAACCTAACAGTCAGGGTTTCAATTCTCGGTAGTGGATGCTTTCTGCATTGTTGAGGTTTCTATCAGACTTGATGAATTAATTAAATATAATTATCGCATTAAATTATATATATATATATATATATATATATATATATATATATATATATATATATATATATATATATATATATATATATATATATATACACACACACAAGTATGACATTGGTGTACACGGAATAAAGTCCAATAACAATACTATTCTTAAAAGAGTGCTCAATACAGATTGGAGCAAATATAATTTATTCGAATAATATAACATAAATATGTTATAAAATCACTACAAAAATAGCCATTTTTTTTCAACATTTTTGGTGTTTTATTAAATATCATGGTGTTGAATGTAGATTCTACATTCAACACCATCACTTATAATTTGAAAATTTAAATATATTTGATAATTTTATATATATATATATATATATATATATATATATATATATATATATATATATATATATATATATATATATATATATATTCAATTTGTTAGCATCAAACTGACTTATATAAAGCCTTCTCAAAATCTTTTATATAATTGTTTGGTTGATTGTTGGATGGTGTCGTGTTCAGTAGCGGAATTGTTACCAGGTGGGCGATATGTAAACTAATATAAGTAAATAGCAAGTTTTGGAATTTTGTTTGTTTTGTTCTGCACAACTTATTTTCGAAATAATTTATGTTTTTTTTTTTTTTTCTGACTTTGGGGCTATTATGTGTCCTGAATCAGGTGTTGCATTTTATGGGTACAATGACTCAGCTAGTTGAAACATTTTGATACTTCTTTCTTTCATAATTATCCAAACCCCCGACAGCTTTCATTTCTATAATAGTGCCACTGAGGAGATTGAAATTACATAACATATATGTTAACTCTTTCAATTGTCTTATTTTAGCACTGATTCGGGGCTCTTGTGAATTTCCGCTGCCTGGGTCACGACACTTATACAAGTCTGGCACTGATGGCATAACACATGCAACTCAACCACCTGAGTCTTGACCATTCATATAATTTCACCACCACTCATACAATTTAATCACCGAAGACTTGACCACTTATATTCTTTGATCACTCATCCTCTTCCTTCACTTGACTCTTGACCATTCATACAATTTAATCAAATACAAAAATGGGTTTAAAGGTTTACAGGCTTACTATGAAGGTTTTAGTTTTCCTGGAAATAAATAATGAAGTTATTAATAAAAAGGGTTGAAATTAATGCGTGCCAAATTTCACAGCTCTAGCGCTAGTCCTTCATCGTCATTTTATGAACTTTTCAACCCATCGGCTTGCATTTTTTACACAATAAATGCATCATTATTTAACAGTTGTCTTTATTTTACACAACAGTTACTAGTGTTTTCATTTATTTTTCTATTTTAGTTTTGAGATTTTTTTAATCTTAGGTAACGAACATAAAAAAACCCCGTAAAAACTGGATCATTGCTATCGAAATGAGTCCGATCGCAGAAGTAATATAGTATTAACATTAATCTGAAAAATGGATTAGAAATTTCTTTATTCTTCAAGTAAAAGCAGTTTAGCAGTATTGCTCTAATCGAAGGCTTGCTACGATGTGCTAATTTTTTACAGGCATACATTAACAAAGAACAGCATCCACAAAGAGAATAAAGATCATTAAAATAGTATTGTCATCTTTTGCAGATAAAGCAGAATGCTTTGCTCGTAAATTCTCTACTATCTCTACTCTCGACTCGATAAGGAGTATGTTTGCATCCTTCCCCAATCCTAGAACTGTGTCTCTACTGTGTGATATCTATATAACTCCGTTCATAGTTTATGATATCATTTCGAAACTAGATCACCACAAGGCTTGCAGATTTGACGGTATCCCAGAAATTATCCTAAGAAATATGCTCCTGAACTGATTCCTGTTCTCGCCAGACTTTACAAGAAATGCTTCGCTGCTTCTTCTTTTTTTATGTGACGTGTCTCTTCAATACCTAGGCGATGATGGCCCTCCACATCTTCCTGTCCTTTGTTGCTCTTAATAACTTTAGTCTTTGTTATTTCTCACAAGCCCTGTTCTACCATCCATTTACTCAAGCTCATCAAATATGTTACACGCTGCTTTCCTCTGTTCCTCTTTCCTTCGATCTGTCCTGTGAGCATCAGATTTTCTAAGCCCTCGTTCCTCATTACGTGCCCCAGAAATTTCAACTACCTCTTCCTGATGTTAAGTATAAGTTTCCTTTTTGTTTTCCATTTTCTCTAAAACTTCGTCGTTGCTCACAACGATGCTATCATGGTATCCCCAGGGATGGCCCATGGTATCCTCAGCATCCTTCTGTAGAACCACATTTTGTTGCTTCAAGTCTCTTCTTTATCTTTGATTGTCCAGCATCCACTGGCATATCGAAGAGCAGATATCACATGACAGTTTAGTACTCTGTTCCTTTTTATTTCTTGATACTCTGCTGAGCTTTTGGAAGACAACTTTGGCTATCCCAATACGCGTTTAGATTTTAGTATTGAACTTCCTGTCCCCTGTTAGAACGCTCCCCAGATATTAATATTTCTGTACTTGTTTGATTTTAGTATCCCCGATTAGTAATATGCATTTTGGGTTGTCCCTTTTGCTAACAACCATGCAGTCTATCTTGTAGTCCGTAGCAAATTGAATTCCAAAACAATTGTTGGTGCACTAATTTCCATTCCTATTGGATAGCTCACTATTATTTTCTTGGCTTAATGAATATTTGTAATAAAGCCTGTGTTTTAATTTTTTTATGTGCCGTGTCCTCTCAGGATGTAAGCGATTATGTCTCTTGATAAGTTCCTGTCCTTGTAGCTCTTAATAAACTTTGATTTTCTGTCATTTATCATAAGCCTTTTCCCGCTATCCATTTATTTAAGTTCACTAAATCTGTCATGCGTCGTTTTCCTCTGCTCTTCATGCCTTCTTTCTGTCCCGTGAGTATCAGATTTTCCAAGCCCTATAAATTTTCCTGTCTCATCTTGATGTTCAGTATGAGTTACCTTTTTGTTTCCATTTGCTCTAAAATGTCGTAATATTCGGTCCAAGGTATCTTCAGCATCCTTCTGTAGAACCACATTTCTGTTGCTTCAAGTTACCTCTTCATCTTTAAGAAGATAGTTCAGCACTCATTGCCATACAAGAGGACAGATATCACATAACAGCCTAATAGTAATATAATACCGTAATGATTCAAAATGAAAAAGCTGTGTTGCAGAAACAATCGTCACTTGCATCATATCGGGTGTTCAACTATAAAATTCCCCACCTATTATATCCTGCAGCTTTCGTCACACTAGAAATAATAAAATTTAAATAAAGTAAAAGTTTTACATAAAACAAATCCCTAACACTATTTTTCGAATTGCTTCAATGCGTTTTACTTTCTCTTAAAAAAAAGTTTTTATTGAATAACTTCTCCCAAGGCAAACATTAGAATCAATGGTTTTATTGTTTTCAAATTAAACTTGTTTTATCAAATTCATTGAATAGTGTAATTTAAACAAAAAAGTTTTAGTTAAGAATGGATTCGTAGCCAAAGATTTTTTCTCCAATTCTGGTCATCGATTTTTTAAGAAATTCACCCCAAACAAGGCAGGAGTTCCACTAGCACGCAAGGGGTTACAGAGGATTAAGAACAAGAGTAAAGAGGCGTGTTTGAAGAAATGATACAGAGAAGGAGGGGGAACAAGATCAAGGCGTCAGATGTCGATTGACATTACACTTGAATATTTGAAAATTATAGTTATCGGGGAAGTAAGCAAGGGGCAACGAGTTTCACTGACGGGAAATGCGACAGAAGAAGAGACGGTTACATTTAAGCGTTTCGACAGTGAAAGGGTGGGACTGAGATGCCAGCCTAGTAGCTCGCTTAAATTCATGCCATCTGGGAACCAGTAGCTTGTCGGAACGGTTGCCTTGAAAATGCTTGTAGAAGAGACAGAGGGCAGCCACGGCACATCTGTGAGAAAGCGACTGTAGACTAGATGGCATATCAGGACCTCACATTGCATTCTCTGGATTTTGTCGAGGACCTCTAGACGTAGAGCGGAGGCACCAGACCATATATGACAGCAATAGGACGGATGGTTGATTTATAGATCCTGCTGAGAAAAAATCGGCATTCTTTTAAAGCAATCATTTCCATCTTCTCTCAATCAAAACTCGTTTTCCCATGAGAGTCTTTAATCAAATATGTTTTTATTAATATCATTTTGGCCGCGTTTGTTTCTCTTTAATCCTTTCACCACAAACATGGCGATAAAGCCACTAAGACGCAGGGGAGTTACTGGAGGGTGATGGAGAGTGAGAAGTATTTAGTGAGAAGAAGTGATGAGAAAGGGAAATAAAAGAACAGGATTCAGGATGGGAGGGGGCGTTGCATTTAAATTCTTGAAGATTGTAAGTGGCAGAGAGAAGTATGAGATCCTAAGATATTTCTACAGGCGAGAAAAGAATCTATTAGACTAGAACTTACGGTTACATCAAACCAGTTCAGCAGTAATACGGTGAGACCTAATTGCCAATCTAGTAGCACGCTTAAATTCATGCAATCAAAGTGCCAAGAAGAAAAGCTTATCAAAACAATTGCCACGGAAATACTTGTAGAAAAGATAGAGGAAATCCATGTTACGCCGTTGAGAAAGTAAGTAAAGTCGAGATGCCAGGTCAGGATCGTTTACATTACATATAATTCTTTGAATTTTGTCAAGAATCTCGAGAGAGATTTCAGAAGCACCAGACCAGATATGGCAGCAGTATTCAATGCACGGCGAATGGTAGATTTATAAATGTGCAAGAAGGATACTGACGAGAATTGTTTGGCATGTCAAAGTGAATCAACTTCCCTAGCAGTAGTTGATTTAATATGTCTCCACTTCATGTCAATGAAAAACGTGAGCCCAAAAAAGGCGTAAGCCTTCCCTTCCTGGACTTTAGAATCAGCCACGCTGCTCTGGAAGTTAGAAGTTAGAATCAGCCATGCTGATGGAAGGCAGAAAAGGTTCTCTGTAGTGATTAAATGAAAGCATTTTTTGTTTTTGGTGGCATTCAAATTTGCAAATCTTTGCTTGACCTAGTTAATCAGTGATTGAAGGTACTTTTCGAGAGCAGTTGTCACTTTAATGAAGCTAAGATACAACGTAGGTCCAAGGATAGAGCCCTGATGCGCCCCACCACTACATTAATATATATAAAAAAACAAAAAACAAAAAACTAGAAGCTTGTCCGTTCAACACGGACGTCGTTGCGCGATTTGTTAGGTTTGTTAGTTTCATATTCGTCCAGAGACATCGTGTGATGAAGACCAGCATACAAAACACTGTCCAACGTCATCGAGAGCTCTAGAGCCACTCCTCGATGTTCACCGTTCTAAAGCTTGATAGACAAATTCAGTAATGTTTGTTAACACATCGGCGTTAGACCTGGAGAAATGGATGCCATATTTTTTATCCAAAAGTAGGCCGCGAGACATGCTTAAAGAATTTGGTATTGATTAGAGCCTCTTGTACTTTGCCAAAAGAGACTAATAGAGCGATAATTCGAGCAAAGTATTCTGCTTGATTTGCAAAAGATGATAGTACTTCAAATTGATTGAACAGAGGGAAACTTCTTCAGGACAATCTTACAAAGCCGTCAGTAATCTCCCGAACCAAACTTGTAAGAATTTTTTTTTTTTTTTTTGGGCGGTGGCACATACTTGCTTTCTTTTTTACCATTTTTTCTTTTCTTATTCTCTCCTTTTTTATTAGCTTCTTTCTTTCTTTTTTCTTTTTCTTTTTTCCTTTCATTCACTCTTTCTTAACTTTTTCTTTTCGCTATTTCTTTCTTTCTTTCTTTCTTTCTTTCTTTCTTTCTTTCTTATTTGTTCTTTTGTCTTTTCATTCGCTCTTCATTTTTCATTTTTTTTCTCTTTTCTTGTTAATTTTTCTTTTTTTTTTTTCATTTACTTTCTTTCCTTGTTTTTCTTTCTTAACCCCTTTCTTTGTTTCTTTCTTCCTTTCTTGGTTTTTCTTTTTTTGTTTTACCACTTTATTAGAATTTCTTATTTTTCCTTTTCTCTTTTTTCTCTTCATTTTTCTTTTTTTGTTGTTTTCATTCTCTCTTTCATTTTTCATTCTCTCTTTCATTTTTCATTCTCTCTTTCATTTTTCATTCTCTCTTTCATTTTTGTTGTTTTCATTCTCTCTTTCATTTTTCCTTATCATTTTCTTATTCTTTCTTTCAGAAAAGAACGAGAAAAAAATAAAATAGAATATTTCATTCTTTCGTCATTTCCTTAATTTATTCAATTTATTTCATTATAATTTACCAAATAACAGGCCCAAGCGCCACGCAAAGAAGAGTTACTGAATGGAATTATTTAATTATGAAATTATTTAATAGATAACTGTTGACCTTATAGTTTAAATAGGTTACAATCGTAGTATCAGAGTAACATCTTCTCTGGAGTCTCTGCAATAAAGTAATTGTTCTAGGGAAGAACAAGTTTGAGTAAAACTTCCTCCTTAAGGTTGGAATATGAAAAGAATGAGGATGAGTCAACCCGATGTTTGTGGCATGATGTGGGGGGGTAGCTGGGAAGGTCTGAACTGGTGAAACTAAACAATGTAGTCAGAACATTTGCCACGAAAATAGTGACAGAGAAGCGAAACGTTAGAAATGTTTAAATAAAGGAAAAATGTTTGTACGGTAAAAAAACAATCACCCTCAACTCTTTTGAATTCTGTCAAAACTGAAATGGCAAGACTGGGAAAACAGGCCAGCTCCTGTCCAGATATGACAGCAATATTCGATTTTCGGTTAAGTTCTGGCTCTTGTAAAGACGGAGCATGGCAGGATAAGTGCGATACTTTCTGGAATGGTACAAGGAACCAACTATCTTTCCCAAACTTTTTAGCGATGGATCGTATACATGACTTCTACTTGAAGTTTGTGGTGGTCTTTAGTCCTAGCAGACGCTGAAAGAATGAAGCTTCATTGAAATTACAACCGTTCATCGTGACGGGTAATCTCAGGGTCTGCTCGGTGAAGAAACATGGTTTTGAAGATATTCATTTCACCCCAAGCAAGGCGATAATGCCACTAAGACGGAAGGCGCTACTGCGAGTAAAAGAGAGTAAGAAGGCTTTAGAAAGAACTGGAACCTCAATACTAAACAGGAAATAATGGATAAACATCTACTCCTGTTCAAAAGACCAGAGAGTGGTATGAATCGGACGAGAGGCGAACCTATCTACTCCTATTAATATATTTTGAATCCATTGCTAGGTCAGCTGCTGGGCTCTGGTTTGTGGGCGCCAGAGCATATACATACTATACTGGGCCATCACGTTCAGGAGGCCAGGCCTCCTCCATCTATTTTTTGTTTATTACTTCTTTTTTTTTTAATATTGCTATTATAAACAATAACGGTAAAATCTGCGTTTATAAGTGTTTAGATCCCAAGGAGGCATGACGTGCTTCATCAGCCTCCGACATAACTTCAATTTTCAACGAAATTTTCTTTGACATTTCTTCTCTTATGTTCATTAATTTGAACCTATATTCAAATTTCCCTAATCCTGTTATTACACGAGTATGTTTTACCCATAAATACAATTAATATATAAATACTAATAATATTTAAATAAAAGTTTATTATAAGTATTTTCATTGTATGGCTAATAAAATAAAAATTGTATATAATTTACTCATAAATAAATAACAAAAGAACATTAAAAATAACCGGGAATCACCATCACCACAATCACCACCATCCGAGTCCCAACAAGAGAGCTAAGTTCAGAAATGGCTTCATGACATCTTCCACTGATCATCTTTTATAAAAAACAAAACGAAAAAGAACCTAAAATCACACATATTTTACATAGATAAACCTGATTGTAATATCTGAGCTGTATTTTTGAGTACAATTGTTGTTATTTCTTTAAGGCATGGACTACCAGGAATCCCTTCCATGAATCTATCGGAACGTTTTCCAATGAATCCAAGGTCTTCAACTAAGACTAAATTTATTGATGTCCTCATGTTCCACTACTTTTTTTTTTTTTAGATTTCCACTTCCAGATCCTTGTATTTTGATAGTTTTTTTGCAGATCTTCAGATACACATCACAATCTGCAGGGACTGCCATGTCAATAAGAAAGTACATTTTGTTCTTGTGTTCTTTGATCTCAATTTCTGGGAGATTAGCTTTGATTATTCTGCATGTGTATTGTGAAGTCCCGTAAAATTGTTACAGATCCTATCTTTGTAACCAAGTCTGAGTGGTGTTCATACCATTTTGCAGTTTCCTTCCCGTAAAAGTTGCATATTTTCCAGTGCAGATATTGGCCCACTCTATCATGTCGTGTTTTATATTTAGTTAGTGTTAACACTGTGCAACCTGATGGTGAATTGTTTCTGGATATTTATCACAGAATCTGCATTTGGGGCTAATATAATTTTTCAGTATGTCTGCTTGCCAATTTCTTGTTAGCAAGAATTGGTCCTGTGCAGCAAGAATAAAACCTTCGGTTTCAGCTTTCAACCGTGTACTACATAACTATTAATACGTACTGGGTTTGCCTACATCAGCTTGTTTGATACGGGTAGAGTATTGACCATGAAGAGGATTATCTCGTCATCGTTTCTGCATTTGGTATATTGCATTTGTTTTTGCTTTCTTCGCACACTTGAAATTCCTTTTTGAATGTGTTGGCTTCATTATTACTGAATAAAGTTTCTTATTTCTTTCATGCTCTTTGACACAGATCATATTCCAGTAGCTTCCAGGTCTCTAGTTGAACTAATCCTCTACCTGCTTCGGGTCTGAGCACATGCAGACGATCAGCATCAGCCTTAAAATGATGCATGCGATGGCAATTTCTCGTTTTGACATCCATTCGCCTTATGTCATATATGACCCAATTAAAGTTGTTGAAACTGTAATACATCACAGGGATAGCCAAGGTGTTTATGGCTGATATTCCTTCCTAGGTATTTATAGGCGTCTTCTTATTCCAATTCCCTAATATTTGTCACAAAATCTAGATATATGTGTTGAACTTTTTCACATGTTTCTATTCTGAAATCCATACTAATGTCATCATGAAAAAATGTTTACAGTATTGAGAGGATACGCTTCAACTCATTGTCGTCTTTGGCGAAGAGTTTGATATCATCCATGTAGAGTAGGCGATTAAACACTTTCCTTTTTATTTTGTATCTATAGTTATTACTGTTTAGTTCATGTGAAAGCGGGATTAAGGACAGAACAGAAGCGGAGACAAGGAGTCTCCTTGAAAGATTCCTCGTCGGTTATTCAAACAATTGGAAGTAGCAGTACCGTTGGTGTGATTTAGGTATAATATGGTCTTCCACAGTTTCATTCCATATTTAAGGAAATTTACTAACACCGATGAGACATTGTACATTTTCCAAAGCTTTAACGATCCAAGAGTAAGGCACACTATCACATGCTTTACGGTAATCTATGCATGCTATGCTTTTTTCCTGCAATTTTCCAGGATAATTTTATTTATTAGTAGTTGATCTTTGCAAGCATATGAGCCTCTTCGACATCCCTTCTGTTCCATTCCAAATAGAATGTTGTTTTAATCGAGAAAAGAATAAGTACAGTTCGTCAGGACAAACGTGATCAATTTATATGAAGTGGATAGACATGTTATTGGCCTATAAGTTTTTGGATCATCTCTTTCACTCGTTTTTGGTAGGCGATATCTAATACCTTCAGTGATCAATTCTGGAATTTCATTGGGGTTATTAATTAGCATTAATAAAGTTTGTGCAAGGGTTTTATGGATTGATGACAGATGATAGAACATCTTATTGGAAAAAAACTTATTTTTTATAGAAACTACATCTCTTTTCATATCGTCTTGTTTTATGTGCTTTTAATTGCACTATTTCCGTTAGTGGTGTAATTTCATTTACTGCTTTCATTTAATATTTTTGCTTGATTTTGCTTTTCCGTGTTGAAACATTTGAATTTCTAGAAATCTCATCTAGTATCGCTAACTCACATCTGGTTTCCTCAATTTCTCGCTTCCAGATTTTATTTTTCTTGTTATTAAGTTTTTCAGTATCTGCATATATGACATTATATACTTCTGTGATGTTTTCTGGTGGCCTCTACGTTAACAAGGTTTGCAAAGTGCAACGTCATACGTTTTCTCAATATGCTTATTGGATTTTTCATATGAATTGTTGGAGGCCGTTCTATTTTTGACATTTGTGTGCGAGTTATTTTTCTGATTCTTTGAATGATGTGGTTTTTAGCTTCAGTGATTTCAACTCTTTTTTTTTTCAAGTAATTCTGCTCTAATACAACTGGATTCTTTCGTTTTATTTCATGATATATTATTATTTCGAATCCTGCTTTATTCTTGTTTGAATTATGTCTGATTTTACTTTGTCTTATATGTGGTTTTATCTTATCTATTTCTGTATTTGAGAGTTTTATTTCGGATGATGTCCCTGTGAACATTGGCAAACATATTTGAGTCGAGATAGGGTTTTATTTTAGTTCCTACTATATTTCTCCATATTTGGTATATCTGATACGTAATGTTCTTTTGTGGAATTTCGATTCCAGTGAAAGATGCCATGACTTCTTTATTCTCTTCGCGATTCCATTTCGCTCGCTTTCTTTTTATTAATTGAGTCACCAGGTCCAGTGCTGGAGTTAACCCTGTTTTAGTGATCAGGTGTCTCGTTTTTGATGGAAGAATTTGTTTCAGTGACAGATCTTTCGACCCCAGACTGGTCCCTCTTTGAGGGACGCCGCTCTTGTTTAACCGGTTGACGACTGATGCGGTATGAAATTTTTCTTTGTGAACATTGAGATTTGTATTTTTTTTTTTTTAGTTTTATCCTTAACCACCAAGGGATAATTTTGTTCAAGATACTGCCCCCAGGACGATAGTCAACCAAAACTAAACATCTCCTCCTACCCATGAGACAGGGCTATTCCCCGCCTGATATCACACCGATATTTTCAGGCCACTGGGACTTATTATCATTATTGTTGTTATTATTATTATTAGGCCATGAGATAAAATAGAAGTATAACGAGGAAATTTTATATTAAATCCAGAAATTTCACACAGATTTTCGTCCTTTCTTAACAAAAATTATCATTATTATTATTATTATTATTGTCATTTGTGTATGTTATGTTTCCCGCTTTGCATCCTGTAGAGCCGGGGCCAAACTATGGTCCTTATATCCTGTAGGAGAATTGTCCTTTAATTGATAGCTCTTTTCTTAGTATATGTGATGTTCTTAGTAGGGTGATTTTCTGAGCAACTTGTATGTTGATGTTACCTGGGACACTGTTAGTAAAATTGTCCATTTCTTTTCACACGAGGCCCAGAGCTCCGATTACTGTTGGTACAGTCTCAGTCTCAGTCTTCATTCCCCACATCCTGTTAATTCTCGATCTCCAGGTCCTTGTATTTGGACAATTTCTCGTTAATTTTTATGCAGGTATTTCTCTCAGTTGGCACTGCTTTGTCAATAATAATTTTATTATTGCAGCTCAGGGACAAAGCTCCGCAACCAGATCCTATCACTGTCACGTAATCAAGGATAGAACTAACACGATTATTATTATTATTATTATTGTATTTTTATTTATTTGTTTATTTATTTATTTTGGTACCTGTTGCATACTCATTTCTTTCCGCGTCCCGACCAGAGACGTAAGGACAGAAATGGCATCATGACATTTTTCACTGAGCAGTTTTGAAAAAAAAATTGCACATATTATATTAGGTAAATGCAGGCGGTAGCAGGTGAGAAGCTTTCTTGTTTTAGCGCCCATTCGCTTAATGTCAGCTATGGACGAGTTAAGAATGTTGAAAATGTATTGCACCACAGTGACAGCCAAGGTGTTTATGGCTGATATTCTGTTTCTTGAATTCAGCTCGGTGTTCAGTACCAGACGCACACGCCTGTAGTACCCCTTTCTTACCTCCTCCTACCTTCATTTGGGTTTCATCTGCTTCGCTAATTCCGACATACCTATAGGCTTCTTCTTGTTCCAGTTCTCTAATCTTTGTGCCAAAATTTATTGAGTGTATTTCTGTAATTGTCCCTTCTTGAATGTTACTTTTGCACATTTATCTAATCCGATATACATACCTATGTCGTCACTAAAATATTTTACAGTATTGAGGAAACCCTTAAACTCATTGTCGTCTTTGGCAAAGAGTTTGAGATCATCCATGTAGAGTAGGTGATTGAGTACTTTCTTGTTTAGTTTTTAATCATAATTATTATTGTTTAGTTCATGCGTAAGGGGAAATAAGGACATACAAAACAGAAAGGGTTACAGGGAGTCTACTTCAAAGATTTGTCGTGGTATATTCTGTAGGTGGGGGATGGCAGTGCCTCTAGTGTGATTTAGGTATAATGTAATTTTCCACATTCCTATGCTGTGTTTAAAGAAATTTACTAACACGGAGGAGACTTTGTACATTTCCAAAGTCTTAACTATCCAAGAGTGTGGCACATTATCAAATGCTTTACGGTAATCTATCCATGCTGTGCTAAAATTTCTACATCATTTCCTGCAATTTTCCACGATTATTTTGTTTATCAGTAGTTGATCTTTGCAACCATATGAACATCTTCGGCATCCCTTCTGTTCCAGTGGAAGAATGGGGTTTGTGTCGAGAAAAGATTAAGTACGTTTCGTCAGGACAGACGTGATCAATTTATACGTGATGAACGGATAAGTTATTAGCTTATAATTTTTCGGATCATCTGTTTCAATTTTTTTGGAATGAGATATATAATACTTTCAGTGATCTATTCCGAGATTTCATTGGGATTAATTATAAGCATTGACAGGGATTGTGCAGGGGTTTTATGGATTGATGAGAGATGATAGAGCCAGAAATTAGGCACCTTGTCATTTCCTAGGGATTTCTATTTTGGGGATTTCGTTACAGCTTACCTAATATTATTCGTGGTTATATTTTCCCACACTTATAGGGGTTTATCCAGCATTCGTTTTTCTTCACGTTGGATCCATTCTGCATTGGGCTTATATTCCTTCGGGGTGCTCCAAATATTCTGCCAAAACTTCTGCACTTTGTCAATAAATGGTGGCTTTTTGACGTGTATAACTGCTTTTCCAATTTCCCTGTAAAATTTCTTAAAGTCCGTTTGAAATATTTTATTTTGACGATTTTTTTAACCTACAACGTTTTTCGTATCGTTTTGTTCTCTGTGCCTTTAACTGCAGTTTCTGTTTTAGCATTTCCTTGATTGATGGAATTTTATTTAGTGAATTAATTTTATATTTCTGCTTGATCTTTCTGTGTTGAGACATTTGGGTTTTCTATTGAGCTCATCCAATATTAAAATCTTACATGTGATTTTCTTTATTTCTCCCATCAGTTTTGCCTTCCAAGCTGGCTCTCTTAGTCTGTCGTTTTATCTTTTCATTGTCTTGACCCTAAGCTTCCCAGTAGCTGCTAAACCTGTTGCGTATATGATATTGTTAACTTCTGTCATATTTCCCAGTTAACAGTTTTTTAACTTCTGTCATATTTCCCGTTAACAGTTTTTGTAATGCAGCGTTGTATATTGGCACAATTTTTTTTATTGGACTTTGTCATATGAATTTTTGGGAGCCGGTCTCTTTCTGACATTTGTGTGAAGGTTTGTAGTGGGTTAGCCAATCTGTATCAGTGGCAAAATACAAATTAAACTGACACTCTACTATTTTTACTAAATCAAATGCAACAAAGACAAAAACAAGAGAAATAATCAAATAGGCAGATATTTGTTTTAACAGAAAATATTTTTATATAACAAGTACACACTATATGATAAAGTTGTTTAAAACACATTAGAGTTCTTGGTTGTGCGATCAAGGGAAATATAAAAGGTGTTATGCTATAGATCTGGTAAGGAATCAGTTTATGTTGACGGTTAAATTGAATGAAATAGATTGCTTGACTTACTGTAGAGTTGTCTCGCTTCGGCCAATATAGTTACGATTTCCTTTATTTTGTTAAGATAATTAGTGAGTTGGTTTCTGAATCTCGTCTTGGTTGAATTGGTCACTAGATGAATTGATGTTGAAAAGAAATTGAATTCCTCAAGCTGGGTTGATGTTAATAAAAATTAACTTTTAGCGAGGATGTTTGGTTTCATGGATTCGTGTGACGAGTTGATTATTTTAAGGACTCACTCGTGTCGAAGTTTCATATTTATGAATTTTCTTGATCACGTGGGAGGCTCGAGAGAATGTTTACCAATTTTTGGCGTGTTGAACTCTGAACATGTCAACTCGGGGTCAACCGTGCGGACAGTAGGCAGAAACATGGCATTATTATTTATGGGCCAATCAGAAATAATTGTTTTGTTCTGAACTCTAGAGCCGATTTTAATGAGGTTCAGCACAAACTGAGAATACTTCGCTGTGATCCACTTTTAACAGGTTTAAAACAGAGAATGTAGAAATCTAATTCTACAAGTTACTCTGCTAGGTGCTTGGATGATGTAGTTTTTCGTTTCGTTGGTTTCACTTTTATGGTTTTCAAGGAATTCTACCCTAAAATAGAGGGATTCGTCTTCAGTGACATCGTCTGGACAAGTGCAGGTTATGTCACGGGTAGATTGTTCAGTTTTATTTCCTAGGAGATTATTTCGTATCTCATTCATTTTAGTTTTTAGCTCATCCTCTGTCATATTATCTATTTGTAATCACATCTCTTTACTGTTTGAGTGATCTTATTATTATTATTATTATTATTATTAAGAATTTTTTAATTTCTTTCATTGATCTATACCTGCATTCTGTAAGAATCATATGTGGGCACGCTCTCTCTCTCCCTCTCTCTCTCCCTCCCTATCTCTCGCCTTCTCTCTCTCTCTCTCTATATATATATATATATATATATATATATGTATATATATATATATGTGTGTGTGTGTGTGTGTTGTGTGTGTGAATGTGTGTGTGTGTGTGCGTGTGCGTGTGCAACACAACTTTGGCTTCTAATTCTCTGTTTTGATTTGCAAAAAAAAACTCATCAACCATATCTTTGTTTATCGTATTTGGAATGTGAAATTTTAACTGAGTTACTTGAATTTCGTAGGGTTTTCTTTTTTTGTGGGGTAGAGGTTTGTTTTTCATCGGTTTCGTGTGTGGTGCAGCCTAGTAAGTGGCATAAAGAAGTCGTAAAACTGAAGTGATCCGTAACCACCCATTCCTATCGCATAATCAAATCTCAGTGCAAAATTATTTACTTTCATGAAACGGTAACCCAAGACAAAGTCTACTTCAAATAAAATCCGTCATACTTGTCCCCAACGGTGCTGTTTTTTTTTTTTTTTCTGTTTTTTATTTTGTTTTTGTTTTCTTTAAAATTACCGATATTTTTTTGTGATTTTAAAAATTGTAAGGTTCTTCTTTCCCGGGGTTTGTTAGTTAAATGGCTAATGTCTCAGGATGAGAAAATCAGAGAGTGGCTATCTATTACACTACGCAACCAAATTTAAGTCGAATACCTTGTATTCATGAACGCGCAAATTCATTTGGGAAAAGTATGAATCCACATATTATCCCCTAGTTATGGATTAATTTAGGATCCACCACGAGACTGCTGGAAAATGAGCATAGCATGATAAAAACGGCCTTAAACTTGGCGAGTATAATTTCTTATTGTCTAAATGTTTATGTTATTATCAAGAGGAAAGATCAAAGGATTTTTTGATTATTTTTTTACATTTTTCAATCATTCCTAGCATGTCCAAAATTTAAGTCGAGTTCTTTACATCGCGCAATTTCTCTTGGAAAAGTATGAATCCACATATCCCCCAGTCATGGATTAATTAGTAGAACAATCTGGGTTATTCAGCCTTGATTTGCAGCCAGTCTAGGAGGAGGACAGCTCTGAATTCAAAACCGTGTGTAGGCCTGGAGAATCACATATTATGCAGCTAAGGAAAGGATCTTGAAGTTCACAATGACTCCAGCATCCTGACTACGTTTAGCGAGCTTAGTTTGAAATACGTTGGCTGACATAAGAAATATGGTTCATTGGTAACGATGATGAAATGTGATAGAAATGTTGGTAACAATGAAAAAAAAAAAAAAAGGAATCATAAACATGATTGAAAGAAGGGTGTAATGATTAATTGCTACTCAGTTATGAATTCCATCCTCACTGGGTGCCCAATGAAAAATTAAATTAAATAACACAATATTGGTTTACAATAAATATTAACTTAAACTAACCAAACTTCTGTTTGTGTTGTATTAAGAAAATCTGTACAAATGTATCCAACCACTGTATGGCGGAACTGACTCCCAAGATGATGCTTCTCCAATCACTACTATTTTAACCTATACAGATCTACGGTTAACCGTTACCTTTCCCGCAGATCCGCATAATCTATGTATTTTATTCTATAACGCTCTACCTGGAGTGGCTCCCGGGCATTGTACAATGTAAACACCTTTATAAAATATAATCACTTTAGAAGCCTCTACGAATGCTACTAGTACAATGTCACCATGTACTACTTGCCGCATAGTCGGGTCATCGGTGACTAAACCGGTTCCTCCACCAGGCTTTTCTGGTGAGGAGGTTGACTAGACATCTAGCATGACTCAAAAGAAGACCTGTCAATTATGTCGGGGGCAGATGAACAATTTTGAAGGGTCAAAGGGTTAGACTAGACTGCATAGGTATTTTTTTACAGTAAGTTTCACTTTCTACAAGGCTCGGGGGCCACTCGAGGTAGAGGGTTACGGCAAGGAGTAGTTTATATGGATAGGAGGGGAAGATAATGGTTAAGAATTGAAAAGGTTGATATTGTAGTTATCAGGGAAATATTATCTTGGGAGTCGGTTCCACAGGGCAGTGGTTGGAGGGAAGAAGCTATTTAAATGGAACTTACTTCTTGTCGATCGAATACAAATGGAATGTGGATGTTTTTCTACTATGTAAGTGGGGGTTAGACCTGATGTAACCAAGTAATATAGTTCGTCTGAGCACTTTCCATGGAAATAGCGATAGAGCAATGAGAGGATCGATACATCCCGCCTATGAGTGAGGGACTGGAGAGTGGAAAATTCTTTTTCTGCAACAGCGATTCGGAGAGGCTTTTGAACTAGAAAGTGAAGACTAGGCAGACCCCGCCCATGTGCACTAGGGCAGGTTGATTTTGGAACCGTGGTTATACACTTTATATAAAAGTCGGGTTTGAGATGACAAAAATGACACAAAATAATTTTTCAATATCGTTAGAGTTTTTTGAGGAAACGAGTTTAAAGATTAAGTTTAGGTTCAAAACTGGATCTGGCTACGTTTTTGGAATTTCTTTCCGGTGACCAGTGAAAGATTTAACGCTGTCAAAATTTTCCGCAATCTAATGGAAAACAAATGCGTTAATCATTTAACAATTTACTCGTTCTCAATAAATCAGAATTATGAATAATATAAAATATTTATTTTATACAGGCTATGGAGATTAAATACAAAATGTACTTAGGTTGTGGCCTGCGACGAAAATCAGCTTTCTTTTTTTTCTTATGTTTTGTTATTTTTAAGAATAAAAAAAATAGACTAATTTTAAAAGAGGACCACAACATAAAACCTCATATGAAAAAGAAATATCTTCATTTTAAAATCAACAGTAGTAAAATAAATATATTTCGTTTATGAATCGTGTACCGGAATTTTCTTTCGTTGTGTAATATCTAAGTTCTCACCGTTATAAACATTTCGTTTGTCACTGTGTGTAAAATTAATTAGTTCTTTTGTATTTTTATAAAATAGACTTAATTATTTGAAAAAGAAAGTAAACACTGTTTAATTTACATAATTTCGTATTTTCGAGTGACTGGCGTTTATTTAAAATAAAACGTTGTGTTTGTTTATTATTATATATATATATATATATATATATATATATATATATATATATATATATATATATGCCAGGAAATTTTTCTCCCGGAATTGATCCTTCAAATCTCCAAATCAACCATTCGCCCTTGCATGGATTATTGCTGCCATATATGGTCTGGAGCCCCTTCTGTTTGCCTCGGGGTTCTTGATAAGGTCCAGAAATGGATATGCAATGCAATTGGCCCTGATCTGGAATCTCGTCTGCAGTCGCACTCTCACAGACGTGCCGTCGCCTCTCTCTGTCTTTTTTACAAATACTTTCATGGTAATTGCTCTGATGAGATGCTGGCGCTGGTTCCCAGACTTCATGAATTCAAGCAATCTACCAGAATGGCATCCCGCTCTCAGCCTTTCACTGTTGAAACTGTTAAATGTAGCCGTCTCTTCTACAACAATAGCTTCATATCTCGCACCTCTCGCCCGTGGAACTCCCTTCCCTTTTCCTGCTTCCCTGATAGCTATAATCTCCAACTATTCAAATGTAATGTCAATCGACATCTCCAGTTGCCCTGATCTATCCACTATCCTTCTCCTCATCCTTCTTCTCATCCTTTCCTCTATCACTCCTATCTGCTCTCACTCCAAATCCTCTGTAAGCGCATGCGTGCTAGTGGCTTCCCGACTTGCTTAGGGTGAAATGCTTAAATATATATATATATATATATATATATATATATATATATATGTGTGTGTGTGTGTGTGTGTGTGTATATATATATATATATATATATATATATATATATATATATATATACATATATATATAGGTAAAGTAATATAAATAATGTTTCATTCTATTTTTATTATTTCAAATTTACCTTTGAAATTTTGTGAAAATAAGGTCATGTCTGCACTTTTCCTCCTCACAAGAAGTTAATGTTAATTCTGTGTTTTTCTTCTATTCTTTGTTTAATTTGAATTAGTTCATGTCCTGATTTTTAAAATTTAAATTAATTGAAAAATATAAATTTACTTCTGATAATCTTTCCTTCTCTGGTAAATAATATTGTGATATTTTCCTTCATATTTATCATGTATGCTAGATCTATTTTTGAACTCATACATATTTTGAAATTTCAGGTCTCCATTGATAAAGGGCAATATTTAAAATCTCGGTGAGAAAAGAGAACCAAAAGCCAGTTTCCAATTTGGAACATTTGACAAAGATAGTGTCAAAAAATATCAAAAAGGTGCAACTGAAGCAGTGAGATTAGACAGGCAGATTGAAAGATAACAACAGGATTCTACTCATGTTGCCTCATGTTTTTCCACCAAGTTCTTCCTATGAAGTACCAACCGATGCCAATTTTGAGACGGGGATACAGTCAAGGAGAACTTTCATTAGTTCCCAAACTGCATGAATTCAAACGTGCTACTAGGTTGGCATCTCCGCTCCACCCTTTCACTGTCGAAACGGTTAAATGTAGCCATCTTTTCTACTCCAATAGCACTTCCAGTCTGTGGAACTCCCTTCCTCTTACTTGCTTTCCTAATAGCTATAATCACCAACTATTCAAATGTCAATTGACATCACCAGATGCCTTGATCTATTCCCCGTCCTTCTTTTTATCCTTTCCTCTATCACGCCTATTTACTCTTGCTCCCACTCTCTGTAACCCCTTGCGTGCTAGTGGCACTCCTGCTTTGCTTGGGGCGAAAAGCTTTTAAAAAAAACTACAAGATATGGGCTTTCTTCTTTCAAGCCTTGACATTATCATATATGTTTAAAATAAAGAGCGAAAAGACTAGAGTAAAAGTGACCATCGATCAGAAGCATGTTCAGAACCATAAAAATATCATCTACTTTGGTGTCAATTGCAGAGTTGATGAAGACGTTTTGCAATACAAAGAGATTACAAAGGAAAATGGCGAAAAAAAATAAGAAAACCAAAGGACCAGGGCGCCGGTTGACTTTCACCAGAGATGGACACGGTAAGTAGATATCTCACCCACAGCGTTATCCCTAGCATTGGTGCAACTGGTGTTGTTCTAACAGAGGATTTTGTTGCTGTTTTAGAAGAATTCCACTAAGGAAGTTCTTGTCGACAATACCAGTCCAAACACTGTTTGTAAGGTAGGGCTTGTTACAGTTCTGGAGCAAAAAATGCTTAAAAGCTGTACACCATTGGCTGTCCCATCATCAAAATGAATTTCCATTTAGAACTGTTTTAAGTATATTGATGGAACTACAAGAAGCCCTACTACTTTTACTTTCTCTCGGGAAACTTTGATGAAATGATTACCAGGATTTGCCCCAGGTAGAATTTAATACTATCAATAGCTCTCAAGATAACTTCCATCTTACTGCAGGGGCAGTAGAAGATTTAAGTAGTGACCAAAGATTGCTCTTAGAATATGCAGCAGGTAATTCTCAAGAGAAAGTGAACCCTAGATTTACTTCTGGAAAATTAGGTCTCTAAATCAAGCAATATCCCTAACTATAGTTATCATTTTTTCTCCAGAGCTGTAACAAGCCCTACCTCACAGCCAGTTTATGTAGCAGAGGTGCCAATCCACCAAAACTCGATAATAAATTGTATAGCCTTATAAAATTTATAACTGAAATATATACACTTAGTTGGTTTGAAATTAAAAGGAATAATAAATTCCATAATCAGGAATTGTATATCTTCAACATGATCCAGAGAGAAAAGCAATAATTGATTGAAATACAGAATGTTGCATTAAAAAATTTACAGTAAAAAATATTTTTTCTTTCAAAAATTATATTCAACACTGAAGCAATATTCTGGTAAAATTCGATTAACCATTTATGAAGTGGAATTTGTGAACCAGCGCTTGCAGAAGGTTCTTCAAATAGTGAACTACAAGAGGTTCTATTGAACGGAGCAAAACTGGAGTTGCCAAATTTACCTGCACATTCGCAAGGTGTGGAAAGAGCAGTTGATTTTAACTACTGAAGCTTCACAAATTGATATATGGACAAGAGGCAAGGCAAAAGCACATTATTACTAAGTCATTGTGCCATCAAATAAGGGAAATTATACTGAACAACTTAGCTATATTATGATGTAATATATTATACAGTGCAATAGTTTTAGTGCGATTTTCAATAAATGCATTGTAAACCTACGATGTTTAAACATAACACGTTTATTAACGCTTTGAAAGAGTGAAATTTTCTTTTAATGAAAGAAACAATTTAACATTTCAACAAAATGGAGACGAAATAATTAAAACAACAATCAATAAAATTTATTATCTTAATATTAGCAATCGGACAGAGTCGCAACTGAGGAAAATTATACTGAGAGGTGCCCAGCCCTGGGGAACAGCTGCCCAAGGACGCGCCCTCCCATTGCACAAGAGAGAGGGATCGGTGCTCGCACCGAGGCCAGCGCAACCGACTATTGCGGGTGCTGCGGGCAATTTTTGTTCCTAGCCACCTTAAAAATTGACCTTGTGTCACAACTCACCTTACTGGGGAGAGAGAGTAAATACCTAATGTGTAAATTACTATAAAGTAGAGCTGGGGCTTTTTAATCTCAGAATTTGTGGGAGAATTGAGCTCCAATTTTGCATTTATTCATATCAATTCTATATTATAGGTTTTACTTAATTAGCTATTATTTTTCTCTAACTCTTCAAAAGTTGAATGTATAACTAATTCTAATTTCTATTTTCCCATCTTTACACTATTTTCATTTTATTGTATAAATTGTCCCCTGTTCTGTCACCCATGAAATAAAAATAATTGTACGGGAAATAAGGATCTCCGTACATCAAATCATCTTTAAATTAAGTGGCAGCAGAAGAATTATCGTTGAACTTTTCAAAGCTAAGCTGAAACATTAATTCAATACTTAAATGTAGCAATCAATTTGGATTTCTTCTGTAATTTAATGATGCCTATCGCATCTACTCCTCCCTAGCTATTGTGATGATGGCCAAACCAAGAATCCTCCACAGGAGCTAGCTTATATGCGGCCCGATATTCAAATTTTAAGCTATCTGCAATTTTGGATACAAAAGGAAAATATGAGTTACTCCCCTTGAACCATGAAAGTAACGATAATGGCAAGTATAATATATTCATATATTTTTTTAACCTCGCATAATCTGGCAAGCCTGAATCTGGGCTCAACGAAAATCGTTCCCTGTACCTAACCTTTCTAAGGCTTTTGAATGTGCTATGAATCATTGAAATCCGACCAGTGTAAGTGAACGAGTTGCTTGGACACAGACACACACTCACAAACACACACATACACCGTACTTTATATATAAGATGTTACACACACACATGCAGATAGATAGATAGATAGATAGATAGATAGATAGATAGATAGATAGATAGATAGATAGATGTCCTCTGATTCAAACTATTCATCGGTTATTTGAACAGAAGTAGAGGTCTAACCATTCTTTCCCGTTTAGGATTGGGTTTCCGATTCCTTCTAAAATCTTTTCATTCTCTTTCACTCCCAGTAACTCCCTTGCATCTTAGTGGCATTATCGCTCTGCTTTGGGTGAGTTGTTATATATATATATATATATATATATATATATATATATATATATATGAATGAAAAAATGATATATAAATTTCAACAACAATCTAAGTGTGAGGTATTTAGGATTACATAGGTACTGAGTTATTTAGGACTATGTGGGGATAAAGTGATGTTTACGTACACGCTGATGCGTCTATACAAGGGGACGAAGGAAAGGTGACACTGAGAATTTTAAATTTCAATGTTATTTTTTCATTCTTTTTTTAATATATATTTTGCGTATATAATCCAGCTGATTTCAATTAGAATTTTTTTTTTTTTTGGTTTATGCTTCTATCACTTTTGTTATTAAATATCCCACAATTCGATAATATAAGGTCTGCCGAGAAAGGCAAAATGTTGTAAGAATCTAGATGCAAATTTACTGTGGATGATCTGCCGATTAAAACATTTTCTAAATATTTTCTTTTAATTAGGGTAAACTTCTTTAAATCAAAATTATGCCCGTCTCATCACAGTGCATTTAGTGTGTTTCGCAAAAGAACCCTTTTATGTTCATATGGATTTTCTTTAGGGTTTTTCCAATAAATTTCTTGTGACACATTTCTTTTAATAGAGTAAATCCCCCCCTACAAAGTTTTAGCTTGTTTTGTATTAATGAAGTCTTTTATTGTTACAGAAGTAGTTGCAAAACATTTTATATTGAGTTTAGAAAAATTCTTTTCAGTTGTAGTCTGGGTAGAACAAAATATTTTGATTCGTTGCTTTATCAGGAAGGACTGTCTTTCTATTTTGAAATATTTTGTTAGCCTATTGTTTCACATAGAATATAAAATAGTGTACTGGAAGAACCTGAAAGAATTTTCGATGTATGTCACCTTTTCATGTTGAGGGCTACAAACTCGGGGTGCTCTTAAGTAGAAAACGTTGATTCCAATTTGATTTTATCGTCCACGCATACTTAGTTCTTAGGATTTGACCTTGTTAGAATAACAGGAGACATTATCCGACATCATAAAAAACTTGTGACTTTAACAACGGTATATCTCATTTTAAAGTAGAGCAAATCAGGTTTCTTATACATTGCTTTTAATGATATATCTTCTGTTTTAAAATTCTTTAATAATTTTTTAAAATGTTTTAATGATTTAAAAACAAAATATTTTCATACAAGGGACAATAGAAATAGCAATGATAGCCGATGACTTATAACGAAACATTCGGTATTCATTGACAGAGCAGCCAATGATACTTGAGTTAGGATTTTCTTCACTCCATTGATATCAGACTGGAATCAAAGTGCAGTATCTGTTCTCCTCATCTCTAGTAGTAATAGTAATATTAGCCGTTTCCTCATAAGGAAACATTCGAAATTCATTGACCGAGCTGCCAGTGCTACTCTGCTTAAGATATCCTTGACTCTCTGGACGTCGGGTTGGGATCAAAGTGTATTTACTGTTCTCCTCATCTCTAACAGTGACGGTAATATTAGTCACTTCCTTATACGGAAACATTCGGCATTCATTGACCGAGTAGACAGTACTACTCGAGTTAGGCTTTTCTTCCCTCTTTGGTCTGCCCTGGTGTCTCTGCTTCACTCACTTTCCTAGCACCGTATTGTAGTTAACTCATGCCTTTTCTCTAAATAGTTTCATGGTAATTATTCGGAAGATCACTTCCCTATGATACCTAAACTTTATGAATGAATTTAAGCGCAGTACTAGATTAGCGACAGGGTCTAAAAATTTAGAGTTGGCCAGATAAAACCGTAAGTCCTATGTTAACAGTTTCTTCTCTCACAGATGTCGCTTGTGAAACTCTCTTCCGGCTCCATGATTGCCAGCCATCTTTGCTCTCTAAATGCAAAGTTTAATTTAAATGCAAATTTAAATGCAATATCATCTACTATCTTCTTGATTACTCTTTTATTGTTCTCGCTCTTAATGAATGAGGTTGAAATAATAGATAGAGAACATCACTGGAAAATACGAAAACGTATGGAATCAGCACATATGCTCGGCTACAAAAATTCTAAACCCGCCAAGTAAAGAAATGAATGAGAACTAATAATGCAATGTGCTAGAGAAAAGCAACAATAACAACAAAATTGCTATATGTAAAAAACCGTTACTGTGACATTAAGTGTATAAGTCCCAAAAATTCATACACTGATATCTACAAGGACACGTGGCTCAAGGATAAAAGCGTTTGTAAGATAAACCAAAGTTTTGTGAGTTCAATACCTGGCTACTGCAGTGGTGAAAAAAAAACTTGGAGAGTTGAGTAAAAGGGAAGAGGCATCTACCCGCCTGGACGAAATAAAGGGTTCAGTTCGAAATTCCAATTACCTGAAGAAGACCGCAGCGTACAACGACCGAAACATCATGAATATGACAATAAAGATGAGGACAACAGTCCGAATAATGTAAATAATTACAATACCTCTTCTAAGAAATATAGACAGAATATGTATTCTTTGCTAGATATCAGTTTATAGATCAGGTTTCATTAACGTATTTTTGTAAAAAAAAAAAGGATTTTGTCGAGAGTCTGGTTTCCTTGAGCTATTCTTTTCAGATATACAGTTTGTAGAGAAATTGGTTTTATTGACATTCTTATTTGCTTTAAATTTATAGAATAGGCCCACTGTTTTAAGAAATATTATGCCATCCACTCATGCATGTTATTTATATTATAGTATTTTTGTCTTGAGAGAGAGAGAGCAAAGTCTGAACACTCGGTTAATATATGTTTAATAGCGTATGCCGTTTCACGTGCTTGGCATACTGGTTGATCTTCGTTGTTCAGTAAGTACAAGTGTATTATTCTCGTATGGCCAATTCGTAAGGGTGGGGGGGTAGTACTACTACTTCATTTCGAGATTTTCTAAAAGCCGACTTCCATTCTCATAGTTTAGGGGTGAATTGCGAAGAGCTTATTGTGTGGGTTATCCTCCCAGCACCGTTGCCATTCCTTTTGAATATATTTGTTAATGACTTGTTGGTGTATGGGATTTTAGTCGTTGAATCTACATCTATATCTAAATCTGATTTGACTGCTAGGTCTTCTTTATTGTTAACTTCCACTCCGATGTGACTAGGAATCCAACATAGTTTGATGTCTTTATGTTTGCAAGTAAAGTTCATTTTACTTAATAGTTTGATAATTTTTTCCTTCAAAGCCATTTGGGCGAATAATGAGTCCAATGTGTTTCTTTGCTCTGTTTGATGATTTTGAGAGCTAGCTCCATTGCGTAAGCCTCAGCAGTCAAAATAGAGCTTCCCTTTGGGAGGTGCTTTTTAACATTTTGGTTCACTGCTTTACATCCTGTCTTGTCTTCACACTTTGACCCCCTCTGTATAGATGCGTATATGGCTAGGATAGTTTTCCTATACGCCGTGAAACTGGCCCTGGAATGTGGGTGCGGTTTTTTTGTTTTGTTTTGTTTTGTTTTGTTTTGTTTGTTTTTTTTGTTTAGGGAGTTTATTCAATTCAAGTAAGACTTTGGTTTGCTTGATTGTCCATGGTAGAATATTGGCTGCAGTCGTTTCTTGTATGTTCGAGAGTAAGGTCCTTAACACTTCAACAATGGATTTCATCCTGAGTCCATAGGGTTGTAATATATCGTCTTTTTGCCAGAATAGATCACAGAAATCAAGTTTAAAGATACTGCTCTAAGCTGGGTTAGTTGGGAATTATTTTATTTTGACATAGTACTGTAATGCCGGTTTAGTGCACCTTAAACGTGGAGATGTTTCATTAGCTTTTACGTATAAGATCTCCACTGGGGATGTCCTAAAAAAACTCAAGTACTAGTCTGAGGCCTTGATGACAGTTTGCACTGAATATTTTTAGGTACGATTTTCTGACCGCCCCATATATGAAACTAGCGTAATCCAGTTTTGAGCGAAGTAGTTATCTGTATAATTTATTTAATGTTTATCGATCTGCTTCCCATTCAGAATTTACTACATTTTACTTTTAATATTTTAGATGGGAATGAATATTAACTATTTTGCCAAAAATGATGTCTAGGAACTTCTGCTCTTCTGTTCCGTTTAATTTTAAACAGGGGTCAATGTGCAATTTGCGGAAATATAGGCACTTGGAAAAGGCAAAACCATTTTCTATGGCTCATTTGTGTATTTTATTGAGGCATTGTTGAAGTTGTTTTTCTGTGGTATACATATGTCGAGATTTGTACATTATTAGAAAGTCATCGACATCTAGGGAGCATGTAACACCTGCGCTTAGGGATTAAATGTGGAGTTAAGTTTGACGTAAAATAGAGTCACCGAAAGAATGCTTCCTTGTGGAACTCCTTCTTGATTTTGCAGTTCTGATAGCGTAGTACCTATATGGTCTTGAAATCTTCGGTCTTCCAGGAAATTCTCTATGAATTGAGCCAGCCTTCCTTTTAGGCTGAGTTCATGCAGGTCTTTCAAGGTACCAAATTTTCATGTCGTATCATACGCGTTTTGTAAGGCAATAACCTGCCGTGAGATGTTCCTCCTTAATAAAGGCTTCCCTTACAAAGATTTCTAGGGGTATTAACGGGTCCATGGTGCTTCCTAAAAACCTATTAGAAGTCGTTGATTAAGCCTTTAGTTTCCAGATACCAAGTCAACCTGTTGTTGAACATTCTCTTCATAGTTTTACATAGACAACTGGTTAGGGCTACGGGTCTGTAGTTTTCAGGTTCTGTGTCATTCTTTCAAGGTCTTGGAATAGGGATGGTGAATGACTGTCGCCATATTTCTGGTGAGTTGGCATTTGTACATATGTTATACATTCATAATAACAGTTGTATTGATTTGTTGGGTAACTGTTTTATAAATTCGTAGGGGATATCATCTGGTCCCACAGCTGTATTGCTGGCTTTCTTTCAAAATCCATTTAGTTCCTTCAGAGTGAATGGTAGGTTATAGCTCTCGACGTTGATTTAAAGTTTAATTTTTGTTTTTCTGCTTTTTGTTCGAGATTTAAAAATTGTTGGCTACCATTCTTGGCAGAGGAATTTTTAGAGATTGTTTTACTCGTTTTCACTAGTTATTTATTTACCGAGGGGTATTTTACAATGTTTGCTTAATATTTGCCTGCTATTTTCTATATATTCCAGATGAATTTTGTTTTTGTAGCAGAACTGAGCCTATTGACGTAGTTTTTCCAGCATTCTTTTTTGTTTTCTTTAACTATTTGCCATGCTTTTGCTCAGAGTTTCTTTAATTGAAGTAATCTAGAGGTTGTAGGTTGTTTGTTAAATCTTCTTGTTGCTCTTCTTAGCCTGATGGCTTTTTTACATTTATCAATGAACCATGGTTTGTTGCGTTCTTTGATGCTTATCATTTTGGAATGCATTTTTAGCTACAGAGATGAGTATTTCCGTGAAATGTGTTAACTCCTTGATGCTTTTTCCTCCTAGTAGATTTCAGAACATTGTTTTTTAAATTCTTCCCAGTTCGCTACTCCGCCTAATTTCCAACGGAGAGGATTTTTGTCATTATGTTCTGAGCTTTCGTAGGATGATTGGCAGGTGTTCGCTACCACATGTGTCTACCAATACCTTCCAAGAGAAATTCATGCAGATTGATTAATCACATAAGGATAAGTCTATTGCCGAGTAACTACCAGAAAATGGATTTATGTAAGTCATAGTTTTATCATTATAAATAATTTTTCTAAGGTATTTCACTTTTGGTTTGTCTCTTTATAACCCCAAATGGTGCTCGGACAGTTAAAGTCCCTTAGATCATAAACGGCGCAAGGAGTTGCCTTAGGATTCCCTGAATTCCAGCTTCATTATTGGCTCATTTGGTGGGATGTTTATTGGCCTGTGTGAGATCACTTTAACAGCAATCGCCTGCAAAGTAGTTGTTAAATTTATTTTACTTAGTGGTACATCATTTCTAACTAGGATGGATCTTCCACCTGACGCCCGAAGCCCAGTGTCATGTTTGTAGTTGTAGTGCTGGTATTCTTTTATATTCAGTTTGTCATTTTGCTTAAGGAATGTTTCCTGACTACAAAGATCTGCCAGTGACAGGTCTGTTATCAGTTCATTTATGTTTGCCTTTATTCCGCGGCAATTCCTTTGAATTATTTGACACATGATTGCTAAATGATGTGGGGCTTTAGCTTAGTAGGTGGCTGTGTTTTAATTTTCCGAAGTTTTGAGTTTGGATGTTTTGGTCGTTTGTGGATTCTGGCTTTTCATATCCATTTCTTCCAGTTTGTCGAATCGGTTTTGGGTAGGAATTTGGTCACTATGAATTTCTGGTTTTTGTTTAGCTGATTCTGATTCTTTGAGAGATAGAGTTCTTAAGTCTATACTTGTTGTTTTTTTGGTGGACGGAGAAGAGATCGCAGTGACTTTGCTTTGTAGGAGATTTTGTATGTTTTTGGAGGAGTGGTTTGTGTTTGAGCGGCAAATTGTGTGTTCGTTTTTTTTCTTTCTTTATTATTTCAATTCTTTCATTGGCTTTCTTTTGGGAATTCAATCTGCACTATCTCCTTGGAGTATACTTCCTTCATGTAGTTCTGAAATTTGGGTCAGTCATTTTGGTTCTAAGTGAACGATCTTGAATGAGGGCTCTGTATTTGTTAGGTTGACTGGTATTCGTTATGATCTTTCCTTGCGTTATTTTTGCATAGGAACAGCATTTCATGTAGCTTTCTACAATTCGCCTTGAAACATTTCGTTTATGTTTTATCTCCTTTTCCCTTTTCCAAAAGTCACATGATCGTGAGTATCCTGGATGGTTTTCCTGGCAGCACATCTTACATCATACCGCATTCTGCTTCCGTATAGTCTGAAACAAGTCGGGCACATTTTCCACTTTTTGGGTGACTCCTGCAGCTATCCATATGCTATCCAAATTTTGGGGAAGAAATATATTGTTCCACTGGCTTAAAATTGTGCCCGACATTTATATTTCTAGGGATTTCAGGAGTGACAAAATTAAGGAGATACGTGTCTCTCCTTTCATTTTTTTTATCGGGCTTCTACGGTAATCATGACCCGACCCATGGCTATTTTAAACTTCTATATATGAGTATTTAATAAACCTCACCTTCTTTGTTCTCCCTACCTAGTCTTCTGTTACTTCAATACTCGTTCTAATGACTTCATAATTCTCGGCAATTTTAAACGCCTATGTATCAGTATTTAATAAACAAGGGCTTCCATTATTCTCGGCTCTATTATACTCATATATATGAGTATTTTATAAACCTCATCTTGTTTGGTTTCCCTACCTCGTCTTCTCTTCCTTCGATACTCTTTCTAACAAGGGCTTCCATTATTCTCGGCTATATTATACTCATATATATGAGTATTTTATAAACCTCATCTTGTTTGGTTTCCCAACCTCGTCTTCTCTTCCTTCGATACTCTTTCTAACAAGGGCTTCCATTATTCTCGGCTATATTATACTCATATATATGAGTATTTTATAAACCTCATCTTGTTTGGTTTCCCTACCTCGTCTTCTCTTCCTTCGATACTCTTTCTAACAAAGGCTTCCATTATTCTCGGCACTATTATACTCATATATATGAGTATTTTATAAACCTCATCTTGTTTGGTTTCCCAACCTCGTCTTCTCTTCCTTCGATACTCTTTCTAACAAGGGCTTCCATTATTCTCGGCTATATTATACTCATATATATGAGTATTTTATAAACCTCATCTTGTTTGGTTTCCCTACCTCGTCTTCTCTTCCTTCGATACTCTTTCTAACAAGGGCTTCCATTATTCTCGGCACTATTATACTCATATATATGAGTATTTTATAAACCTCATCTTGTTTGGTTTCCCAACCTCGTCTTCTCTTCCTTCGATACTTTTTCTAACAAGGGCTTCCATTATTCTCGGCTATATTATACTCATATATATGAGTATTTTATAAACCTCATCTTGTTTGGTTTCCCTACCTCGTCTTCTCTTCCTTCGATACTCTTTTCTAACAAGGGCTTCCATTATTCTCGGCTATATTATACTCATATATATGAGTATTTTATAAACCTCATCTTGTTTGGTTTCCCTACCTCGTCTTCTCTTCCTTCGATACTCTTTCTAACAAGGGCTTCCATTATTCTCGGCACTATTATACTCATATATATGAGTATTTTATAAACCTCATCTTGTTTGGTTTCCCAACCTCGTCTTCTCTTCCTTCGATACTTTTTCTAACAAGGGCTTCCATTATTCTCGGCTATATTATACTCATATATATGAGTATTTTATAAACCTCATCATCTCTGGTTTCCCTACCTCGTCTTCTCTTCCTTCGATACTCTTTCTAATAAGGGCTTCCATTATTCTCGGCTATATTATACTCATATATATGAGTATTTTATAAACCTCATCATCTCTGGTTTCCCTACCTAGTCTTCTGTTCCTTCGATACTCTGTCTGAATAGGGCCTTCATAATTCTCAGCTATTTTAAACGCCTATGTATCAGTATTTAATAAAACTCATCTTCTTCGGTTTCCCTACCTAGTCTTCTGTTCCATCGATACTCTAACGACGGCTTTTCCAATTTTTGGCTATTTCGAACTCCTATGTATGAGGATTTGATATACCTCTTCTTCATTGTTTCCTCTACCTAGTCTTCTGTTCCTTTGATAATCTGTCTAACGACAGCCTTCCTAATTCTCGTCTCTTTTGAACAACATTTCAGCAGAATCCACCTGTTGTTTTTGTAAGTATGGGTTACTCATTAAGATCTGTATCCGTAAATGATTATTATCTCTAAAATACTTAAAATCGATAAATATCTTCTGGTTTTAAATAACCTGCAAAAGGTTGTTAAACCGTAAAAAATATCAATCAGTCAACGAAAAAGACTCAGCCCAAACGAGAAAGGATAATGACAGAAATCATAATGAGGTAAACACTGACGTCATCAAGTGATTGAAAGGAAATTTAGAGCAAGTGACTCAACTTGACTCATCTAGCAACTAGTTTCCGATTTCCTTTGTTTTGCAAGCATTACAATCCTCGCTTATTTTAGTACAAGGCTGCAAGTAAAGCACGTCATTGCTGATTAGCATATAATCCGCCCCTACGCCAGCTTCACATTCTGGACTACAATAAATTCTATCCTTCACTTTATCAGTTACAAGCAATTTTCATATATTTACATATTAATTGTAGTGATAATTTCACAATTTGTGTTATTAATGATTATTATGAAAATTAGCTAAACGATGAATTCAAACCCGCGTGTGCAAACACGCAGACAATGAATTCAGCTTTAAGATTTATTTTTTTAATACTGGAGTGAGATCAAAAGTTAGAAAGCATACAGAACGTGAAATGAGTGTCCGACGACTAATGAAATGATCGCGCAAGCAGAGGCGTCCCGCTAGTTCGTAGTTAATCAATTAACTACAACAGACATAAATGTTGCTAGGGGCAACACAGTTCTCAAGGGAGAAATGGAAAGTGAACTACGGAAGAGTCCTTTGTTTTTATCATAAAAGATAAAAGCAATAGAAATATAATGAACCCCAAGAAGTGGCCCTCGCAGAGACAATCTTGTAAGGCAACTTAGGGTGCGTTGCACTGGTAATTGGAGACGCAAACAAGAAAACAATAAAGGATGGCAAAGGACAACGGCATTTGTAATGTAAAGAAGGACATGGTCTGCTTAGTGGTCGAAGTAGTTGCGTATTTACCAAAATGTTAATGTTCTAACCCTGGTAAAAGTGACGTTTCAAATGCTGGTTTCCGTGACCTTCCTACTTTGATGATAGGGGCAAACGTTTTTATATTTATATACTAACGTTCTTGTATACTAATGTTCGCCTAATACAAGACCTAAGAGCCACTCAATTACACTGATTACACTGATTACAGGGGTCGTTCGGTATGAGTGTAACAAAAGGCAAGAAGTGAAGTCCATGCAGAAAAGATAACGGTTAACCATACAGATAAAGGTATCAAGATTGTAGTGATTGGGAAATCATCCTACCGTTCTTGGGAATAAGCTGTCTAAATTGAACTTACTTCTTGCTATAAGACTACAAAGAGACTGTAGATGATTCTCCCTCGTATGGCGTGTTCCAGTTGTAAATGTAAGAGTTGGTGGGACTAAGAAACAAAGATCATCAGAAGACATGCCATAGAAATGGCGATAGAGCAGCAAGAGGATCACAACGCTGGAAAAATGTAATATCAAAACCTCAGCTTTTCGTCTCTACTATCGCCTAAGGTCTTAAGGGAGCTAAGTGCAACCCCCTATAAGCACGGGTATGATATACTATATATCGTGGTCGGTCTCGAATATATGTAATTTTCTATTCTCTATTTTAGCATATATCATTGGGCTAAACGTCAAATGGGATCCCATAAAGAAATAACAAAGTACTTCATACTCAAACGGAAGCTAATTCCGGTTTGTGTATTTATATTTCTACTTGGAAATTTTGCTTTCTGTTTTGTTTTTCTTTCGGGCATTTTTACGCTTACTATACTTGTTGGATCCCAAACTATTCGCTAAAAATTCACGCGCTAAGTAACAACACTATATTCCCTTTACCCGTTAAAATAAAAGATTCCTTTGAATATCTGAAGAGAATTAGAAAGAGTTATAGTTCACATTCCAGATGAGAAAAAAACCCTTGACATTGAAACTGATGCCACCTACATGAAATTAGATGCGACGCTAAATCAAGGAGACAGGCCTGTTGCATTCTGGTCCAGAACTTTAAACACCCCTGAGCGAAACCACTCTCCAGTAGAGAAAGAAGCTAACGCGATCATCGAAGCAATCAGGGAATGGAATCATTACCTGAAAGGTAAATATTTTATTCTTGTCACAGACCAAAAAGCTCTATCCTATATTTTCAATAAGCGTAAAGCGTAAGCTTAAAGACTAAAAACGACAAAATTCATCGCTTGCGAATTGAACTTTCCACTTACAAATATAATATCATATATCGACCGGGCATCAAAAACGAATGTCCATATGTGTTAACGAGAGTACATTGCGCTTCAGTCATAAATATCGACCTTAAGGAATTACGTAATAATTTATGTCATCCTGGAATATCAAGAATGGTGCTCTTTATCAGGTCGAGAAATTTACCCTACACTACAGAAAATGACTGAAAATGTAACGTGTGTGTTATAGAAAAGCCAAGATTTGTGAGGGGAGGAGGCAAATTAATCAAAGCCACTCAATCCTTCGAAAGATTGAATATAGATTTCAAGGGATCGCTTCCTTCAAATCAAGGTAGAAACAAGTATTTATTGGCTATCATTGATGAATATAGTCGTTTTCTTCTAGTTTTTGCGTGCAGGGATATGCTCACTACAACTGTATTGACTCGTTTAAGTAAATTATTTTGCATATTTGGTATATATACACTCTGATAGAGTACTTAGTTTTATGTCGGAGGAGTTAAGGAGATTTTTCTTCAAGAGAAAGGAATAACTAATTGTAGATTTACTGCGTACAACCAACAAACAAACGATCAAGTGGAGATACTGAGCGGAACTCTGTGGAGGACGATCAATTTAGCCTTAAAATCGAGACGCTTACCTGTGCATCAATGGGACACCGTTTTACCTGAGAGCCTCCACTCGATTCGTTCCTTACTGCGTACAGCCACGAATTTTACTCATTACGAACGAATCTTTTCTTATCCGTGAAAATCTACCACCGTAAGATCTGTTCCTTCGTGACTGAGGATTCCTGGGAAAGTTTTCATGAGAAACTACGTTCAGAACAACAAGTACGAACCTACGAGAAGTTGAACTGACTCAGCCGATTACGCTCTTGTTGGGTTACTCCAAATGGAAAAGAAAGTACCATTTCTCTACGTCACCTCGCTCCTGCCGAAGTGTAAACGACAATCTTCGAACCTGAAGCAGCTACAATAGCCCCAAATAGCCCTATAGTGGATTCGGATGGAAATAACATACTGTTGTGATAGGATCCACCTAATTTGCATAGTGGAGTACCGATCATATAAATATGGTTGGTACCGGGAAGCCAGGGAGGAATCAAGAGATTCAACCAGAGACTCTGCCCGACTTCGACTCAGTCAACACATTCTCCAGGAACGGTCTTACCAGGAATATACAAAAGACTATATGTAAATATTGTGTACACTTTCTTGTTTCAATACATTTTGTTCTAAGTACATTTTGTGTTGCATTATTATTCCATGCATTAGTGAAGTTTCAACACATACCAAAACCAGAAAATACTGTACCAGTGTCCAGTGATTCAAATGAAGGGACTGATCCCAGAACCTGTAACTTCCGTAGCCCAAACACGGTAAAAATGACCCCCACCCAAATACTCCTAGGCGTTCTAAGCTTATCACCAAAGAAGCTAAACGAATCGTTATCGAACCCTAAAAAAAGAAGAAAAAGTTAATTAATTTGGTTAAGTTGTTTTTGAAAATTGTATTCCTTTTCCCTTGCCGAAATAAAGTATTCCAAATTTATATTGTCAAAAAAAAAAAAAAAAAAAAAAAAAAAGAAGTTGGTGGGAATGTTTTATTCATGTACAAAACTTCGCCATAGAAATAGCAGTCGATTATAGATTCCGACGATGTCCAATAAAGAAGTTATTTCGGCAAGTTTAATCATTTCTATAGCAGATATTTTATATCTGTGGGGAAATTCTCTTTAACGAAGGAGAACATTTTTTTCTCATACAGCATAGTTGTAAAATTATGACTTTTGGTGTCAAGTAAAAATGTCAAGGAAAAGAGAAGTTATCATTCATATAAATCCATAAATAAATATGCGACAGAGTTATTCTTGAAGGTTTCTTTAATTTTTTTTTCTTATTTTGTCTAGGTTTTTCGTTAGTATGAATGTCATCGATATATCGAGGACTTTTGGTAGGCTTGGCGAAATTATTGAAAATATTGTTTTCTTCATGGGTCATGTAGATCCCATCAAAATGACTGTATTTTGTTTATCTTTTCATCCCAAGAAAGGTCATAAAGTCATTAAGACTCAAGGGGGGGTCTGAGAGTGAAAGAAACAGAAAGGACAAAAAATTAGTCTTTCTGTCAACCTTTAAATGTGGGGCGTATTTCTGTTACGCCCTGTATAGTGTGTGTTTGTGTGTGTGTGTGTGTGTGTGTGTGTGTGTGTGTGTGTGTGTGTGTGAACAGGGACTTGATACCACAGAACATAAATACATTTTTAAAACGTTGAAGACAAACTAGTCACAACTGTACACGAATGACAAATGTAACCTAATCTACATGCCAACACCGCACCATGTACCGTAATCTTTTTAAAAACTTAGTCGGATTAATAGACGGGTATCCTTGAATATTATGTATGTATCCAGCATATTTTGGCAGCCAAAAATATTGCCAACATGTCTTATCAAAAAGAATAATAATTTTATTCCTATTAAATTTTGCAGTCATTTGCGAAATGTTATTTCCATGTTAGAAAAAATTATCAATAAATGTAATAGGTATAAAATGTTTATTCTTTTTAATAATACATCATTTACTACCAAAATATGCTGGACTTAAATTATGTCATTGTGCAGCCCTTAATAATATTACAATTACAAAATTTCGACGAAGTCTTGTTAAAAATAAACTTCATTTTATGTCCTTAATTATTCTTACACCGCTGATGTTAGCTCATATGAGTCAAAAGCTTAGCTATTTTATACAACGGCAGTGTAATGTTATTTAAGTTCCGCATCGTTGAAAAAGAACACAGGAGTGTTCAAAAACTCCGACATTAAAATCTTTCTCAGTCAAATTTCAAATTTTATTAACCGGCCTATGAAATCTCTCCTACTCTCTCTCACTCTCTCTCTCTCTCTCTCTCTCTATATATATATATATATATATATATATATATATATATATATATATATATATATATATATTTATTTTTTTACTATTTATTTCTTCTTTATTACTTCAAACGTAATTAGAGTGGAGACTTTGTATTTCAAAGTGTACACACCAGTAACTACTAAAACAACGTTTGAAGTAATAAAAATAATGCCGGACTAAAAATCTATAAAATATCGCCTCTCTCTCTCTCTCTCTCTCTCTCTCTCTCTCTCTCTCTCTCTCTATATATATATATATATATATATATATATATATATATATATATATATATTAGTGATTATGGATAATATCCAAAGTCGTAATTATGTATAATGACTAAGCATGTATAAACACTGTTTTTATAACACCAAAGAAAATGAAATATATATGTACGTGAAAGTATATGTACGTATGTATATGTTTTTTTTATCATTCTCATATATATATATATATATATATATATATATATATATATATATATATATATATATATGTATACTAAGGAAAATAAAATTGCAACGCTGTGAAGGACGATCTTGATTTTTTAATGGTCCCTAATAACTACAAGATATCTGATAAAACTTTCAGTTTTTGGTTATCTTGCGGTTTAGTAACAGTCAATTCTGCCTCTCATCCCTATATGAGGTTTTGGCGGTAACTCGTGCAGCAAAGATTTCAGTATAGATAAAGGGTCGATTAAAGCACGTGTCACTGTCACGGAGACGCATGCGCGTTACTTTCGTTCAATTACGGCTGTCAGCGAGGGACACGGATTATAGAGTGGACGGTCATTTCAGAGAATTGCTGCGTTTAGCATAGACGTGACGCATCGATGGTTCTTCGAAATCGGCAACAGTTGTCAAATAAGCAATTTTCTATTTACAGACCAGATGCGGTCGGGATTGTCACCTCATGAAAATTGATGTCATAGTAACTGACACGTTGTTGCCACATGTTCCCCATCTCTACTCCAGAACATTACCTAGGAATTGGGTACAAACAGGAGATGAAAACCTCTTTATGAAGTCTTTATTAACCGTAGGAAGGATAGATTGAGTAATAGATAGATTGAAGAAACGGAGAGCCGAGTTCGAAATCCAGTCGAATCCATTACATTCACTTACGGGCTAACATTCTTGGGAAAGGTATGAATCCTCTTCTTCTCCCCCGCCTCTAGCTATGTGTAAATAGCAGAACAGACCGGGTTCTATAGCCTTGAATGGCAACTGGTCTACGGCAGAAAGAAATGGCAACCTACTGCGGGAAAAAATCAGCCTCGTCAGTCATGTATCGAAAGATACATGATCGCCTAAGCGTGTATCACGCATGGCACATAACTGACTGATATTAACCGTAAGGAAATTTAGGTTCTCATAGATGTGGGCATGAGTCCAGCAAAAATGTAACAATTCCAACATAGAAACGCCGAACAAATCGTCTCAAAATTCTGTTTGTCTAAAACCCCAGAGAGAATTAGGACATGCTCGCTTAGCGGCGGCTGCCTGACTCTTTTCTGCCTAATTACACGAATATATATATATATATATATATATATATATATATATATATATATATATATATATATATATCTCCAATTATAAATATTTTTAAAAAAATATGATTCCTTCTCATGTTTCAAAAACGAGAGCCGAAACCCTCAATATAATTATTAAAATTAAATTGAATTAAAGTATCAAGCCCTGTTTCATCCTCAAGCGAAAATTTAGGAATAACTAATCTTGAAATTTACGCATCTTTATAAGCATGTTCGCTCGCAAAATTAATTACTATGGAAACGGCTGGGGCGACCATTTTGATAGGAGGTCTAACAGTTAATTTTTATCCGCATATCAGTCACCTTCGGAAAGAGGTCAAGCCGAGGTAGGGTGGGGGTATCCATTTCAAAGCGGATGATGGCATTCATGTACACACAACGTCTGGTCAGTTACAGTGAAAGATAGCCTGTCAAACCACCCTCCATCTATAATTAAGCATATACCCACATCAATAGAAAAAAGAATCAGCATGAACTCTGCTAATGAGGAAATATTGCGACAACATAGTAATTTTTATAACACAGCCTTAAAAAATAGCGGATACAAAAACGCTAATATAAGTTATAGAAACAATAGGACTAACAGGAAGAAAAACAGGAAAAGAAAAATCATCTGGTACACCCCTCCGTTCAACCAAATGGTCAGTACTAAGCTAGGACATAAGTTAATTGAAAAATACTTTCCTACTAATAGCAGACTTAACGAAATCTTTAATAAAAACACTTTAAAATTAAGTTACAGTTGCAGTGAAAATCTAGAAAGAATCATAAAAAAACATAATAATAAAATCCTGGAAAAACATGCATGCCAAAACATTATTAATAAAAATCCTAAACTAAAATTAGACAAAATAATGAAAAATTATGTAATTGTAGAAACCCTGGAGACTGTCCTTTGGAAAATAAATGCCTCATAAAATCTGTGGTATACCAATGCACTATCTCATCCATTGAGAGTCCTAACACTAATAGGATATACATTGGGTCAACGAAGAATGAATTTAGAATTAGATGGAAACAACACAAAAGCTCCTTCAATAATATTAGAAATAGAAATCAGACATCTCTATCCAAATATTTTTGGCATTTAAAAGAAATGAATAAAACTCCAAAAGTAAAATGGAAAATAATAAATAGAGCAAGAACTTGTAAAACATGGGATGACTCATGCCCTTTATGCCTACATGAAAAACTACACATTATTAAATTTCTCCATAATGAAAATTTATTAAAACATAGACATGAGTTAACGGTTTTTTGTTGACATCATCAAATTTTCGCATTAAATAATTAGCATAAAAAAATTAAATTTCATAGTTTAATAAAAGGCTTAAAAGCATAACCCAATTATTAAATAGAAAAACCCTTTATGAAGTCGTCAAAAACAAATAGTAGTTCAGTGCGACGCGTTTATATATGATACAGACATCTGGATAAAAAATAAATAAATAAAATAAAATAAAAGCTGTATTATATGTAATTTTGTCCGCTGATTTCTTCTATCAGATAGAGTTTCTCTGATGAGCTGATGTGGGCATAAAACTCCAATCAGCCGCATCGCTACACGTAATAGACTTATATCGATACTTACTCATTTCTATTTTATTACTAAGTGTGTCTGTCTATATCTGGAGATGAGGTATTATGATTACTTACATTATTTACTTTATTCGGACTGTTATCCTCATCTTCATTGCAATATTCACAACGTTTCATAAGTGAGAAGATTTTTTTTAACTCATTCTTTTCCTTTTTCTGTGGACATGGTACCAGATGAAAGATATTCAATATCTTTTCTTTTTCGGGTTATCTTCTAAAGGTTCCGTGAATTTCCTTTTTCTTAGAGGGAGGACACTACAACAGTTAAGGTGGCATATGTTGGTGCCATTTTCGTTCCCATTGTGGTACCTAGGGTTTGGATATAGTTTTTGATGTCAAATTCAAAAGTGTTATTGTTTAGAATTAGATCTATACTATCGATAATGAATTCCTTAGTGAATCTGGAATGTAGTGTTTCTGGATGTTTTTCAATACAGAATGAGATTGCTTGTTTACCTAATTCATGGGGTATGTTGCTATATAGGCTGCTGATGTCAAAAGTTTCCATACGTGTTCCCGGATCTACTTTTGTGGTATGGAGCTAAGAAAATGAATATTGTGCCTGATGTAGTTTTTAATCTGCTTAGTAAATCATTGTAGTATTGTGTCTATTAAGTCTGCTAGTTGGACAGGCTGGTCCTGCTACTATGGGTCTAAATGTAAGGTCGCTGGGGTTTGAAGTGTTAATGTATTAAGACTTTTGTGTCTGGATAGCTGTTTTTATTACATTCGATTTGTGAATTTTTAGTCGTACGTAGAAAACGCTTGTTTTTGGTATGAATTTTATTAGGAAATGCTTTTCTTTTTTTTTGTTAATATTTTATTATGTGTTGTGCAGTTTTCTAATATTTGATATAATATTTTTGTCTATGATGGTGTCGATTAATTTGTAGTTGTTCTTATCCCCTAATTCCTCGAAAATCTTTGTTTTATAGTATATTTTGTCCATGATCACTATAGTGCTGCCTTTATCAGCTTCCTTTCTAAAAAAAAAAAAAACTTAGAGAATTTGAACACAAACTCAGACTAAAAGAAACATTTAACAATAACGAAAACATTACAGATTAGTAAAAAAATAAATCCAATTTCTTCCCAAACAAAAATAATAATATAAATGAGCTAAACATTTTTGAGAAACTCTGGAACCTCGACCTACAAGAAAAATGCAAACCATTCAACAACCTTACATACAAACAAAGACAAGCCTTAGAGAGCACCCGGAGAAATAACAAAATAATTATAAAGGAAGTTGTGGACTAACTTTGTACCAACTAATTGGTTAGATGGAGTAGTTGGTACAAAGTTAGGCGACAAGTTTCTAAATTTAATTGATAAGCATTTTCCGAAAAGCAATTCTCTTAGTAAAGTTTTTAATAGGAATACTTTATAACTTAGCTATAGTTGTAATAATAATCTTGGGAAAATAATAAAAAATTACGCAACAATAAAACACTTAAACTATTTAACAATAATAACCATGATACAGGTATTATTCTAATATGCTTAAGGATACCAACCTATGTAATTGTAGGTATCCTGACCAATGTCCTTTGTCTAACAAATGCTTAACTGAATCCCTGGTGTATATGTGTTCTATTTCCTCAATAGAAAATCATCAGAGGATTTAAAAGTTTTATATTAGTAGCACAAAGAATGCGTTCAAAGATCATTGATATAAGCATCTCTCTTCTTTTTCTAATGCTACTTATCGAAATAGTACTTCCCTTTCAAAATATTTTTTCAGTTGAAAACTCCGAAAAAAACCCCTAAAGTTAAATGGAAAATTTTAAAACTAGGTAAAACTTGTAGATCCTTATATGAACCGTGTTTTCTGTGTCTACAGGAGAAAATGCAAATAACCAGATTTTTGAATAGGGATGAGTTGCTAAATCAAAGATTCGAACTAACCTTTAATTGTAGGCGCATTTGACTTTACAATCTTGGTATACTTGAAAACTTAATAATCACTTCCCTTATGTCAAATAACTTAAACATTTTACAATCATCCTTAGTAAGTTTGATTGGGAGGTAATGTAGTAAATACATTATTATTAAAAAATTACAGGTAAAATTTTATATAAATATATATAGATGCGACTGATATTATAACATTTCCTATTATTTTTTGTTTGTTTTTTACTGTACGTATATATATATATGTGTGTGTGTGTGTGCGTGCGTGTGTGTGCGTATGTGTTTATATGTATGTGTACATATATATATATATATATATATATATATATATATATATATATAATATATAGGATTTGTGTATACGGAGTAAATTCCAATAACCAAAAGAATACTATTCTTAAAAGAGTGCTTAATACAGAGTAGAGCAAATATAATTTATTCTAAAATTATAATATAAATATGTTATAAAATCACTACAAAAATAGCCATTTTGTTTTAACACTTCTGGTGTCTTATCAAGTGATGATTTTGAATATAGAATAAAGTGTTTTAAAAGGCTCAAATCAATCAAACACCCTCGCTAGGGGAAACGCTGGTACATAAACTGTAATGACCACTCAAAATACAAGTATATGGGAAATATATGTGTATGTGTGTTTGAATATAGGAACCGTCATGAGATCGCTAAAAACAGAGAACAGTATATTGAAAAAGACGCCAAACTTGACGTAAACAAAATTTTAGCGTCTAAATATTTATGTTATTATTAAGAGGAAAGATCAAGGTATTTTTTAATTATTTTTTTAAATTTTTCCTTCTTTTTAGATCATTCTAAATTTTGATTTAAAAAAAAACTTGTTTCTCTTTGTATCACCGGAACTAGTAATATAACATATAAAATTTTAGCGCGTTATTTTTTCTGTGTGACAGACATTAATTTTGAAAATCTTGCAAAAATAAAAAATGTTTGTTGGATTTTAATGAAACTTTCAGAAACTATTTACAAATGATGGAACTTATTATAAATATGTTTTCCTTTTTTAAATTTTTTTTAATATGTATTACCTCTCCCCTAACTAATTGTACGAAAACTCAATTTTGGGAAGATTAGCGATTATATTAATTAAATGCACAAGGCTTTGAGGAAACTAAATCATGCTTTTTTTTTCTTTTTTTTTTCTTTTTTTTTGTTTTTTAGTTGGACCACCTCTACCTGAAAATCATCTCTGAATTGTAACATACAAAACTCAATAAAACAAAAATATTATTTATTTTCAAAAGATTTTAATTTCTTTTATTTATTTTAATGAACATGGACAATATTGTCTGAAAGTAAAAAGATATTTCGATGAAAAATGAATTTTTAAAACATTTTTTATTTAAGAAATATTTTATTATTTTTACATTATGCTGTTAATTCTTCTAAAATTAGGGAAAAGTTTGTAAAATTTAACGAATGTTGTTATTAAGTAGATATATATTTACAGATTATAATTTCCAAGGTTTCTTACAAACTAACAAACACCAGTATATAAAAAAAATTTGTGTCAATAATAACACTGTAAATCAACTCTACGGAAGACAAGATGTATCATGCGTGCAATAAAAAATGTCACGTGGATTGAGTTTCTGTCTAGTATTTAACTTAAATACTAAATTTTTAATACAGTTATTTGTTATTTCTTTAATTATAATAGATTTTTTACATTTAAGTTGTTAAAATATTATAAAATTAGTTAAACGCTGCATTCAGTTTCGTAAATTTATTTTTGCGAAACACGTGTGGAGAAGTTAAGTTGATTTTTCAATTTCATCTTGAAAGGGTCCCTACAGTCTTATTATAATTTCTTTATAATATATTTTCCATAAAGCATCGTAAGCGTAAAGGTGAAAGCTAAGTACAAAAAAATTTAGAGCACTGAAAGTTTTCCTTAAAAATGACTAGGTAAATAAATTGTCCACTTAAATCTAAATAACGTCACTTCTCTCCTTCCGTAGAAGGAATTATCCTCACGTAAGCTATCAAAACGTCATGAAAATGTCTTTCTTCACCTGTCAAGTGACGCGAAATGCCATGTTTTCGGCTATATCTTGTGTCTGTTTGCTTTTTCTTTTTGAGAAGATTATATTTTATGTCTTTCTTTCTTTATATATATTCTTTCTCGGAGAAGAGATTTTTTATAAGTATTATTAAAAATTCTTATAACCATCATTTTACCACCGCCTGATGAAATGCCTATGTTGCATCGAAACATTAATGCATTTTTATAGCGAAAATATGTATGTTCGAATGTAATAACTATAATAAAGAAGTACACACACACACACACACATACATATATATATATATATTGAACAATAAAGAATATTAAAGAAATAAAATCTGCAATCTATAAACTGGGTTGTATATTAATATTCCTTCGTTTTTATTATTTCATTTAGATCCTCGAATAGTTTCGAAACGTGGCCAACGTCAATGAGAGAAATAATTTTCTGCTTGCTGGTAGCAGTGAACTACAGAAATGAATATATATATATATATATATATATATATATATATATATATATATATATATATATATATATATATACACATATATACAGAAATGAATATATATATATACATACATATATATACAGAAATGAACATATATATATATATATATATATATTTTGCTCCCTTAAGTTATAATTTAATAAGTGGTTAGCATTTATTTAATGATACTTTAAGTCTTAAATATTTATTGGTTGTGGTATCTGATTGTCTAGGTAATTGTCTGTGGATGTGTGTACGTGTATTTATCGGTGTCTATGTGTATGTAGAGTGCATTCACATTTAATTGTGTGTGTGTATAGGTGTTGGTTTCCCCGTTTCCTTTTTTCCTAAAGTGTTGTAGAGATGTTCCTGTCTCGTCGCCCTCCCTTTTTTTTTTTTTTTTGTGTGTGTGTATATATATATATATCTAAATATGTCTGGATGCTTATGTATTATAATCTGATTGTGTTTTTGTTGTTTTGCGCGTGAGTTTAAGACCACATTCACACACTTTAGAATAAAAAATATATATACATGTATTGTCAAATGACCGGATGTATTGTAGCGTCTTGTCGAACGTAATTTCAACGAAGAAATAAATTGAATAACATAGGTATTTTTTCTTTTCTCAATAATTTTGTAGTTTTTAAACTTAATAGTGATTAAATTTGGATTTTAAAATTTGCCAGTTTTTAATTTTAATATTAAATTTTATCATACAATTTTATAATTATTGGTTAGTATAAATTATTTTTAATATTACTCGTATTTTAAAGATCTGAATAGCTATTATAACATGATTTCGTTGTCAAGCTTTTGAATCTTTCTATACTTGTTTTTTGATTGGTTATTCTAGCTTTTGTAACAATATTTCTCCCTAGTGAAGGAACGTTAATTAATTTGAAACTTTTAAAACCATTTATTTTCTCTTCAACATCATCACTTGATAAGACACCGAGGGTGTTGAAACAAAATGGCTATTTTTTTTAGTGATTTTATAACATACTTATGTTATAATGTTTTTATAAATAATAATTATATATATATATATATATATATATATATATATATATATATATATATATATATATATATAATCTAATTGAATTATAAAACAATATTAATATACAAAGTAGTGTGTCTGAAAATTGTAATTTTTTATTTTCTCAATATTTTTATTGTTCAAAATATTTTTTATTGTTCATATATATATATATATATATATATATATATATATATATATATATATAAATAAAAACAAAAGGAAAGACAAATTAGCCAGCACGTTTTGTTCTCTGAAGGACTATATCAAGGCAAATGCGAGGACTTTTATTTTATTACAAGTATTTATATACAAGCGCAAAAATCTTATTGTTTTTTAAAAAAAATTTAAGTTCAGTAACGCTAACAAATATTCATCGGGTTAACCGAAAAGTTAGACCGGCTATAGAGGAAACGAAACTATAAGGGATGGAATTCAACAAGCGTCGGTGATAATTCTACATCGTGAGAGACGCTTAAACTACATTGAGGCTTAAATCTAAATTTAAATTTTAAATTTCTGGCGCCCATCACTTCAAGATGCACAACTGAGCAGACTACTTTCAGATTTCAACATTTTCTTTTGGTTTTGTCGCTGTTGTTTTTAAGTATCTCTACCAATCAACACACTCACCGCATTAGTCGCTCATTGTAATAGGTCTAACCATAATTTCGAATTATAGAAGGCAGTTTTAATTAAAAGAGAAAATAATTCATTAAGGAGAACATATATAGAAAGTGTACTAATTCATGAGTGTGAAACGGTCAATTTAAATAAGTCGTAGAATGCTGGAAATCGCTTACGTGTTGCTACCGTAAAGTAGTCCCGTTTGCGTAAGAGAAACTTTGTCGATATCAATAATCGTTGATGATTTGATTATAATGGTGAAAGCTTGTGTACAACCATTTACATATTTCATAAGAACCGAATAGAGAACACTCCAAAGAGTCCTCTTCAGGTTGTGAATTCAGAGTTGCGACCCAATGCTTTAGGAATCAGTCTACCCTAGAATTTCACCCGCAGAATTATTTTTGAACAGGAAGAAATTTAAAACGTTCATTGATTTTTACCTTTTATCAATTCTTCTTCGAAACGTATTTGGGATTGTAAGAAGAATTCTTAAAAATAGTAATAATTTTTTTTATAATAACAATGATTTTCTGCATACAATTATTTAACCCATAGACTGGGGGATTTGGATTCATACATTTCTCAAGGAAAATTGCGTGTAAGTAAATGTAACGAAACTGTGTTTTTAATTCGATTCGGTTTTATTTCTCATACCGAGCCGTGATCCATTATATCACCTGCACAAAATAACAGTTATATATATATATATATATATATATATATATATATATATATATATATATATATATATATTTTTGTGTGTGTGTTTGTGTTTGTGTGTTTGTGCGTGTATTTGTGCGTGTGTGTGGAGAAGTTTCAGTGGTTGATTTCTTTTATAAGGTCTTTTGAATGTTCGTATCTGACATGTAAAAGAAAAACGCGTATTTTCCTTTGAAGTTTCCGAATAATGTCGAAAATTTGAATGGAAACCTAAGTCCCGATCAATTTTGTAAGAAGAAATGAAAAACCTGAATATAAAAGTTAAAAAAAAACAAAAAAAACATCTTGAACGATTTTATCAAAATGTTCAATTACTGAAAAAAGAAAAAGAGAAAGAAAAAGAGAAAACTAAAATGCACAATTGGTTCATGTTATCCTGTGAGTGGGCGAAAACGAATAATCGATTCCTCATATAATTCTACTCTCCAGTTTCCGTGTCTTTATAGAGGGAAACATTTTTTTCATTTGTACATGTATTATTGAACACGACAGACAATGAATGCTAATTCTTATATATATATATATATATTTGTTTTCTTACATGGGAACGAATCGTACGTTTAAGACGATACAGAAAATGTCGATAGTTTTATCGTTGATTCTATAGCTTTCGACCATTTTCTAGTCATCATCAGGAACAAAGCATACAGATGTTATTTATCAGAAGATCAGAGGATGAGTTCAAAATGGCCGAGTTGCTGGATGAGAGGGATTTTTGTTTTTCACTGGTACGAATGTTCGAGCGTAGGATTTCAATATTCATTATCAAGTCAGATAGGACTTATATTTGGAAAATATTGGCGCAAAAGAATCTGCCTACTTTTAGCTTTTTCCTCTTTGTACTTCACTTAACTAAATTTAATATCGATACATGGAAAAATGACAGCACATTACTCACTTCTACCAGCATCCAAGTAGTATTTATGTATACATACATATATATTTTAATTGGGGCACCCCGACGTGGTGTAATGGTTAACAAGCTTATAACGCTAGAAGACTTACAAGTTAGTAGTGATTTCGATCCGCACTAGATGCCCCATACTCAATTAAACTGAAAAAAATAAAATCATCATTAATAATGGCTAAAAGAATAGCCGAAAGCTCGGAATTATAAAACATTTGGACAGTTTCTACACACTCTGTGTCCAAAAAAGAAAACACTTGTTCGAACACAAGAAAAATTAAATAAAAAGCGTAATATATAGTAGTATGTATATGTAGTATATTCTCAGTCGTTTTTAAGGAAACATACTTAAATGAAGGATTGCTGCCTAAATACACAATATATATATATATATATGTATATATATATATATATATATATATATCTGTATCTATGAATGGCATTCTGTTAGAGTGTCTGTGTGTCTGTGTGTTTGTCACCTTGTTACCTCATCCTGAGCAAACCGTTCGTCCGATTGGCATGAAAATTCACACACAGATCGAAAATGTACGACATTCGTACTTGACGTCTTCGGATTTTTCGATTGTTCCTCCGATTTTTGGAAAAAATCGATAAAACCGATAGGGGATTGAATATTGATTCGAAAAAAAATCATCAGTTTTTCAGTGATAGTTTTCACAAATTACAAGTGATATCCACCAAACTCACGTTAAGCAATGTCCTTACTTATAGTTTTGAGGTGATGTTCTTTGTTTTTAAAAAATGACATCAGTTATCGGAAAAAATCGAAAAATCGATCACTTTGGAACATCCGATTCTAATCCAATGAAGCTGATTTTTGGCTCTGTTTTTCGCAAACTGCAATGAATTTTCACGAAAATCATGTTGAGCATTACTTTTATCAACAGTTATTAGTTGCTGACCTTTTTCTTCAATATCGGTATCAATTATCGAAAAAAATCGATAACATTATGCAACTTTTGACTTCCAATTGAAATGCACTCAAGCTGATTTTTGGCTATATTTTTCGCAAATGGCGAAGAATTTTCCACCAAAATTACGTTGAGCCTTGTTTTTATCAACAATTATGAGGTGCTGACATTCATTTTCAATATCGATATCAATCACTGGAAAAAATCGATACAATCGATCTCTTTGGGACATCCGATTCAAGTCTAGTCTAGATGATTTGGGGCTATATTTTTCGCAAATGGCGAAGAATTTTCAGCAAAATTCCCATTGAAATAGTATTTACCGACAGTATTGAGGCGCTGACTTTCATTTAAAATATCGGTTTCAAATAACGGATAAAAATCGATGAAATCATACCCCTTTTGGCTTCCAATTCAAATCGAGTTTACCTGAATTTGGCGATGTTTTTCGCAACTTGCTTGGGATTTTGATTAACTTTATCGGCTTTAGTCGTGACAATTAAACACTTCTACCCTGTGACCTCCTTTGTGACCAACTAATACCTGAGGGAAATCGATACAATCATGTCTTCATCGGAATTTGCGAATACACCAATCAAACGTATGTTCAACTGAGACGTCTACACTACAGACTCTACAGCTAATAGTTATTCACACACGCGTGTCCATGCTTCCCATAGCGGTATCTCATTGGCTGATTGCAGTACGCGGTCGCTGATTGGGGTTCGAAACCCTAGGACGCTCGCTGATGGCCACAACCGATTGGCCAGTAATACTTCGCTTTGAACCTGCTGTGCACAGCTGTGGGACGAAGGTCTCACTTCTGCTCCTGTTAAGCCGTCATCCGGTTGACACTATAGGCTCCTTTAACTGATCATTTCTCCTACCGCAAGTTGTTTCTTACGTTTTTGTTTTTCTGTTTGTCTGTTTAAGTACGTTTTTCCAACTGCCATAAACAATTTATTCAGCTGTTTTACTTAAATACCTCCCTTCCCGATTCTGGCTCAAGCTTTGCGATACTAAGTTAGACTTTGTACTCCTGCAATTGAGCAACCCTAATCAACCACTACTAGCATCACTTTTCCCCATGCCTCCAAAATGGAGGGTACTTCTTAGCCTTCGGTCTGCAAGAGCGTCCGCTATGAGGGCAAGAAGGGCCCACGAGTCCCAGGAGGTCGCTCAACGCAGCTCCCTCACGCAGGCCTCGCAGTCACAAGAGGAGCGTGCCAACTGCTTGGCTGGGAAAGCTGCCTACAGGGTATCGTTGCGATCGAGGCTCAAGATGCACAACGGTCGAGAATGAACGCACAGGCTGCAGCAACCACCTCAGCATCTCGGGCTTACGAGACTCATCATCAAAGGCTTCTTCGTAACGTAAGAACGCTGCTGCCACTGAGAAATCAAGGGCAATAGAGAGACTTGACCGCAGGCGCGCCCGTCAATCCAGGGACGCTGCTGCAACAGCGAGCGCTAGGGCTGCTGAGACTCCGCTCCGTAGGTCTGTTCGAAATGCTACGAATGCTGCCACCACTGCCAGGTCGAGGACAGCTGAAACATATGACCGTAGGCGCACCCGTCAATCCAGGGACGCTGCTGCAACAGCTAGGTAGAGGGAGTCGGAGACAGAGCTGCAGCAGTCAACCTGAAATACCCGCAACGCTGCCAGAAACTCCGAGGGCCCACAGACAAGGGCAAACAGACTTTTAAGGGCTGCTACAAACATGGCCGCTGTGCGCTTATCTCAAACTCCCATACGCCTCGACGGCGACATTCAGCGCCTTGCGGTCGCCCATAATATTACCTATCCCAGTAGCTCTTTTTGGTCTTTCTTGTCTTTCAATTACGACTCCGGCATTAACTTAACTACGCGTGACGACATCAATGTAGGGTCCATGACCTTCGTTTGCCAATTATGCAACGCCCGCAAATGGGCTGGGGAGCCTGCCGGTCTGTGCTGCTCCTACGGCAAAGTTCGACTGCCACCTCTGCATGAACCACCTACCCCGTTGAGGGGGCTAATAGCCGGCTTTTATCTCGACTCCAACCACTTCCTTAAAACAATTAGGCAATACAACAGCTCCTTTCAAATGACCTCATTTGGGGCTCAAGTGGTTCGAAAAAAGGGTTGGATGCACACTTTCAAAGTACAGGGGCAGGTATACCACAGCATTGGGTCTCTGCTGCCTGAGGAGACCTCTACGCCTAAATTCCTTCAACTGTACTTTATTGCAGACTACAACCTACCGGGCGAGACCCGGATTGGTATTTCGCCTCAGTCGGGAAGAGTTCCTCGCAGGGACGTCATACTACTATTTCAGGCTATGCTTCACGAGGTTAACAGCTACATTCTCAGTTTCAAATATGTTTTGCAAAATTCTTTCTTTCCTTTCTTCATCATTGTAATTGACGCCGACAAATGGCCTCATGATGAACACGAACGCCTCTAGAATGCTCCTGCGTCACTCCGCACTCGCGATATTGTCCTCAAATCAAGAGGCGGCACTCTTCGCAGGATTTCAGAGATCCATCGATCATATGACGCATTGCAGTACCCTTTACTTTTCCCTTATGGTGACTATGGCTACCACTTCGGCATTCCCCTTCATACTCCGGCTGGCCAACCTACAACGTCTTCCAAAGCCTTATCGTGCAAGGCCTTCTACTCATACCGTTTCATGGTTAGGGATGGAGACTTCAGCCTACTTCATAGTTGCAGGGAGCTTTTCCATCAGTTTGCGTTTGACATGGCCGCTAGGATGAAACCGGAGAGGCTTTGTTTTATACGGAATCATCAGAAAGAGCTGCGCTCAGACTCCTACGTACACTTACAAAAATTTACAGCCTTCAAAATGAAGTCAATCCCCGCGACCCAGGAAAGCTGTGCATTCTGCTCTCTACCTACACTGGGGTGGGGGTGGTTGGTGTTACATGCGTGAACGCAGGCAGAATGCTATGACAAACGTTAGGCAATATGGGCGGCCAGACTAATTTATAACGTTTACCTGCAACCCCAAATGGGTTGTGATAACGCGTGAACTCCTACCAGGAAAGGATTACACTCATAGACATGACATTACCGCCCGCGTATTCCGCTTAAAACTGGAAAAACTTATGGACTTAATAGTGAAGGGGCGAGTCCTACAGTGAAAACGCAACCACTATTTTACATTGCCAGAATTAAAAATCTTGACCTATTATGAACGGGTGGCAGTCTTCGGGTAAGCAAGGAGCAGCAACACAACAGCCACCTATTGCCACCGGTTGCCCTTGATCTCATTGATTTTGCTACCAGTGAGATTCCCGGCCTATCAGTGACCTCAACAACTGCGCATACGTGTGTAAGTTCAATAATTCAAACCCCAAAGCAATTTAACTACATAAAACCTCGAGGAACGCCGGGCTTTACTGCTAGTGTATATATATATATATATATATATATATATATATATATATATATATATATATATATATATATATATGTATGTCGATATTTGCAGCAATGTTAACAAAATTTATGAAAGTCTATATATGTCTAGGAGCCATGTAACACATAATATAATAATTTCTTCAGATGCATAGGATATGTTCTGGATTTATTTATAAATAAAAGTTATACGTTGCATATTCTTTGAAAAAATAAAATCCTGTATCCGGAAAATAGGTTCTTATAAAGATTTGTAAATAATGTTGAATATTATTAGTTGAAAGTCACACTCATATAATGATTTTAGTTCTAAGCGCTTTCGGCTAATTCATTAACTATTTTCAAGTGTTTATTTTTAACTTTTATCATTGTCTATTTTCAAAGACATGTAGTAGTAGAATCAATTCCAAATTGCGTCACAGAAATGTCTCTTATTCCGTGTCAGGTTGTCTTTATAACAAATGATGTTCCTACCGTTGCTTCCTTGCTTTTCTGCTTGTTGGAAATCCTGCTCTGTAGTTCCGGTCTTTTAGAAACCAAAAGAACCCTTAGATGCTTCTAACTATCGGCCTGTTAACCGTCTACCATTTTTGGCAAAGTAGTAGAGGCTCTAATAAACTTTGAATTTGTTGATCATCTGACCATGCAGGGTGGATTATTGCTGAAAGAGTCTATCAAGTTTTAGATTAGTATGATGAAACTCAGGTATTTACTTTGGGTATCTCGAAAGCACTTGATAGGATTTGGCATTCTGCTCATCTTCACAAGTTGAAAAGTTATGTAATTTCTCGAAATATTTCTGAATTGATTCAATCTTTCTTATCAAATCGCGAAGTGAAAATTGTCTTGAACGGCCACTCTTCTAGATCTTTTTGCATTATTGCAGGTGTCCCCCAGTAATCCCCCCTTAAATCAACGTTGTTCCTAATTATCATCAAGGACCTTCCTTATGGCATCAGTTCTCAACTCAGTATCTATACTGATGACAACAAGTTACTTCTATCTTAATAATAAGTCTAATCGGTTTGATTAGCTGAAACCTACAATGTCTTGTTAACTGGGGCAAGGAATGGTTTGTTAGTTTTAAAATCCCCCAAACACAACTGCTCTCTTTTAATCGTCTGGAAGAACACTTTTTGCCTTTCAATGAGCATGGCCGATGCTAACGGCCAGGTGACTGTCTCATTGCGCTTTCTCGAACTAACGTTCTCCACTGGCATGAAGGGGAAAGAGTATATTGAATCAATCGCTAGGTCTGCTGCTCGAAAAGTTGGTTGACTGTGTTACCCTAGACAATTTTTCTCGTCAGAATCTATCTTACATATTTATAAGTCTACCATTCGTCCATACATGAAATACTGCTGCCACATATGATCTGGTGCCCCTGAAATATATTTAGATATTCTTGATAAAATTCAAAGCAAAGAATCTGCAATGTTATTTACCTTGACCTGACATCTCGGCTTCAGATACTTACCTACTATTGTGATGTAGCTTCCATCTGCCTTTTCTATAAATACTTCCATGGTATTTATTACGTTTCTCTATCAAATACCCGCGAGCACTCTGTGCCCGATTCTTAGTTTTACTAAGTATGAATCAATTTCGCCTTCTGTCCGACTTACCTACATAACAATAAACTAATTAATACTTCAAAATAAATGCATTCAAATGATTCTTGCTGCTAATTTAACTGTTCGAATTTTTAAAGCCAGAAAGATTTATATTGTTAATTTATAAGTATTCCATCCTTTGCTTACTTTCTCCTTAAGATCAGAGTATAGTAGCAGTCTGATTCCCAGGCTCTATGATCTTAAATCAGCTTCGCTTTCTGACCGACTAGCCTACATAATAATCTAATAAATCAGTGTTCAAAATAAATTATTTACACTATTTACATTGTCCGGACTGTTGTCTTCATTTCTGTTGCCATTTTCACGATGTTTCGACCGTTGTACGCTCCGGCCTTCTTCAGATGATTGGAATTTTGAACTGGACCCTGTATTCCGTCCAACTGGGTATATTGTTCTAGTTCCACGTGCCACGCCTCTTTCGGATATCTCAGTATCAGTTATTTCTCTTTTAACTCGAATCTCCAAGTTTTTGTTCACCCCTGCTGTACCCAGATATTGAACTCACAACTCTTTGGGTCAATTCACTGGGTTCAACCACCTTTTTCGATATTTTGCCCTTACCACGTAAAACTATGCTAGTCGTCTTTATTTTGAACCTACTCATACTCGACACTCTCTATACTATTTGCTTTTTGAATATATATATATATATATATATATATATATATATATATATATATATATATATATATATATATGTGTGTGTGTGTGTGTGTGTGTGTGTGTTCGTTTTCATATAAAACGTGTACTTGTGTAATTTTCGTTCAAACTTTCTCGTATTATACGCAAGAAAATACCGTATTCCAATTTCGCCTGTTTTCATTATTTATTTTGTTTTCCACATACAACGTATGAAAGCACCTTCGTTACCCTGTCCTAGTCAGCCACCAACCAAGGGAGATAACACAGTTTCGGTGGCTAAGGCAGTACTGCCACCCCTGGCGCCACCAGCAGCTTTTTCCACCGGACGGTGTATTGTTTTGTTGTGTGTTGACCTGAAAATCTCTGCAATTTTTTAATCAACTGCAAGTCAGATTTTCAACGTTGTGTTAAAAGTGTTTGCTTTTGATCGTTAAACAAAATTCAACACGTTCGTAGCGACCAATATCAATGACATAGAATGGAAGGCAAACAGATTTGCGTCACGTCGAAAGTAGCATTGTGTTTTATTAACTTTGTTTATTTTGGATCTTGATCTATACCTGTTGAACTGTTGAACGATTTGAAGCACTTTTCAGGCACCAGTGGTGCCCACTTTCAAAAGTGGAGAAAACGAATGACCGTCTTTAATAGGTAGCACATGACATGTCCATCCCTTTTCCACGAGGTCGGGCTCGTAGAGATTTTTCTTTCGTTCATTCGTCTTCTTCCTGTTCTCCTCCCATGGAACTGTTAAATCTACGAGGAGGACGCATTTCTTTGAATCAGACCACGCTACAATGTTAGAGTGCGTGTGTGTCTGAATCATGTGTACCAAAAATTGCAGAGTTGTTCTAAAACAAATTACATCCTCCAGTCACGGGCTCCACTCTGTAGTGTCATGTTTGGAGTTAGTTGAGTCTTTCTCACAGAGCGTTCACCTTCCTTGTGAAAACGGATCTTAGGTTCTCTGGTCGTTACAGGCTGTTTGTTAGCTACTTCGCACTGTGTACTGACTTAAGTCCATGACTACTTCCAGTGTGTATTATAAAATGGCGAACGTAAAACTCAGTCATTTGCTTCATTTGAGCTGTGGTGTTTTTCTGTTTAGATAAACTGGAAAAACAAAAGAAAACAAACAAAAGAAATAGGAAATATATCATTTGATACACGTGTAGACATACTGAAATATAACTGGAAATATCGGCTTGTTTGCAAGAAGTGTTTTTATAAATGTTTAAAATATAAACATGGAAATTAAAAGGACACTTATACTTAACATCAGAAAGAGGAAATTAAAGATTCTAGGACACATAATGAGGAAAGAGGGCTTGGAAAATTTGATACTCGTAGGAAATATTGAAGGCAAGAGGAACAGTGGAAAACATCGTATAACCTAGCTAAAGTGTTTGTGTAAATGGATGGCAGAACAGGGTTTGGGTGAGATATAAGAAAAAGACAAAAATTTATTAATAGCTGCAAAGAGAATCATGATCACCAGCATCTTGAAGGGTCACGACACATAGAAAAAGTTATAAAATAAGAACATCGTATAATGCTCTTCACAAAGCCACTGACTGGACAATGAGCCCCGCATTATAACGATGTTCTGTTTGTATTTTACATCTATTTTTTGTTCCTATCTAAGATAACACAATGACCTTTCCTGGAATTACAACCAGAGCCACCATATCCTGTCCGACTTTTTATTGGATTCTGTCTTCAACAATAGAAAGTTTCAGTTTTCAAATTCTATCCCCCTCCGGGTCTCAGCAATTTAAATAAGACTTTCTAGAATTTAAGTGTGGCTCAGATGTGCACTGATGTCCACTTCAAGCTTTATTTATTTATTTTATTTTATTTTTTTTTTTGTTCTTTACATAAACACACAAAGAGAACGTCTTTCAGAAGGTGAGTAGTTGGACGAGTTATCTCAGTTACAAGCATTTATTCAACAATAGATATGGTTAGCCGTGGGAACTGTTTTCCTAGCCTGATGTCTTTGTTGACTCTTTTGTATGGATTCATTAAGTGAAAGTATATACGTTGAAAATCTAAGTGGAAAAAGATCAACCGAAGAAGAGATGGTAAGACGAGAATATAGATTTTTTTTTAAAAATCAATGAATATACAAAAGAAACACAATTTTCTTTCTTTAAGAAATCACTTCTATGGAACTTTCGGGATTGTAAAGGTTTACCCTGCAATATTTTGTCCTTAATGACCCAATCAAAGAAGCGGTAAATCGAAGAATTGATTGCTACCGTCTTTGTATGTAGACGAAGAAAGTAAACCGATGTCATAGTTTTTATTTGTCGCATGTAAGCAAGCGACATTCAGACACAAAACTGGAAAGTTGTCTGGAAAATGCAGCAGAAATTATTTTCAATATTACACATATTTTCAATTGTTTTTGATGGATTTCCATCATGATGTTTAGCCAAATCAGTATCCAACCAATAAATTTAACCAAACCACTCTCCAATCTGTAAATTTAATAGAAAAATCTACAACCACTAAATATAGTTGTAGCAATTTCTAACCAGTAAATTTAACTTATCTACAACTAGTAAATTTAACCAAAACAATTTTCTAAAAGTAAATTGAACAGAAAAATCTCGAATCAGTAAATTTAGTCGAACCAATTTCTAACCAGTAAATTTAGTCGAACCAATATCCAACTTTCACCGAAAAAAAAATCAACCTGTAAGTTTCACTAAACCAATCTACAAACATGAAATTTAACCGAACAAAACTTCAACCAGTAAATTTAGCTGAAACGATATTCAACAAGTAAATTTTAACGAGCCAAGTTCCAAACAGTAAATTTAACTGAACCCATCTTCATCCAGTAAATTTATTCGAACCAATTTCTAACCAGTAAATTTAACCGACCCAATCTGCAAACTGTAAATTTAACTGAACCAATCTACAACCAGTAAATTTAACCAAACGAATTACCAACCAGTAAATTAAACCGAACCTATTTTCCAAGCAATCTGAAAGCAGTAAAGAACCAATCTCTAACTAGAATATTTAGTCGAACCAATCTCCGGTCTTTGTCAAGTTCGATGTCGTTGTCATCCACCGAGTCATTACGTCCTTCTTCCTAAAATGATATCGCCTTTGTTGCCTTAGACTAGAACTAAATATTAACATTTTTTCCACTGACGAGCGTCCCTTGATTCAGGATATACAGTGTAACTCGGATATAAGAGACCCGGATATGAGAAACCCGGATATAAGAGAGATTTCTCTGCTCCCAAATTAGAGCCATACTTACCTAAACAAAATAGACCAAACCCGGATATAAGAGAAACCCGGATATAAGAGACTTCTTCTCCGGTCCCGACAACTCTCTTACCTCCGGGTTACACTGTATTATGACCAAAGGTAACTTATGTCTATTTTCCAAAGTAATTCAGATGTACAAAGAGTTTAAATTATTGACTAAATACCGCATTTATTTTTTTTAATTCTGTTGTTAGTGTTAAAGCTTATTTTAGTTTTTCTTCACTTCTGCCTGCGCTAAAGATGAACATCATGACAATTTCATGTATGTTGTCTACTTAGTAGAGGTCTTTGTTATCTTCGATGTCGTCGTCGTCCACCGAGTCATTATATCCCTCTTCCTCATAAAGACATCGTCTTTGCTGCCTTCCGATGCGTCCGGGATGCGTTTTTCTTTTCTTTTTTTTTTAATGAAACAATGACGATTTTTGTCTCCGCTGAAAACAGAATTGTCTTTTTTAATATGTTTTGCCTCTGAACGAACTACCGCCAACCCAAACACACACTCATAAAAGTAGACGAAAAGAAAACACACACACACACACACTGTTATGTAAGTAGACGTCCGACCATCGCTAAACTAAATTGTTGAACATAGACTCTTGTACTGAATATGAGTGAAAAGTCAGCTCATGGATACAAGAGTCAAAAAGTGGGTCGCAAATGATGTCTCATGCATTACCGCATTAACTACAGTACTTACTATCCATGGGATTAAACAGTTTCTTCACTAATGTTTTTTTTTTTTTTTTCAGTGTTTTCCTTGGAATATTATTAATCAGATCTATGAACTTATACTAGTATTATAACACAAAGGTTATTATTATTATTATTATTATTATTATTATTATTATTATTATTTTTTTGTATGGCACATCTTTCTATTTTATTAAAATTGTACTTAATAATTAAGCTAATATTTTAGAATCACACACATTTTAAATGATTAATTTAAAATTTTTTCTATATTTTTTACGTTATATAAATTCCAGAGCTCGCATCAATTATAAAAATAGAATAAAATGATCAATAAAGAAAAAATCACCAGTTTTACATCTGCCGACAGATTTTAAAAAGTACATTGATGTAACAATAGAACTACAATAAATAGATCATGAATATTGTAAAAAGTCTACTATCTTGAAAAAATGAAATTGATTTCAGTTATCTCAGAATGTTTTATTGAATGATTCGTTTTCTACGGCTTATCAACCTTTTGCAGGCTATTTAAAGCCAGAAAATACGTTTACATTGTAAGAATTCTTTGGAAATAATAGGGATTTACGGATACAAGTCCTACTAGTTAACCCATAGATGCGGAGAGAAGAGGTGCATTCAACCTTCCCCAATGGTATTTTGTGCGTAAGTGAATATGATGAACCAAATTGGGATTTGAATGCAGCTCCCTGATTTACAATTTATAGCCATTACCTACTACACCACCCGCACATCTAAGCTTACAGCACCAGATATTGTTACTGCTTAACTTCGGTGTTTCAACGTGATTTTTCTAAGTGGAATTGACTTAAATCAAATTCTGAGAGAATTAGAATTCCTACCAATTAGTCAGTTATGTTCCATGCGTGATACAGTCCTTTCGAGACATAACATGGCAGTAGTTTGTCATTTCTTACTGCGGTAGACCATTAGACCCTGTCTGTCCTATTTACTCATAGCTGGGGTGGGGAGAAGACAATTCATACTTTTCCCAAGGATATTAGCACGTAAGGGAATTTAATGGATTCGACTGGAATTCGAACTCAGTTCCCCGATTCCCCAATCCGAGCCACTATCCATTACTCCACTGTGCCCCCTCTTGCAACCAGAATTCATCATTGGCGGCTTCAATCTTAACAACTTTAGATATGCAGATGACACTGTGCTGATTGCAAACACAGAAAGGATAGCAGAAGAAAAAATGACAAAATTTACTAAGAGCCACAAAGGAAGGGAAAGTGTGTAGTCATAATTGTTCACATCCTGAAGGGACACGGTACATAGAAGTGTCACAGGTCATTGGAAATTACCTGGATTGCCTATAAAATTCTCTGAAGTCTATTCAAGAAATTCAATAATTCATTAGAATGACATCTGTGAACGCCTGTAAATAATGGAAATTTCACTTTCAATGGTCGACTTAATAGCAACAACTAATTTGATAAATACGTACATCTCATTAGTTGCCGCCCATTCTTTGCTATTGTCACGTGATTACCTTTGCAGACGATTCCTTTTCTCCAAAATGGCGGGATTGGAGTTAATACCTTCTGTCGCTAACATATCGCAATGTCATATGTAGACATTGACAAATATTATCACCGATAACGACAGTTTCTCCTCATACTAGAAAACTTTCCTGGGTGAAAGTAAAACAATTTTAAACTTAAAATAAAAGAGAAAGAATTACAGTTTTCAAAAATGTATAAAATACAGAGTAGAGCAGAAATACCACCCACATATACCTCTCAGAAATACCACCCACATATACCTCTCAGAAATACCACCCACATATACCTCTCAGAAATACCACCCACATATACCTCTCAGAAATACCCCCACATAATGGTAAGACATTAGTGGTAATGGTTTCTACATCTAGCTAATGTCATACTATTGGGTTGGTGCATAATTATCAGGCGTTTTTTAAACAATATATATTATGAAAAAAGAAACATAACAATTCAACAATAACATTTTTAAATGATTATTCCGGGGCGTATGATTATCGACACGCATTTTTATAACCTGAAAATAAAATATTTTTATGAAAAAAAAAGTAATTAAAACAGCAATTTTTATTAACAAATAACTCGCCTACAGAAACGCCTGATAATTATGCGCCAACCTAGTATTATGTGCTAGGTATTTCTGCTGCAAGCTATATAAAAAATTATAGCTTTCCTTTCCGCTAATATCTTTTCTATTTGGTTGTGTGCGAGCGTGGTTAGGGGTTTGTCCAGACATTATAGACGACAAGTGTACTTGATAGACTGATGTTAAATTTGGGGCACAAACATACATGTAAATACAGGCCCAACATACACACACAAACAAACATATATACAGAAATCATGGTGTCCTGGAGTAGTTCTGCCCAACACGACTGTCAGTTTCCTGCGTGACAGTCGCGCATTCGTCAGGCGATTGGCAGCAGCGGAGATGTAGATGTCTGAGAAGTTTATTATATTTATATTTTTGGCTAAGTATTTTATATTGTATTTTACATATCCTGACCAAATATTCTACAAATATTTTCATGGCAACTGCTGTGACGAGCCTTTTTCCCTAGTGCCCCGACTACATGAATTTAAGTGTGCTACTAGATTGGCATCTAGGTCCCATCCGTTTACTGTTGAAATCGAACAGTTTCTATTCTCACACTTCCCACCTGTGGATTCCCTTCCGTTTACTCGCTGCCCAGATAACGACAATCTTCAAAAATTTAAATGCAACGTCAATCGCTATCTACTTATTTTTGAATCCCATTCATCTTTTGTCCTTTCTTTAATCCTCCCTATACTCAGTCTTCTCTTTCACTTTCACTCCCTGTAAACCTCTGCGTACTAGTGGCATTCCCGCCTTGCTTGGCGTGAAATGTTTTAAAAAAAACAAACAAAAAAAAAACAATATATATTGAACGCTTTCACTTTACAATGTTGATATAATTTCTGCTATGCATTTAGAGATGCTTGACTATATCTAAAATTGATTCTATAATGTTATAGGTCCTAACCTGACATCTCGGCTAAAGTCACTTTCACGCCGCCGTGGTTACCCTCTGCATGTTCTATATTTTCATTGTAATTGTTCTAGTGAGCTTTCCATTTTGTTATCTCGACTTTACGAATTTAAGTTCAGTACTAGATTGACAGTTAGGCCTCATCCCTTTACTATTGAAATTCCTACCATAAGTTATCTGCTAACAGTTTATTCTCTCGCACATTTCGCTTGTGGAACTCTCTTACGACTTCTTGCTTTCCAATAAGCCGATATATCCTTTCCTTTTTGCAACAAAATTAAAATTATTGGCGCTAGTAAAGTTGCCAGATGTTTGCCCCTTAATCTCTTTAATCTCTCTTCCGCTGTATTTTTCTTTTGATTTTAAGCCACGCTGTATTGCTGATTATCTTACAGTGGCCATAATACGTTTGTCTGGGGACTTTCAGTTTCCTTATAACATACATTTTATTAATTTTGACGTATTTCTCTATATTTTGTTCTGTTTTTATCGATATAGGTTTTTACTGAAGCCATTCATCTTCAGAAAATTCAGAATAATCAGTTCATCAAATGTCTTATGAACTGTGAAAGCATTTTAACTACAGAGGTTAGGGAAGTATTTTTTAATGCAGATTAATGAAGAAAGAATGCTTGGAGAATGTAACACTCACAAGACTGAATGAAGATGAGGACAGAGGGGAACATCGAGTAAATTTCCTAACGTGTTTGTGTAACTGGATTACAGAACAGGGGCTGGGAGAGATAGTTAAAAAAAACAAACGTTGCTAAGAGCTACAAAGGTAGATGGGAAGAACTATGATCACCCTCGTTCTGAAGTGACGCTAGAAGCTAGAAGAATAAGAATTTCATAAATATCTTCTGGGGTTGTTCTACGCTGTATTCTTCGCTATCAAGAAGTTGTGGGGGTCGATTTACTTTTAATTTCTTCTGGGCGTCCCAAATGAAATTCTTTCTTCAAAATTATCAGCGTTCTTTAAATTTTGCCAGACCACTCCGCAAGTGCTACTGGTAATACTTGCCGCATGGCAGGGTTATCAGCGTCTAAACCAGTTCCCCCACCAGTCTTTTCTGGTGAAGAGAGTGGCTAGACATCCAGAAAGGTTAAGAAAAAAGACTCGTAAAAAATGCAGAAGAATCTTCCTGAAGAAGTCACCGAGGTAGACTGGATTCGAGAGATGAGTATGCCGGTGGCTTCTCCGACGGGAAGTGCGAGTGGTTCCCCCAATAGCATCAACACCTATGTGTCCGTGGCCAAGGCAGAGTCTCAGCTTGAAGGACATCGGCTGTGTTGTGAACTGGAGAAGGATGGACTCCGTCAGATCTACTTCCCCAAGACTATACGCATGAATAACTAACTCTGCGGCTTTTAACCCAAACATCTGAATGGAAAATGCCGGGTGCTCAGTTGCGTAGCGACACTACCAGCACGTCTAGGGAACGAAAAAAAATGTCTGAATCGATAAAAAAAAAACTCCTAAGTTAATCGTGCGGCCTGCAACCAATGATCGTCGTTTACAACAACAGAGGTCTCACTGATGATGGTTAAATTAAAATGTGTCCTCTCCTCAATGAACTTCTTTTTCTTTATTGTTGCTTTAATGAGGGTCTTAAGGGTGTCTCAGATGAAACAATTAGAGGCCATCCTGATGATACTCACAGTTGTGCTGATTGCCTCATCGCAATTTAATATTTCCTTAAGTTTTGAAGAGGACTACAATGGCGTTGTTATAAATTTCATGTCTAATGATACAGACCACATCATCCACATCTATTTGAATGTACGCTCATGCTTATATATATATATATATATATATATATATATATATATATATATATGTCAGTGGTGACTCCAGGAGTCGGACTTGTCGGTCTACGCCCGAGTGAGTCATCATTCAAGTATATCTATCTCAAAGCAACAAAATCTTGTAGTACGTCGTTTTCACTTTCGTAGTACGTCGTTTTTACTCTTGACTTCAGCTGGATCCAAAATTAATTGTTTTAACTGTGTGCCTCCTAATATTGACCGAGATACATTTTGTTGATATTGTTCATAATAAAGAAGGAAGAAAAAAGAAGAAAAAAAACAAAGATAGTAAGTAAAAAAATGAATGCTGCGGGCTGCATTGATCGTAGCTGGAAACTTACTTAATAGGCAATGTATTTCTTGCTTTAACTTTATAAATAATCTTTTTGAAATCTCCAAAGACTTGTATACACTGTTTTTCAAAGAACACTTTTTTTTATTTCAAGTTATTGTTTTCAAATATCCATCTTAAATTATTTATTCCGTAAAGTATAAGTTTTTTACCACAATGTATCAATTGAAAGAGGGCAAATTAAATTTAGCCCGACTTAAGTCGTCGAAAACCAAAGAAAGTGACAGCGTGAACTCGTCGACAGGATGGTTGGGATGAGGAGGAGTGTGACTGGGGTAGTATTGAAGAAATTAAACTAAAATTAAATTAAAGTAAGAATTCACAGAGAGATATATAAACACACTAACACATAGACAGATATACAAACATATCGGTCAGGAGATTTTTTAAAATTATATATTGTAGTTAGAGTAAAGGAATCATTTTAGCATCTAAGTTATACCAATAGCATATTTTGTTAAAGATCGTAATGAGCTCGACAAACACTGACGACCTAGAGTCGCTACTGATATATATATATATATATATATATATATATATATATATACTGATTTTCTAAGCGTAGCTTAGATGTGACGCAAGGCCGAAAGTATAGGGCACCTAGTGAGGATCGAACTCATTTTTAGGTCGTAACTGATCTAGCGAGACAAGCTTGCTAACCATTACAACACACACCGATGTGTCATATATATATATATATATATATATATATATATATGTGTGTGTGTGTAAAAATTAAGATATAAATGTCGGCATAAAATATTTTTCTTATATATATATATATATATATATATATATATATATATATCAACATGCAACATATATATGTATGTATATTGATGTATTTGATATATATATATATATATATATATATATATATATATATATATATATATATATGATGAATGGATGGTAATCACGATTCCAATGTAATAAATTATAACCATGGAATATTAGTGTTTAAGTCTTATTATATTCTTACTCTGTCCTGGACATTGAGTTCTACCTGGATTCTATCCTCTTGAAATTTATATATATATATATATATATATATATATGTGTGTGTGTGTGTGTGTGTGTGTGTATGCATGTATATATAGTTATGTATATATATATATATATATATATATATATATATATATATATATATATATATATATATATATGTGTGTGTGTATTAACCACTAATATTATCAATATATATAAATATATATATATATATATGGATGTATTTCTAAAAACTTTATTGTTCTATATCACAGCATTTTTAAATTTTCGCAACCCTAACGAATGCTTTACTCTAGTTTGTTCTTAACAATCAAGTATCATTAAGAGATCCGTGGATAATAAGACAAAATTTCTACTATAATCTCTCAAGTGGACGATGGTATTTCTGCTACAGTCCTTAAGAAATGTGCTCCTGAATTGGCTTCTCTTCTTTCTAAACTCTATAATACCTTACTGCTTGTTACTTTCAAGCTTATTGAAAATCCTCTTCTGTATTAAAGAACTTTAAGAACTTGAACAAAGCGTCTAATCCTTCTAACAATTGGTTTATTAGATTTCTACATCTTTTTTTAGAAAATACTAGAAGCTCTAATCATCTTTTAATTAGTTAAGCATCTCACTTCGCAGGTTCTTCTTTCAGATAAGCAATATGGTTTTTGCTTCTGTAGGTCAACGGCTGATATGATAATGGTTATTGCTGAAAGGTTTTATCAAGCTTTAGATAAGAACTTTGAAGTTCGGTCTGTTGATTTGGATATTTCGAAGGCATTTGATAGGGTAGGTATATTGGCTTTCTTCGCAAAGTTGAAAGGTTATGGTATTTCTGGACAAAGTTTTGAACTGAGACTTATCGAATCGCGAAATAAATGTTGTCTTGATCGGTCACACTTCTAGATCTTTTTGCATTAATGTAGTTGTCCCCACCCCACAAGGCTCTATCCTTGGACTTACGTTGTTCTTAATTCAATGACATTCTAATTCTGATGACATAAGCATGTATTCCTGTCTTAATAGTAAGGTTCGATAATTGGCTGCTGATCTCAAAAATGGTTTACAGTCTGTTGTTAATTGGGGTATGAAATGGCTTGTAATTTTTAACGCTTCCAAAACAAAATTGCCCTCATTTAAACGACGGGGAACCTTTCTTACCTTCCATTAGCATCGCCGATGCTAACCTCCAGGTGAGTGACTGATTACGCCTTATCAGAATAGCGTTTTCCGGTTACATGAAGTTGAAAGAGTATATTGACTCAATCGCTAGGTCTGCTGCTCGAAAAGTTAGTTAACTGTGTTACGCTAGATAATTTTTCTAGTTAAACACTATCTTATATATTTATAAGACTACCATTCGTCTATACATGGAATACTGTTGCTACATATGATCTAGCGCTCCTGTTATATATTTAGATATTCTTGATAAAATCTAAAAAAGAATCTGCAATGTTACTGACCTTGACCTGACATCTCGGCTTCAGTTATTTTCCTACTACCATAAAGTAGCTTCCATGTGCTTTTTCTATAAATACTTTCATGGTACTTATTATGTTTCTCTATCAAAGACCCGACTGCATTCTTCAAACTGCATACAAATGATCTAAGCTTCTAATTTAACTGTTCAAATTTTTAAGACCAGAAAGATTTATACTGTTATTTTATAAGTATTCCATCCTTTACCTTATTTCTCCTTAAGATCAAAATATAGCAGCAGCCCGAGTCCCAGACCCTCTGATCTTAAATCAGCTTCGCTTTCTGACCGACTAACCTACATTATAATCTAATAAATCAATGTTCAAGATAAATAAAGAATCTATTTTAGATATTTATAAGTCTATCATTGCTTTGAATATTGTTGCCACATATGGTCTGATGCTCCTGCTATATATTTGCAAATTCTTGATGAAATCCCAAGAAGAATCTGCAATGTTATTGGTCCTGATCTGGCATATCGGCTTCAGGCACTTTCCAACTGCCATAACATAGCTTCCCTGTGGCTTTTCTATAAATATTTTCATGGTAATTGTTCTAAGGAATTTACCTCTACGGTACGTAGACTAAGAATTTAAGCGCAATACTAGATTGTCGGCTAGGTCTCATCATTTTACGGTTGAAACAGCTAGATATAACCGTAATTTCTATGTTACTGTTTCTTCTTTCGCACGTCTCGCTTATGGAACTTCCTTCCAACTTCTTGCTTCCCTGTTAAGTTAGATCTTCAATAATCTAAATGCAAATCAATCGTTATCTTTTGTCTTCTTAATTCTTGTTCTTTTATTGATCTCTCTCCTTAATAGTGTACTTTCATCATATTCTCTAACACTCAGTAACTCCTTGCGTCTTAGTGGCTTTATTGCCTTTCTTTGGGGTGAAATTAAGAAAAAATAATCAAATATTCACAAGTTTTTCTTCTGTTCCAAATGAATATTTTAGAAAGGCTGTCAATAAGTATTTGCTGAATTAACAATAAATTTACAAAGACTGATGAATTATAAACGATTTTATTGCAGCTAAATTAACCAATTTTTTTTTTTTTTTGCTATTTTTTCACTTATGGTTGATTGATCTGGGTTTTTACGGGTTATCAACCTTTTGAAGGTTTTTTTAAAGCCAGAAAATATTTTAGATTACAAGAATTTTGAGGAGATAATAAAGATTTACTGATATAAATCCTACTAATTAAGAGGCGAATTCATTCTTTTCCCCAAGGAAAGGAATATAATGAACCCGATTGGAACTGGAACTCGACTCTCCACTTTCCAATTCCCAGCTGTTATCCATTGCACCAACTGCACATTCAAGTTTACAGCGCCTGTTATCCCGAAGCGATCGCCATCTAGGTACTGACCAAGCGCAACGTTGCTTAACTTCGGTGATCGTACAAAAACAGCTGTTTCAACGTTATATAGCCGTAAGGTTTGCAATTAAGAAAAATGCTTGAAAGTTGAACAAATAAACAATTCAGCTTTACTTACATTATCGATCTTTACTGAATAAGATTTTTTTTCTATTGGAAAAGTGTTGCAATGAAATGTTCCACTCTCCCTATTTCATATTGTGGACTGAATATATCAATAAATATATATGATGTGCACAGGACATACTGGAGATTGGCTTCGGGATTTACTAGCCTGCCACCCGATTCCCTGTCGTTCAGTAGTGTATTCTCTTTTACAATAAACCTCCCTTTCTTTCATCTACACCCGTGTTGTTGTTCCTTTCACTCAAGTACCAACTTTGTCTGTTTGTAACCTCTTTAAAGCTTACAACAAAAAGATAGTTTTTCGAATCTATGTCGCATCGATACACGCCTCGGGGTTCCGGCCCAAATTGTCCATTTTAAAACTTGTAGGATACACTAAAGTTGCCCAGGTTTAACAAATTTCTCTAAATACGTTGGTCTATTTGTAAGCTTTTTTCAAATTTTCCTTACATTGACCTGCAACTGGGATATAAATTAAAAGGGTACTACTCTACTATTTTACCCATAGGTGGGGGAGATTTAGTGGAATCACACTTTTCCCAAGAACACTTGTTGTGAGCGCTACTGACAAGGTCGAAGTTTGAAGTCGGCTCGGTGTTTTCCATTTCTGCGCCGATGACCTTAACCCGGAAGAAAATTAACTTTTTAGAATAGGAATAAAAAAATTGGTAGATGTATACTTATTTATGGCTGATACTATAGTTACTAAAACAGTAAAACAAAATATGAATTTGTGCATTAATAAAACTGTACTCGAAAAATTGAACACACCAAAAACAAAATGAAAGAAAGAAAAGAATATATAATTTTCACCCCCCCCTCTCCCAAATCACGTCACCAGTGTTTCTCTTTAGTGTCATAAAGGCATTGGTAAATATTATAATTCTTAATGACTTGTGCTTTAGAAAATGTCAGGTCATCAAGTAAACTCTTTTTGACTTTCCTGAGTGGATAAAGTGGACTTAATTAGTGCTATTAAAGATGGAAGGTGTCAGTATCTTGTAGTCGAACCACGTCTTCCGGAATTATGTCATGGACATGATGGGGTTGATTACATCATTTGTAGCCGCAAAAGACTTGAAAAAAAAACGATGTTGCCTCTGTCATGAACATTACCCTGGAGAATTGTTTATGATATTTGACAAGGAAATATTCCTATCTTGGCTATAACGATATATTGCTTTGCTATATGGTTATAAAAAATCTTTTTATAACTGGATGAGGTGTGGGTTATCTCCAAAGATGTTTAACAGTGTGTACTATCACGAATAAATGCATTAAACACCCATTTTTCCCATTAACAGAAACAAAGGAGGTTTTTTTTGAAAAAGAACTATTTTTTTAATAGACCAGAGAATGACACGCAAGCTACGAACTGAAGACGCCAACACTAGACAATTACTGGATTTTATATATTTGGGAATTGTCTTAACGGAGGCTGGAAAATGCGACACTGAAATCTGAAGGCATATTGGAATAACAAAGGGTGTAATCAAGAATTACGCAAAATACTAAGTACCAGGAAAGAGGCGGCCGACATTTCTTGGGCACATAATGAGGAAGGAAGGCTTGGAGAATATGACACTCACAATACATATTGAAGGAAAAAAGGACAGGGGGAGGCAGCGATTGAATGTGTGAATAGATGGCAGAAAGGGGGTTGAAAGGCATGTCAAAAGACAGGGTTAGGGTTAACGCTCTTAAGAAGAAGAAGAAGAAGAAGAAGAAGGACTGAATATTTAACGTAAAGAGGTTTGTATTACCATCGTCAATTCGTTTGATGTTAGTGGAGCACTTATCCGCCTATATGTGCCAATTCAGTTACTCAGTGCTTCCTCTGACGATCTGACCGGGGAATGGAGCTTTGAGTTGATGATAGATCGCAACTGTCTGGGTGTAGAAGGCCAGAAAATGCCTATTATAGTAACCGGCTGTAGACCAACATGCTGGAAGTGCGGAGAGACTAGTCACCTCTCCTCTTTCTGCCTAAAGAAGGCCCTCATTCCCAAATCAGCATCAAAGAAAAATCCTACTTCTACCAATACCACTAATCCCTCTCCTGTCTAAACTCTCATCAGCTCACCAAAGTTAACCGAAAACACAAAAAGACAAAGAAGTCTATCACCCGAGCTTACTGAATCAACAAACTAAAAAAGTCTAAACCCATTTAAAACACAGAGGAAGACGTGTGCCGGGTCACGAAGGCTCAAGAAGAGAAGTCATTTATTCAATCGATGAAAAATAAAGACCTGAAATTCCTAATTAATTTCAAATCTCGAAATGGTTTAGACATTGAAGACCCTAGAAATTTCCTCAATACCGATAGAGTATTAATAGTTGTGAGATCAGGTCAGGGTGGTCAACAGATTTGGGACATGGTGGATGAAGCGAACAATGATTTTGGCATGTTTCCACCAATAGTTTTATTTTATAATGATGCAGATTTAAAAAAACAGTTTTGTTCTGGGAGGTTCCCGCTTTCAGTTCACACCTCCCTTTATCGGACATTAAAATTAACATTTCCCTCGGACATTGGTGGCCTGTCACATAACAGTACCTTGAATACTGAGATGGGAATAGGTTCACTGGAACAGGCCGTCGGTGTCATCACCCCAACCATGTTCAATGCAGAAAAGAGCAACCCTAATCTGTCTGATAATGGCAGTCTGGTTAGCTAGCATGAATGCCCGGGACCTGAGGTCGGAATCTCTCAGGGCGAGTCTCTCTCGTGACCTTTAGCGTCTCGGGGTAAATGTTTGCTGTGTGGAGGAGACAAGTTTTTCAACTCATCATTATGAAGACATTCTGTCTAGTTTTTTTTCCCCTCTATTCGGCATGTTTTGATGGTCGCTCGAGAGGAGTTTATTGGCTGGCAATCATGTGTTTGAATGCGGTGTGTACTCTTGTATTCGCAGATCCAGCGGGCTGGCTTTGAGTACTGGATGTTACTATAAAGGATAAGCCTCTTTGTCTCACTGGGGTTTATGCGCCAAATGGCCATTGTGAGCGGCCTGATTTGTTTCGGCGGATCGAGAAGTTTTTGACGCCAACTCGTCGATTAGATTTAGCGGGCGATTGAAATGCCGTATAGGGCCAGGATCGGGTACTAACAATCGAGATGTGAAATCATTTCGTGACTTCATCGATAAGTTTGATCTTGTCGATAATGAACACCCTCGGGAGGTAGTGTGGACTTGGACAAATCGCGTCTGCATGGCCAGGAGGTGTGTTCTAGCTACCTCGACAGAGTTTTAGTTAGGAGAGTCGATGTAGGGCTCTTAGGGGGCCCAAGTTTCCATTACTCGGATCATAGGCTCGTCCGGGTTCGTCTAAACTTAGATATTAAGATGACTGGCTATTGGAAATAGAACTCATTATTTGATGAGCAAGATTTTCAGGACCCGCTACTACTAATGCTACAGCGGGAATTTACGGGTCTGTGGTTGGGAATATGTGGTGGTATAAATTAAAATCTAAAATTAGGTCGTTTGCTGCTGAATATAGTCGTCGTCTCAATCTAGATAGATTAACGGCGCAAACGGCATGTGAGAAAAATGTCGATCGGGCAGTAAAATCCGTTGATAGCAGGGACTAGCTTTAGCTAAGGCAGAGTTGTCCTACTTGCTTATCAAGAAGGATCATGCTCTAGTAGTTAGGATTAGGTTAAAAAGTATGTCTTCCGAGGCAACGAATATTGACGCTAAATTTCGTGCAGGGGAAGTTAGGAATGCATCTTGTCGAGATATCGCGTGCGTCATATTGCCGGATAATCGGACCGTGACTACAAACGCGGGCATATGTGAGGCTTTTCATGACTACTTTCAGGATCTGTTCACCGGGGAGCCAGGTGTGAGCCCTGCTCAGTCCGATGCCTATTTATCCGACTTTCCCTGTCTCGATGCAGCTGAAGCGGCTGGGTGTGAGGGTCCCATGATATTCGGAAATCTGGGAAGGGCTGAAGCATGTTGGCCGAGACAAATCTCCAGGATTAGATGGTCTACCCTACGAACTATATTTGAGACAGCCACCCGTTTTCGTTCATCTGCTGGCAAAAATTTTCAACAACTGGATGAAACTGAAGTCTATACCTCAACGCTTTTCCAGGGGTGTAATCAAGTTGCTTCGCAAGGACAAAAACGGTGGGTATGGAATAGGTAACTTTCGGCCTTTAACAATGTTAAATAACGAGTTAAAGATTTTAGCCAAAATCTTAGCTAACCATGTGCAGGCTGTCATCTCTAGTCTGATTAGCTCCGAAAAGGATTGTACTGTGAAGAGCAGCACTATTCAGAACAACCTTCATATGGTACACTTGATCATCAACAGTGAAGCTGCGCTGATCAAATTAGATTAGTCCAAGGCATTCGACAGGGTGGACTATCGATTTTTGGAGTCTGTCCTTTCGGTGGCCAGTTTTGGGCCGTACTTTCCCTCCTGGATCCGACTTATGCATGCGTCTCCCGGTGCGCTGGTGGAAGTGAATGGGGTTCGATTGGAGCCTTTCGTCAAGGTTGTCCGCTTTCGCCTTTGCTTTACGTTCTTGCTTTGGAACCTTTCATTCACAAGTTAAAGACGAATCCGGTCCTGTGCGGAATTTCTCTACCTGGTGCTGCCACCTCGGCCAGGTATTCCGCCCATGCTGACGACATTTCGGTTCTTGTGTCAAGCAGATCCGAGATTGACGAAGTCATCAAATAAATCAGAGGGTATGAGACGGTGACAGGGGCCAAGACCAACCGTGATAAGTCTGTTGGGTTACGGTTGGTGCGTGGAAGGGAGTTTCTCTTCCCGGGCCTTTCTTCTAGACGAACGTGCCGGAATCTTTCCTTAAAGGGAAGGGCGGAAATATATGCCTCGCACATCTACCCGATTCTCCTTTACCGACTCTCTGTACTTCCACTTCCGTCTACCACACTAATTTCATTAGTAAGGCGCTTGTTCTCCTTCTTGTGGGGAGGCTAGTCCACTAATGTTCCTCAGAAGATCTGTTACCTCTACCCTTCTGAAGGCGGTTTGAGTGTGCTTAGCGTTAAGGCTCGCCATCGCGTTCCTAGATCGAATGTGTCACGAATCGGGTGAGGAGGGCGAATTCTGGCGATTTCCCATCACTGAGAAGTGTGCATTCGTGCGAGGAGGAGGCCACCCTCCGTTTACTCAGAGACGAGTGATCTGTCTATCTAGAATGTCATATTGCTCTTACGGGCGTCGGATGGCCCCTCCAACGTCCAGGCGTGGTCTCGATGGATATTATATCATCCGTACAAGATGATCTGATTGACGAGCTCGGTCTTACGAAGCAGGAGGCTCGCTCAATATGGCCGTGGACGTCCGGGTTGAAATACCTCAATAATGATGAGGAATCACTCACCTGGCTGGTGATTCGTAGGACCCTCTGGATCAGCAAAAGGTATTGTTCGACGAGCTTGGAGAAATCTCCAAACTGCGTTTGTTGTGATGGGGATGTGGAGAACTTGGGTCACATTTTCTCTCATTGCAGGCTCGTAATCCCGTTGTGCAAGTTTATTGAAGGCAACATGGTTTGCAAACTGCGCGGAAAGTTCTTTGTCTTCGAGGCCAGTTTTGTATGTAGCAATGTGGTACTGCCGTTGACGAGAGCTGAACATTAAGTGTTCTTTTGCTTACTAGGAGTTATAAGAGTCGTGATTTGGATGACGCGTCAGAAGGAATTCTATTGGAGTGAGAAGTTCACTTCTTTCCGACTGATCTTGTTCTTTAAGCATCAGCTTAAAGTCAAGATTAGGACGGAAAAATGACGGATGACCTCATCAGAATTTGGCAAAAGGTGGGTGAATCTTTTGCGTTTGTGTCGCGTAAAAGAGGCTGACTTGGAGTGGCACTTTGACGCCAATTAGGCATTAGGACATTGCGTTGTGTTGAACACTAGCAACCCCGCACAAGAACAGATTAGTTTAGGATTGTTTTTTGTCTTTTAGTTTCTTCCGTTAACTTAGCTAGTGGATATCTGCTCATTGGCCCCTTTTATTTCTGTCCCTATTTTCTTTAGTTTAATTCCCCTTCCCTCCCTGTGTAGGTGAGCAGAGACTCCAGTTCTCTGGTGGATGCACGGCGCCTTTAGTTTCGGGTGTGATTTTCGTATTTGTTGTCGTGTTTCAATAAGTGTGTTTGAGAGAGTGTATGGATGAATGAATGTTGTATATTATTAAAGTCCCGCATTGATTTCATCCAGTTAACTGATGTTTCTGTCATAATTAAGCATTGTGGGGGAGGTTATTACTAATACTATTTTATTTTGTTTCTTGTAAATAGCTTTTATTTATATTCTAAATTGGGGTTCAGATTTTAAATTTTTTTCCTCTCCCCACAGATAAGAATTATATATATGAGGGCTAGTTAGGACTTCATACAGACACCGAGGATTTTGTAAGAATGTCTTGTTTTGGTGTAAGGGATATTGTGATTCGTTTGGGTCAGTGTTTGTGGCTAGCTAAATTTAATGTTAAGACAGAAGAAGACCATCCTTTCCCCCATTCTCCATTTTGGCCTTGTGCCACATTTTGTATATATTATGGAGATAAATATTGAAGCCAGTGCTACTCGTTACGCTTTTCTTCACTCCCTAGCTATTGGGATGGGATCAAATTGTAGCACCTGTTCCCATCATCTCTAATGGTAATATTGGCCGTTTCCTTATAAGGGAACATTTGACATTCATTGATCGAGCAGCTAGTACTACTGCTTGTTGAAATTTATAAAATCTTTCTATCTAGAGAATTTTTCAGGAAAATAGGTTTCTCAAGAACAGTGACTATTATCGCCCTTTCCAGTCTTGATGGAAGTTTCCTTCCTAACCTTTTGTCTGAAGTTGTGTGGAAAATCAAATATCATGATTATGTCATTGTTTTCTATTTTATTATTATTATTATTATTATTATTATTATTATTATTACAACTACTACTACGATTACTATTACTAATAGTTTAGTATAAGTTCCTTAATAATGTACGCTCATCAAAATTAACATTGGATTTTGGGATAGAAATATCTACGTTTATCACTGAGCCCTATTGCATGCATTGTCTATTTCTCCTAGTATACTCCAGATTCGTCCTGGCTATGACGATAATCTACATCTGACAGCAAGGCAACTAATCGGGAGATTTTAAGGAGCGTGGAACCACCTCTAAATTGCTGGTGTTTCCAGGTGTGGTAACACCCGTTAAGGTTTCAGCTATGGACAAATAGTTAACCCCAAAACTGGGGTCAAAATACTACGAACGTAAAAGTTACGTTTTCATAGTAAAACATTACCAGCAATTCATTTTTGGAAAAGGAAGAGAAAAATTACCAGCAATACAGTGTTAAAAAGAAAAATTATCAAAGCTCCGAAGAAAATTAAATTTCAGCATTAAATGACCCATAAGTTGTTGATATGTCGTTAAACAAACCAAACCAAACAAATCCAAATATACTCCAGATCACACTTCAAAAATATTAAATTCTTAACTTTAGTTCGGGTGTCTAATATGTCTTTAAATACAGTAGTCAGTTAAAACGTTTATATTTGAGTTTTATACTTAAAGAAGTTTATTATAAGATGAAAAAGATATTAACAGGTTTTTAATCATTTTATTGGACAAAAAGAAATATTCTTGATATATTTACAAACAGATATGAAAATACATCACTAACCTGAATTTTGAATAAATTCTGAATTTAGACGAGCAGTCATTGCGTCTCTTTTTTGGTATTCCTTTTCAGATATTTTATCATGGGATGACAGTGAATAGTTCTTGTGACCTCGTCTGTAAAATTGTCGCAAATGGAATCTGACATTTTATTTCCCGAAAAAAAAAAAAAAAGCAAAAAAAGAAACGTTTGAACGCATTTTTTGATTTGTTATTTTAGCCATAGTTGTTACTTGATTCTTCTTTTCAGCGTCTTCTCAAAGGCATTTCGTTGGAATTAATTGAAAAATTACTTTAAAAACATTGCAACCTTTTAAGTGTAGCATTTTAAATGACTGTCATCTTTAAGAGAAAAGAATGGGCCAACAAAGAAGGTGAAAAGTGCAGCGATTATCCTATTTGATTAACCAGTATTTATCAGTTTATTTGGGACTAGTTTCTGCAGGAAAATTCACGTTTCTAATTCTCTTCGTTTATCATCAGACAACCAGTCAACTTTATAACCTCATACTGGCTTTTTATTAATAATATATATATATATATATATATATATATATATATATATATATATATATATATATATATATATATATATATATAGATAGATAGATAGATAGATAGATAGATATATACTAGCAGCATGGGCCGGCGTTGCCCGTGCTTGATTCAAAAATCGTACGACTCATACAGCAATCGCTATAACTTGACTTAAAATATTTTTGCCCTTCCTTGCTTTTAGAGTAGTGCCCTTTGCTGTGCTGATGTTGCTACATGCCTTAATTCTTGCCTATCTCACACTGCGAATTTTTTCTAAGCTCTATACTAAACATTAAATCTGTTACGAAAAAAGAACTAAACAAAATGAACACAAAACGATGACTCGTAACTGGAAAAACAACAAATACTTTTTCACACCCAACCCAGTTCTGCGGAATCAGAATCAACGTTGAGTTTAAGTAAGCGAATGAGCCAATTGGAGTAAAGTGCCATGCAGATTTAAATTTTTCCCACTTGTGACGAATGCAGCTATCGATTTTTTGCATGCTAGCATGCTAGTTAACATTCGTATCAGGCAGCTGTTGGCTCTCACGCTGCCCAATAGAATCTTCCTGCCTATTCGTGGAAGCCAGCTATTGGCTCTCACTCTGGTCAATACAAAATGGCCGCAAACTACATGAAAACTGCCGTAGAAGCATGAAAAAATCGATTATTTCCACTATCGATGGGAGTTGGGAAATGCAAAGTCAGTCTTGGCCTTCCTGCTAACTTGGGAGCATGTGCACACACACACACACACACACATCTTGCATTATATATATATATATATATATATATATATATATATATATATATATATAAGTCATCGTGTTTAGAAGCGAAATCCTCAACGCACACGCATTCAGAAAAGTACTAAACGGCTGTTTCGTCCGTTTAGGGATTCATCAGCAGTGCGCATTCTCTACCGACTCTGAGAGTCGAACCTTGACCACACGTATCATACCATTGGGCCATCGTGCTACAGCGGCGAAGAGGAAACTTAATTACTAGACATAATATAGCAGAGTAGGCGCACTACTGCTGAATCCCAAAAATGAGGAAACGCGTGTCTTGTGCTTTTCTGCATCTATCTATTCTAACAAGATACTGCGCTTAAGCTTTTCATTCAATTTTTCTTGCATTCGTACACTTGTTTAATTTTCAAATATACATTATCATCTGATTCCCACATAGTTCATATATATATATATATATATTTATGGTTCATATATATATATATATATATATATATATATATATATATATAATATAAAGCAATATTTACGTTTTATTTTCAGTTAGTCTTGGAACCCGCTAATTTCTTGGGCCTTCGAACGAACGTGTTGGCTATTCTTAAGTTCGGAACGTTATAAATTATACTGACGATTGTTTCAGCGAATCAAATGCACGTGAAACGGGATTAATGAATGAAAATCAAATAACACAAAAGTAAAAAAAATACCAAAATTTCTTTCTTCTTTTTTCTCCATATCTCATTCTCTGATGGAACTTTAATAAAAGTGAAACATTTTAGATTGATAAACCTTTCCTATTTGTTCTTTATGGTTGATCGGTTATTTAATACAAGAATTTAACTGCTTTGAACACAATTTCATGGCTTCAAGTAAATATATTTTGAAAGCAATTGTATGCCTTCAACTACAGACAAAATCTCATTTTACTATATGTTTTGTTGGTAATATTTTATATAAAAATGTATTGCTGGTATTTTTAACATTAAAAATGTGTTTTTGTACTTTCATAGTGTTTTGTTTTTGTTTAGGGGTTCACTATTTGTTCATAGCTGGGACCTTTATAGGTGGTACCACTCCGGGTCAGGCTGGACTTGGAATTAACAGCAAATAAGAAATAGTTTGTTGCTCCTTAAAACCTACAATCTCCTGATCAGAGGCTTTGTACTCAGTGGACAACACTGGGTAAATGAGTTTATAGCGTGAATAATAGTTGAATTTTTATATGAAATTTTAACAGCATAATTTTCGATTAATGGGATTGAAAGGAAATAAGAAACTAAGTTTTTGAAAACTGTTGAGTAAAATAAATTCCCTTTTAATTATATACTTATACAGACATGCACACACACATATATATATATATATAGTAATACCCGTTCGTAGGAGAGACCTTGTAATTCATAGATACAATAATAGTAACGCCTTCGAACAATAGTGATTTTCCAAGCATAGCCTAGATGAGGCACAAGGCCGTAATTAGGGGGTACCCAGTGAGAATCGAACTCACTACTCAGCCGTAATTGTTCTAGCGAGACAAGCTTACTAACCATTACACCACCACGAGGTGCCCAACGCCTTCGAACAATACTCGGTGAGACGACGCTAATTCCCAAATATGTATTTTTCTTTACTTTTCGTCACGTGATCTAATTATTTGAAGATGAGGTCGACTGTGCTTGTTCTCTGGCGATCCTTGTTCAAACTCAAGTGTCAGTAGCGACATTTTATTCCTATGTGACAATATATATATATATATATATATATATATATATATATATATATATATAAATGATGGATGTCAAATATCCGAAATAAATTATGTCAGATGGGATATGTGTCAACTAGTTGGATGTTTAAGATTTTATTCCATTTCAGCGTTTGCTTCAGTAAGAACATCATCAGGACAACTGAAAACGCTGAGAAAATATCGTTACCAAGGCAACCCTACCACTGAAACTGCCGTGATCACAGTTTTGGCGTGAAAAACGCTGATTTATACCATTCGAAGGGTATTCGCGCATCAGATAAAAGTTGTGAACCCAACTGGACTTCGAAATCGGCTTTCCCTGATTCTCATTCCGAAATACAACCCAATTACACTACCAGCACAACCATCAGCTATTCAAAAGATATAGAGTCCCTCGTCCCGTAAACAATTCGTGCGGTAGGGTCGCCAAATGTACTGCAGCCATATCAGCAGTAGGTGTGTCTAGGGCAATGTAGCCTGATGAATCCCGTCCCTTTCGGGTTGGTTTTGAATTCCGAGGTTTCCTCTTCTAGACCTCAAGGCAAGAGAAACCAGTTAGACCGGTTATTTAATCCATAGCTTGGAGAGGAGAAGCGACGTATTCATACTTTTTCGAAATGTATTTTGTGAAAGTGAATTCAGACAGAATTTAAACTCGGCTCACCGATTTCTTTTAGGGATTCGCCAACCTGAACACTACACGTACAAGAAAGATTTGTTCCCTTATTGACGACTGGTCGCGCTCCCAATTAGCCGGATGTTTAATTATTTATCTAACTTCTTCCGCCTTAGTTCCTGTTTATGTGCACTGAAAAACTGCTATTAAATGTTTTAAGAAGTTTCTTTGTAACGTTCTTTAAAGCAGAAGCACTTGAATTCGTTAAACGTTCGGGGGTTAAGCATTTTGAAGAGGTTTTCAAATGTTGATTCTCATGAACTTGAAATCTACGTTTCTATAGTTAAAGTGAAACGTGAAAATAAAATTAATCCATGTGACTACTGGAGCACATTAGCTCATGATTAAACAAAATATTGTGAAATTATGCTTTTAATCATTTCATCCCTAAGCAAGGCAATAAAGCCACTAAGACACTAGGGTTTACAGAGTGTGAGAGAATATGATAAAAAGAAAACAGTATTAAGGTTAGAGAGCAATAACAGAAAAGAAAATAACGAATGACGTTGCATTTAATTTTTTGAAGATCCAAGCAAGACAGTAAAGTTTCTAAGACACAAGGGGTTACTGGGTGTGGAAAAAATAGGAACAGAAATATTAATAATGAGCGGGAAGAAAAAACAGTAACCAGGAGGATAGACGATAGCGATTGACATTGGATTTAAGTTTTTAAAGATTTAAAGTTGTCTGGCAAGCAAGAAGCCGGAAGAGAGTTTCGCAAGCTAGAAGTGCGAGAGAAGAAACTGCTATTATAGAACTTACGGTTACATATCGCCATCGCAATTGTAATTTTATAGGCCTTATATGGAGATGTCGGTTCCGATTTTAGAAAGAATAACAATCAATTAAACTGACAAAACGTCGTGCATTTAGTTAATGTTGGCTTACTAGACTAAATGGATGGTGGAACAGGGCTTAGGAGAAATAACAGAAAGACATAGAGTTTAGAGCTTATTTGGTGCTACAAGGAACAGGAAGTTGTGGAGAGAAACGATCGCCTATGTTCTGAGGGGACACGGCATATGAAGAAGAAGATGTATTAAGCAAGTGTTCAGAATGTTAACATTACGGTTATGAATCCGGGGTTGGAATCTCACCATTGTCGTTTAGTCAAAGGGGTAACTTGTTGATAATATCAGAGATGAAGAGGGAGACACCCTTAGGAAGTCCCTAAAAACTATACCATCTGTTGACCCAAGCCTGGAAAGACGAAACAGTTTAGAAGGCATTGATGATTGTGTTTGCCCTAATGCACAATAGCCACAAGTTCTTTAGTTTTTCTCCGGAATCTATCTAAAGATGGTGTCTCAGAAAATAACAAAAATGTAGCCTGACCAAAGGTTGTCAATTATCAGTCAAAAAAAAAATCACAAAGACCGATTTAAAATAAAGATTAAGTCATATCAGTTAGTAATCAACCACGGGCGGGATTAATCAATCCTGATGAGGCTTTCTATGTTGATAAAGGTGAACTGCTTCGACAACAAAGTCACCGCTCACACATCCGATTCTCGAAGTCATGGATTGGTGAAAACAATTCTATTAGATTAATCTGGATATTTACAATATTTTATTTTCCATTCGTTTCCATGGATGTATTACTTGTAGTAGTTCCAGCTTTCAAAACGGATTTTTTAAGAATTATATATTCGTATACAACACATAAAAATATAATAAAACGGAAAAGAAGCGTCAAGAAAAGTACTGATTATAAAATGGAAAATCGAAAAATTATGTTAGAAAAAAGAAGCTATTCAGTTACCGTTTTTTGCTCCTCGCTTTTCATAGCTCAATCGAAGACAAACCATATTAATAAGTACACAATCACTAAAATTAGAAAGGGGAAAAAAATAATAACAAGAGACTCAACACTATGAGTAAGAGATTAAATGAAGACGCTGTAACTATTCTTTCCCCTTACATGGTAGAACTTAGACATTTATATAATTTGTTTGATTTACTACATTTACTGTAAGTGATTTTTTTCTTTCCCTCTCCTTCGTTTTATATTTTTTATATATTCTATAAGAATATATACCCTTTTAAAATGACCGCTTTTAAAACCATAATGCAATTATGTTCACCGCACAGTTTATTCTATACTAAAACCTATGTACATGACTGAAAGTTCTTTTGAGGACGTAGGCGATCGTGGCTCTCCACCTGCCTCTATCCCTTGCAGCTCTCAAGCAGTTCCTTCCCTCTGCCACCTACCCCAGACCACTTTCTGTCATCCACTTGCTTAAGGCCGCTAGGTATGTCATGCGTGGTTTTCCTTTGTCTCTCTTTCCCTCTATTCAAACTGTGAGTATCAGATTCTCCAGGCCATCCTTCCTAATTATGTGTCGCAGGAACTTCAGCTGCCTCTTCCTATAAGCCTCCTCCTTGTTTGCATCCTCTCTAAGACATCATCGTTGCTCACACGTTCGGTCCGTGATATCCTTATCATCCTTCTATAGAACCACATCTCCGTCGCTTCCAGTCTCTTCTTTATCTTTGCAACATTCGCTTCGTAAAGAAGGATAGATGTCACGTAACAGCTTAGTTTTCTTTTCTTTGTTACCAAAGAAATCCTCCTGTCTCGCGATTCTCTGCCCAGCTTTCGGAATGTGTCTTTAGCCATCCCATGGATCTCAGTGTCGCACTTACCGCCCTTTGTCAGAACACTTCCCATATATTTAAACTTCCTCGTCTGCTTGATTTTAGTGATCCCGACCTGCAAATTGCATTTGGGGTTCATCCTTTTTCTGATAACCATGCATTCTGTCTTCTTGTAGTTTATGCTTTGTCCTTTCTTCTCACTCTCCGTCGCTACACTCTGTAGGACATTTTGTAATTTCATTTCCGTGTCTGCTATCAGTACTGTGTCATCTGCGTATCTTATGTTGGTAAGGTTGTGGCCGCCAATGCTAAATTCCGTTAGGCTTTCCAGTTCACTCAGAATTGCATCGCTGTACAGGTTGAACAGGTCCGGTGAGAAGACGCATCCTTGCCTTACGCCCCTTTCTGTTTTTGTGGTGAGTTGGATCCTCACTGGGTGTTCCCTGTGCATAGAAAATTTAATTTCGTAATTTACGTTTTGTGTAAATTCTATTTCTTGCGTGTCTACGATAAAACTGGATGAAGCACATTTTCTAGCGAATTTCTAAAATACCTGAACTCAAAGTTTATTAATCCAAACTTTAATTAAGATAAATAAACATTTAGAAAAAAACAAAAACAAATCCTCCTATAGAGTAGTGAACGGAACAATTTCATCACAAATGAAGAGTAGACCTGTGTTGGCTCTACAGAAGGATGATGAGAATACCACTGTTTAATGAGAGAAATTGGATTATATTTATATGTCTGAAGCTAAGTATTGTTCAGGTTCTTATCAATTCTTATCAACCTCTAGAGATGTCAACCGAAGTAAACATGTCTCTTGGAGGCTGTTTAATGCATTTCCTTTTATATATATATATGAAAGGGAATGCGTAATGAAATAAAATAAAAGACTTCAAAATGTGGTCCTACCAAAAAATGATATGAACGACACGGATATATTATGTAACAAATGAGGTTGTTCTGAATAGAATAGGAACTACAAAGAAACATGAAGAAAGAAGGCTTGGAGAATTTAACACTCACAAGGCGCATGGAAAGCAAGAGAAGTACAAGCGAGTATTATAATTGTCGGAGAAATGTGAGAGGGGCGGAATATGCATTGTAAAATGAGAGACGTGTCTAAAAAGAGAAGGTGTTGGTAAAAGCAATCAAAGTCAGAAAGTTTTGGAAAATCAAGATTGCCGCTGCTAGGAACATGGCATTGAGAGAAAGAGAGAAAGAGTGAGAGAGAGAAAGAGAGAAAGAGAGATAGGTTGACTGATAAATTCGCGGTTTGGTCTAGCACAAGAAAAGAATCCTACATCTGCCCGCAAAATTATTTAGCGTGCGACTGACACGAACATGATTATGATGACTATAATGATGCTCATGATGACAACGACGATGATGATGATGATTATCCTAAATCTGTTCTGACCTCTTTACTTGAGGACTGCCAACAGCAGAAACAAAAATGGATAGAACATATAACTCGAAAAGAAAATAATGGCGTGATGAAGTTGTAAACGTTCCACACCACTTCAAACAAAAGGTTAGGAAGGAAACCCCATGAGAACTGGAAAGAGCGACAAAAGCTACTAGACTTGAGCAACCTATTTTCCTGGAAAAAATTGTTTTAATAGAAAATTTTTAATAAATTCCAACTGACCGCAGTTGCTCTGTTAATGAATGCCGAATGTTTCCTTATAAGGAAACTGTTAAAATTACCATTGCAATTAACATTATCAAACGGTTTAATTTGAAAATAACAAAAAGTCTCGACTGAGATTCGAATTTGGTCTTCTGAGAAAGAAAGAATCCAAAATTGATGAAACAGAAAATTAAAACCAGAAAAATACAAAAATGAGAATCGAGAAACTAATTATTACGAATTTTAGTTCACTATGTTATAGCCATTTCCCAATATGGCCGTGAACGCTAGACAATGTCATCAGAAATAAATATTAAAAAGAAAACTTCACGCAACCCGGATGTGATAATATCGATGAACGGCGGCGCAAAGTTTAAGATTGTAACTCTTCGCCCCGGAAATAAATTACGGTGTTAATCTGTCAAGCATTTCTCTGGCAAGCACTCATAGAGGTGGCTATTTATTAAGTCTGGCATAAGTGGGGCACTACATGGGAAATCGTCCGCCAGATTAGAGTGTTCCTCTTCAATCTACAGTTGAGGTACTTAAGATAAGAGAGTAATACAGTAGGGGAAGGCCGAAAAGAGAAAAGCACACTTCAATAAAAAGGGAGGGGAAAAAAACATGAAGGAAATAAATGTCTCTTCATATCTCTTCATAATCTCATGAAATAGAACAGTTCCTATCTGTGTTTGGCAATCTCATCTAGAAAATGCTGAGCTTGTACATTACGCTGATAGCAATAATTACGCAAAAACATAACAACACCCGATATCTTCACAGAGGATATTGACTCTTATAAAGTGGTCTCGATTAGAATAAGTAACACGCCAGTTCTTCCCTCAACAAAACTGAGGAAAGTAATTCAGTGACGAAAAATACTAACAAGGGATGTTTGATACGAACTCCGTCACGGGTTTTTAATGTTTGACTTTAACTTTAGGACTGACTTTTGCCATCAAATAGAATTTAAAATGTCATTGTTTTGGACTTTAAAATTTCCTGTAGGCTTAAGAGTTATACATTAATCTTTTTAAAATCCTAAATATTACCTTTATTTTCGGCTTTCAGACACCATATATATATATATATATATATATATATATATATATATATATATATAAAGGGCATATATGGATATAGATCCGACAAATGAAAAAAATATATACGGAAAATACAAACATTCTGAAAATAAATCGATTTTTTTAAATCTAATATATCAATATCTCACATTCTTCATTTGTCGATTGTTCAGGATATATTATATTTATTCATATGTTAAAAATGGTTTATTAGACTGAAACGTCAGACGTTGACATATTAACATTAAAAACAAATATAATTGTATATATCAATTTTCATCTTTTTTGTTTTTTCATATATTTTTCATATATATATATATATATATATATATATATATATATATATATATATATATATATATATATATATTATGTCTGCTAATTTTAATAAAATTCGTTCATATTCACAAATAATCTTCCGTGTATTGATACTAAAGGGTGAGAGAAATGTGCTATAACTGTTTAAATTTCTTTTATTTTCATTTCCCAAGTACTTTCGATCTTTATCCAAGATCACCCTCAGGGGTGCAGGTATTACAAAACTATATGTTGTTCATTAATATAAGTATTTATTGTGCGTTTTTATCCATTACCGTAAATTTTTCATTATGCTTTTAAATGCGAAACGGTTGGTAATGTGCTGAGCGTTCATCAGAACGTGAAAAAAAATATCTATTATGGATTTTTTCCTCTATATTATAATGTCATGGTCATGCACGCATTAAAGAGTAAAAAAAAAACTCTTCCTTTACAGCATTTCAGAACATTACTGCAGTATTGATAGTTAATTCTGTTCAATACCGGCTTTAATTTTTTTTTTAATATGAATTGCTTCTACGATCTGTAACTTGAATTTATTATTTTCTTGTTGTAGGATAGTTGTGTTATCGATCAGTAATTTTTTATATTGTGAATGTGGACCGGAATGTTGTAGATGTCTCGCAATGGACACTGATATTTTAAATTTTAATTTTTAAATTTACGAGCAGTTTCTTGGTAGATCTATTATCACAATGTGGGATAATTAATAACAAAACTGATAAAATATACATAGAATCTTTCACTCTTCCAGTTGAATGAATTTACGACATATGTCTACACTTGTTCGGTCATCTAATGAGGAATTTTGCATCGAGTACCCATGTGGAATTGATTAGCTACGACTGCTTTCCGTTAGTTTCAGGATCATTGAATTTTAACGCTGATTGTAAGTCCTGTGCGTGCGTTGAGACATGGATATGTTTAGTTTTGTAATATCCAGGTTCTTACAACAGTTCACCTTCCTTGGCAGATTTTCTATCATCACAAGGAGGGATACAAAATAACAAAACTGATGGAAACATGAACAAAAAGAAAAAGACTATATACTCAAAGCATATATTTACAAATAAAGAAATATAAATTCTCATCGTCCACTTTCCTTCGTGCGCATGCGTAGTCGCATCAACGTAAACATCAATTTAATCCACTGATGTCGTAAAAGACGAAACGCGTCACACGAGAATGATTTTTTCCAGACTGGCATACTTTTATATATACAGGGTGTATCGAAAATAGTTTTAACAATCTCTGTGGGAGGGTTCATCACACCAAACAAGGGGAAAAGTCCATATAAACATATTGAGTGAAAGAGAATGAGAAGATTTTTAAAAGAACAAGAAACCCAATCCTAAGCCGGAAACAAGGGATAAACCTCTACTCCTGTTCAATAAATGGGAAAGTGTTGTGAAAAGGTCAATAGGCGAAACTATCTACTCCTAGTGACTGACAAGGTTTCTTCTCTGTAAGCACGGAAAGTTTAATTTAAGACCTAACCAGCACCTCCCTCAATATCACGTCTGCCTACTCACTATATGAATATCCTGCCATTGTTGAACACTTCTCAGTTAGCTCACTATTACACACGTTAAACATTGAAGACAGATTAGACGCATTTGGACACGAATGACAAATGAAACCTGGTCTACATGGCAACACGGCGGTATCTACTGTAAACTTCCTTTAAAATTAATACCTCAAAAACGAATATTTCCGAATTTGACCCTGATGATGAACGATGACGTTCGAAAGTACTAGGTTGTCTTTTGGAAAATATATATATATATCAATATGATTTTGAAATAAAAAGTCCCATTTTTTATGAAAAATGCAAAACAAAAATCAGCAGGACTATTTTGTCTTTGGCGTTTAATACAACGTGTTTAATATATATATATATATATATATATATATATATATATATATATATAATATTAAAATGTTTTTATTATAAAAGATTAGAGTAAAAACATTTTACATCGTTACACAAAAACTTTCATGTTTTGGAAACTTTAATCGTTCCTCCTGGGGGGATGGTAGAATAACATATAATACAAATATTTTATTTGAGAAATTTGAAAACAAATCGTTAGCTCTTTTAAAAGTTAAAAAATGGGGAGCCTAATGTTAGAATTAAAACTTATACTCGTGGGCATGTCTAAATTAACCAATTAAAAGATATATCTATGCTTAAATAGAAAAATGAAAAATAATGTCAGAGATATGTCTTAGATAATATGATGGAGATGTTGACTTTCTGTACACAAACAACACACTTCGGAATGGGATCACACATATATCGACAGGATGAGGGCTTAGCAATGGGCTCGCCATTATCACCAGCAATGGCGAATATATACATGAAATACTTTGAGGAAATGGCATTAGAATCTGTATCTCTAAAGCCAACTATATGGTTAAGGTACGTAGATGACAACTTCATACTCTGGCCACACCAGGAAGATGTTCAGGTTCTACTGGACCATGTGAACTCAATAAGACCTTCGATACAGTTCACGATGGAGAAAGAGAGTAACAACACACTCCCATTCCTGGATGTTCTAATATCTCGAACAGAGCATGGGTTTAAGATATCCGTAAACCGACATTCACAGGACAGTACCTCAATTTCAACTCCCACCATCCATACAGCGTAAAGAAAGGGATCGTCCGTTGCTTACAACGTCGAGCAAAAGTCATAAGTGGCGACCCAGAGACGTTAGATAAAGAATTGGTTAGTATAAGTAGTACCCTACAACGTAACAACTACCCTGGGTACATGGCAGCAGCCCCCCAAAAACTTGGATAGGTGGGTACAAGAGGAGGGGGACAACAACACTCAGAAAACAGTCTGCCTGACTTATGTGAAGGGGTTATCAGAGAAAATACAAAGGATCTGCGGTCCATATAACATCACGACAACCTTCAAAAGCTTCTCTGTTTTGGAATAACGATTGTTAATTTGGTATAAATGTAGATTTAAAATTTATTATTAGGTTTTATAATAATTTTTTTCTAGAATATCTGTACAACTGTAACTTAATTTAAGTTTATTTATAATAAAAATCTTACGTAGAGGATTATTACTGGGGAAATGTTTCTTACTTAAATTGAGAAACTTCTGCTCTAACTTAGTGCTAAGCATTTGGTTAAATGGAGATGTATACCAAATAATTTTTCTATTTTTATTTTTTCCTGCTATCAACATTATGTTTTCTGTATTTAATGTCAGGACATTTGTAACCACTATTTTTAAGGCTTATATGTATGTATGTATGTATGTATGTAAGCGAAATATAGATACAGTGATCATGAAAGATATCAAAATGTATATAAATCAGAACAAACAAAAATATATGAAAAGCAGTAGTTAAATATCAGTGCAGTCCGGGACTAAAAAGTTTAAATACTTTTTTTTATATATGACATATTATATACATACACACACACCCATATATATATATATATATATATATATATATATATATATATATATATATATATATATATATATATATAGGGTGACCCAAAAAAACGGGAACTTTTTAACAATCCAATAAAACCAAGAGTGATGGAAGAAAAATATTTTATTCATAGTAATTGAAACCTTAAAACATGCCATTTAAGAAACAATGATGGAATTTTCATTTTTAAAAAATTACATCCTGTAGATGACGTCATCCTGTACGAATGCATTCTTGAAATCTGCTGTTGAGATTCCTCATTGACTGCTGCAACATCGCAGCTGGGATACTGTGAATTTCATCTCAAATTCTAAATGGCGAAATGCTCAAGGTCACTGTCTCGCAGGGTTGCCACTTGCTTCATGTCTGGCAATACGTACTTCAAAAATTCCCGTTTTTGGGTCATCCTGTATATATATATATATATATATATATATATATATATATATGTGTGTGTGTGTGTGTGTGTGTGTGTGTGTGTGTAATATATAAATGTGTATATATATATATATATATATATATGACAAATAGAAAAATGTTTTTATTGAAACTAGACTTGATTACGTGTTTCATCTTTCTAGGTTTCATCAGCTCAAAAAACGAAAGAAAGAAACGTGTGTGTGTATGTATCTGTGCGCATGCGTAAATAATGAATAATTACCACTTTTTCCCCCCAGCTGACATTTCTCGTGATGAAAGAAAAGAATAAAATGAGTGACTTTTAAGTGGAAAACACGTAATCAAATCTAGTTTCAATAAAACGTTCTTCCGTTTGTCAAATTTCTTCCAAACTTTGTCAGGATTCTAGATTCCTATTTCAAACGCACATGCAAACACACACACGCACACACACATACACACATATGAATTCTCGCTATGAAAACTCATATTCAAAACAACTCAAATATAAATTACAACAGTTAAAACAAGAGAAAGAAATGACAATACCAGAGATAAAACACCCTTGAAAATGGCTTTAGAAGTGGCTAAAACCACTTGAGACAATAAAAATTATGGAAAAGTTTTATACTCCTTTACTCCTACAAAACGGTTAAATGTAAGGATGCTGGAAAAATAGTAGATTAATTAAATCTTCTTTGCTGGCTGTATTTAATAAAAACGATTTGAATGAAAGCTTGCTTACGAAACATACATTATATATATATATATATATATATATATATATATATATATATATATATATATATATAATTTTTAAAAAAAAATTACACTACCCATCAATTTCTAATCCCATTTTTCCTTTCATTTCGTTGTTGGAAGTGTTACCTGATGATCCGGAGTCCTTCAAAAAGGATTTTTGGTGAAATAAATTATTGTAATGGTACCTTAAAAGTGATCTGTTTTTTCATTATATATATATATATATATATATATATATATATATGAGAGAGGTAGACACCCCAAAATATAACGAATGCATTTTAAAATTTAAATATTAATTATTCATAAATTAATATAAACTTTTACCCATAAATGGTGTATGCCAAAATATCCACTCTAAAATTGTTCTCAACTGCATATTCTATGACTAGTTTGTTTTGGGGTTCACCCATCCCCTTTCCATTCATCCCATTTGTATATATATATATTGTAAATAATACTTATCATCTCATCGGGATGTTTTTTTATACCTCCCACCCCAACTGATTATTACCTTTTAGCAGCTTGGTTGAAAAGCACCTTGAGCTCGTTAATAGGCCAAATGTCTTTTTCTCCTTCATAGCAATGGTTGCAAAATTGATAGGTGCATTTGCCTTTTCAGTTTCCTTGATCGATTCTAAAAAAGAATGAATCATTTATTTTTACCGAACAATATTTTTTATTACAATAATCTTTCCCAGAAATGTATCATTCAGACACCCAAAAAACGACTAGAAGCAGGTTTTTTTATATTGAGTGTAATTAAACATGCTTATTCTTAAGTAATATTCCTGTTTGCATCTGGACAGCAATTTTCTAAATTGCAAATACTTTTTCAATATAATATTTATGCAACAAAACAGTTCATAATTGATTTTGGTGCCATAGAAAAGTTTGCATCTCCGTTACAATAATGAAAAAGTAACATTAATTTTTACGACCATAGAAGGGACGTAATGTTGTGCATTTGATGGGATCGACAGAGTATTGCTCAATTAGAGTTCTTAAAACACAGTGTAATGCTAAATGTACATTTATACATCCAGGAGCTGTAACATGTCCGCAAAAGTTTGGTCGAAAAGCGCCTTGACCTTTTTAATAGGCTAAATGGTGCCTAGTCGCGTACAACAAGAATAACATAAAAAATTAGAACTTAACTGACCCACCATTCAGCTGACCTTACACTCACTATTTATTACCTGTGTCAATCACCACTTTGATAGAGAAAACTAATAAAAACCAGATTCAAGAGTTCGTTGAAAACTTTTTCACATCAAGACCTGCTGAATCTTACTGAAAGGTTATCTAATGACTGCTTGATAAGCGGCAAATAGTATTGAACATATAATTAAATAAAATTCAAATTTAATTTATTTTTTCATAGAATAAAGCTGATAGACAAAAAATGTAAGTTATTTATGACTCAAACTAATACTTATTTGCGCATGCGTAAAAAAGCTGAGTGCAAAATGAAAAGTAAGTCTCTTTTGCTCATCAAGCACAGAAGGTGGAGTAGTCTGCGAGGGATCTACAGTCGACTATTCGTATGTAGGCGAGAGATCGTGGAAATATGGTGGAAGTCATCCTCGTAACACGTGGTCGAACATTGTGCTTACATCAAATGACCACTGACCTTCTTGGGATTCTGGCTGTACTAAGAAGTTCCATTTTCTGAAGCATCTCTGCTTGCATCGCAGTCTCTATTTTACCGAGCCATTTTTGATTTTTTTCCCGTCTACAACAGCGGGGACAGCTACTTTCTTAAGACACCCACAGGACCGACCTGTGACTTATACTACAACTTAGTTACAGTTTCTAGGAAAGGACGCGTTATCTAGCGGGATCAACAGTTAAAAAAGGTCCGCACGCTCAAACTTGTAGCTTCGTGCTACCATAACTATCAAGCAATTATTTGTCGTTTATTTTCACTACAAGGAAATCATGGTTATCGTTTTTCTATTTGTGTGGATAGCATCGAGATAAAATATTTATATCTCGCTGAAAATGTTCAAGCATCAATAAAAGTAAATGACAGGGAAATGGTTATGTGGAGTAGCCGAAAAAATTCTATTATTTACAAGGTAACCTAGAAAAGTGCAAGATTTGTACGATTCCCTGGAGAAATAGTAAAAAGGTCAAGAACATCTGTAACGTTAAATCGAGCATCGAACTTTTTTTTTCTCAGTGAGAAATATATCTAAAATGTCTTATCGCTGGCTCTTGTCTTTTTGCTTCTTGTTTACCGTGATAACGTTCTGTCGAAATGTTCCAATCATTTCTGGAATTTGACTATCTCTTTTTGCACTGGGCTTGTCAAGGCGTATCTTTTGGCAAGGAAAACAACAAATATTTGTGTTTTCAAAATCTATGCTAAACATTTTATACAGATAAACCATTTTATTAGTTTGGAATATAATGCCCAATTGTAGAATAAACATTTGTTATACTAATGCATTATTATAATAGCTGCAAAAATATTACCCATTCCTCTTTGCTAATTTTAAATCAATCCCTTTTAGAATTTAACTGTTACATTACTGTTGTAGCATACATACGAACGATAATCGGTATGTCCCTATTCACATAAATACAGTAGTAAATACTGTATGTTAGTCTGCAGTTGGAGATTCGTCTGCAGCTGTGCTGGTCAAACTCTCTGCCTCCGTGTAGAGAGGATCCCCAGGAGCCTATATAGAAGGGCAGAGTCTCGCCTCGGGAATAGCTACCCGACCCCGTTTTATACGGGTTCTACGGAGAATTTTTGGCCGAACCTACGGTCTCGAGACCCCACGTTAAATTCGGCCTTGTGCCACATCTGACAGCGTGGGGCAGTTAGTAGATACCGTCTGCAGTTGGAGATTCGTCTCCAGCTGGGCCGGTTAAGCTCTCTGCCTCCGGGCAGAGAGGACCCCCAAATGAGGCTATGTCGAAGGGCAGAGACTTGTCTCGGGAAACAGCTACCCGACTCCGTTTTATGAGAGGTCTATGGGGAATTTTTGGATAGACCACATTAAATTCGGCCTTGTGCCACATCTGACTGCGTGGGGCAGTTGGTAGATATCCTGCAGTTGGAGATTCATTGTGGAATTCACTTGACTCACTTCTAGCAGTTGACTACTTATTCTACGCTCCACTGGCGAATCTTATATGTGCTGTTCTTGTCCTAAGTATTATCGTCATTACCAAACTTCGTGTGATTATTCTATTCCGTAACCTTCGCTAGGTTACAACAATTACTTACCGCTCATTTTGAATATGAAAAAAGAAGAGATGCGTTTACTTTTTTTCGCATGCGTTCAAACTTGGTCATAATGCTTCGCAACATTAACAGAGCATCGGGGGAATGATGCACTGGCGTTCCGATAATGTGGCGTTGATTTCTGAAGTTCCTCAGTGGGGATACGAGTCTTGAAGATGAATGTGGTAGAGCTTGTCTGCAATTGATATCAACATCTGAAAATACGAGTCGGACAAACCCACGTCAAAGCGTCAGAGGAATGTTTCAGAGACTGGGTGCCTGCAACAATATCAGAACATTTCAAGACAATTGGCAAGGTGAAGAAACTCAGTATATATGTTTCACAGGGACTCAGTAAAAGTCAAAGATTTCTACGTTTTAATGCTGCATCTGCGAAATTAGAATGGTTGATCGATGACCTGTGATAAGAAAGGGATCCTTTATGAGAATCGTAAACGATCGGCCCAATCGATTGATCATGATGAAGGATTTAAAACTTCCAAAACCGAAATTTCTCCAGCTGAAGAGTATGGCGATGTCTTGGGATTCTGGAATCTAACTACGGCATCACTGCCTAAGATGCACATTCACTTAAGCAAAATGCGACCGACACAAGTTAATCGACGATGTCTAATTCTGCTTCATGACATTGATCGGTCATATGTTGACAGGATGACACTGCAGGAGCTCATTAACTTGGAATATGAGACTTTACCACAGCCACCATATTCGTCTGATCTCTCACCCACTGACTGGCACTTTTTCAGATATTAAGACAATTTTTAAGCCAATGATCATTCTGTTGCAAAGAATATGCAAAGACTGCATTCAAAGATAGTTTGGTGTCCAAAGCTTTACAGTCTTATTGTAAAGGCATAAATATTGTAACTCGATGGTGGAAATTTATAGATGCTCAGTCAGTCAATTATGTGCCATGCGTGATACACGCTAAGGCGATCATGTATCTTTCGATACATGACTGACGAGACAATTTTTTCCCGCAGTAGGTTGCCATTTCTTTCTGCGTTAGACCAGTTGCCATCCAAGCTATTTACCCATAGCTGGGTAGAGAAGAATAGGATTCATACCTTTCCCAAGGGTATTAGTAAGTGAATGTAATGGATTCAACTGGAATTCGAACTCGACTCTCCGAATTCTCAATCCGCACCGCTATCTTACTATCTTACTCCACCGTGTTACAGGGTTACTATTTTACTGATTTAAACATTAACTCATGAATAAAAGTTTGCTGGATGAAATGCATATTTAGTTAAGTAAAACGTGACCAGCACTAGTTAATCAACGATGTGCAATTCTGTTTCATGACATTGATCGATCATAGGTTGACAGGATAACTATGCAGAATCTCGCCGTCTTGGGATACGAGACTTTGCCATATCCACCATATTCCTCTGATCTCTCGCCCATTTACTGCCACTTTCTCAAGCGAAATTCTTTCAGCCAAAATGTATTCCGTTTCAAAGAAGATGCAGAAACAACGCTCAAAGGCTTGTCGGCGTCGAAACCTTTAGATTTTTTATCGTTAAGTGATAAATAGCATTGTAAGTCGATGGCAGAAATGTATAGAAAATAAATAGACTTTCAAGGTTCCTATTTTGACTGACTGAAGCACTTTTTAAATATATTAACTCGAGAATAAAATTTGATTTTCCGAACCACCGAATCTTTTTTGAAATTTCTTTGACTATTTTCCAGACATTCAGTGTTATATGGGCGAGATATTCTGAATGCAAATGTCTAAAGCATGCGTGACAGAAGTTATCACTGTTTAGTCAGTTACATTTGCTATCTATATTTCTGAAATGAGTTATTATGTACACTATTTACATTATTAGGACTATTGTCTGCGTCTTTGTCGTCATATTTATTACAACGTTTCGGACGTTGTACTCTCTGGCTTTCTTCAGGTGGTTGGAATGTCGAACTGAACCCTTTATTTCGCTCACTGGACTAGACTGTTCTAGTTCCACTTGCCATGTTTTAATGGATTTCAATTGTCAGTTAACTCTGTTAATTCCCTCTCCAAGTTCTCTACTTAACCGGGTATTGAACTCACACTCTTTGGACCCTGTCACTGGATCTAACCAGCGCCTTTATCCACTATGTGTCCCTGAGTACCTCAATTTCAACCCCCACCATCCATACAGCGAAAGAAAAGAAAAAAAAGCAAAATTACATGCAAATGAGCGAATTATTTTATTTGAACCTGTTCTGCTGAAGCTGTCTATATTTCTGAGATGAGGTATTATGTACACTATTTAAATTATTTGGACTATTGTCTTCATCTTTGTCGTCATATTACAACTTTTCGGTCGTTGTACTCTCCGGCCTTCTTCAAGTAGTTGGAATGTCGAACTGAACCCTTTATTTCGCTCACTGGAACTCACACTCACACTTGGGTCCTGTCACTGGATGTAACCAACGCCTTTATCCACTGTGCCATGTGTCCTTGAGGACATCTGTGTATGAATTTCTAGGTATTATAAACCTAATGTCTTCAGCATTCATTTTTTACCAGTGCTCATATTGCAATTTTTTGCTGTTATCTTTGCACGTTCTTACCAGAGCTCATATTGCAATTTTTGTTGTTATTATCGCTTTTCTCTGGTACTCCTTATTACTCGTTCCTATATTGTATTCATTTCTATGCTTGGTCGGCTCAGGAGATTTTTGTGGCCTAGCCTATGTGCTGATTCCTTAAGTTTACGAATTTTCCAATGTTGTTCTTTGTCTATAATCTCAACCTGATCCCACAGAGGGTGGTGATCTCCCTTTTCTCTCCATATGTGGTCAGCCACGCCTGATTTTTTCCCTTCCCCTTGTTTGCTATCAGTACTGTGTCATCCGCGAAGGAAAATAAACAGAAACTTTTTTTCACTATTTATATCTTTTCTTTTTATGTGCCATGTCCTTTCAGGACGTAGGCGATCATGGTTCTCTACCTTCCTTGCAGCTCTCAACAAGTTCCTTCCCTCTGTTTCCTCCTCCAAACCACGTTCTGTCATCCAATTGCTTAAGCCTGCCAGGTATGTCACGCGTTGTTTTCCCTTATCTCACTTTCCCTCTATTTGACCCGTGAGTATCAGATTCTTAAGGCTATCCATTTTCATTATGTGTCCCAGGAACCTCAGCTGCCTCTTCCTGATGTTAAGTATAAGCTTCTTCCTTGTTTGCTCAGACATCATCGTTGCTCAGACGCTCGGTCCATGATATCCTTAGCATCCTTCTGTAGAACCACATCTGCGTCGCCTTGAGTCTCTTCTTCATCTTTGAAGAAATCGTCCAACATTCGCTGCCGTAAAGAAGGACATATGTCACGTAACAGCTCAGTATTTTTTTCTTTGTTACCAAAGATATCCTTCTGTCTCGCAGAACTCTGTCCAGCTTCTGGAATGTGTCCATGGCCTTCCCAATACGTCTACGGATCTCAGTGTCGCACTTAACGTCTTCTGTCAAAACATTTCCCTGATATTTAAACTTCCGTGTCTGCTTGATTCTAGTTTCCCGACCTGCAAATCGCATTTCAGAATCATCCTTTTACTGATGACCATGCATTCTGTTTTCTTGTAGTTTGTGCTTAGTCCCTTCTCGTTCTCCTTCACTACATTCTGTACGATATTTTATATTTTTTTCCTTGTTTGCTCTTAGTACTGCGTCATCTGCGTATCTTATGTTGTTATGATTGTGGCCCCCAGTGCTAAATCTCGACAAGGTTTCCAATTCTCTCAGAATTGCCTCGCTGTATAGGTTGAATTATGATTTATATCACATCGCGATATTAAATAATGTGTTGCACTTCAGTACGATTTTCTTAGGGAAATTTTCTGGGAATCGTCGCCATCGGCTTTTTCTCGTATCCAAGAATTTAATTTCTTCTTTGCTGACCGCTTCTTGTATGATGTTCCCGTTGATGACTAAATTCGCCGCCAACCTGCAGGTTCAAGACTAGAAGCTTCCAGTTTCTCCAAAACCTGCTCCCGTCATCCATTCCCTATCGCCGTTTGGCTTTACAAGAATTGGCAGTGAAAGAAAATCAGAGTCGAAGAAAGTGTCAATAGCGTAAATTTCTTTAAGGTGGACCTCAATTTGCCAGGAAGTGACATACACAGTTAATTTAATGACCTTTCTCTGCGGCACATATGTCGCAGATTCTGTTAGAATTTCGAGTGGCGCCATCTGTAATATATCCGTCAGGCGTAGCCCTCTTCTTCCGCTGGTTCACCCGTTAAGATCTGTTGTAATCGTCATCCGCCTGTCCCACCATTGGAGTATTTGGGGTTGGTTGCGCTTAGTCTGGGTCCTCGTTTTCGACTTTGCCGCTAAAGGTTGCCTTACCAGGGGTTTAAAACTCGCGACGGTATCGCTTTCAGAGTCACTGGACCACACAAGCCTCTCCATCACGACTAGAAGCAAGAATCCGAGGTACGCATACAGAAACATACACACATAAACACACAAATATATTTTCTACTAAATGCCGGAGTAAACAGTATCACATTATTATTATTATTATTATTATTATTATTATTACTTTAGAAACCAAAAACATAAATGAAATAATAAAAGCACAAAATTATAATCAGATCTATAAGAACATTTTTTTTTTTTATTGTTGCTGTTAAAAATATTTGAAAGTTAAATAATAGTGGAAGGAATTGACTATTCTCATTTGAATCACTGGTAAAAAAATGTAAACAAAACAAAATAACGTCACAACTCGAAACGCTTTTCATACAAATTTGAAAATACAATTGTAACAAGGTAACTTTTTGTTAGGGAAATGTATTTTATATTTCTGTTTTTGTTTTTTTTGTTTTTTGTTTTTTTGGTGCTAGCGAGTGGACAGAAAATTTGATAAGTTTGAATCTCTTGGTGAATCAAATTTTCCCAGTAAATTTGATTGTGAAAACATCTATTGTTCAAAGGACTGCAGATTTTGACAGGTTACAAATACGCAAGGTTGTTATTTTGAATGCAAATGGCATTGAAGGTTGGCGATATTTAAAGTCTGGATAAGTTAAAAACAAACCAGAGGAAATTAATTTTTTTGACCCCCTCTTGTGAGCAAAAGTTTGATAAAACACGTGGGTAGATGGATATATACAGTATTTTGGCACACATAGAGAGAAGCAGCCGGGGGAGTCAACCGAGAGACAGCCTGAGGGAAAGCAATGTCAATCGCAAACTACTCTCCTCCTGATTACTCTTTTCTCTTCTCACTCATTACCAATGTTTCTGTTACTAGTTCTTTCACATACAGTAACCCCTTATGTTTTAGTGGCTTTACTGCCTTGCATGGGGTGAAATGGATTTAACAAAATAAAAACTGACAGTGAGAAAAATAAAGCTGAAATAGAGGAAATAGAGCTTGATGAATTTCACGCTCACAGGACATATTGAAGGCAAAGGAAGCAGGATGATTTCGTCAGTGAACTACTTAATGATTTGCTGTGAATGGATAGCAGAACAAGAAGAAAGAGTGGTGATAAAGGGTTAAAACTTTTTAAAACATACGAAATTTTAGAGAGCCATAATCGCCCCGCCCTAAAGAAACAATGCACAGAAAAGAAAATTTATATTTGACCGAAAGAAAAAGTTTAATTTCTAGAAAGTGAAGCATATGAAATTTTTCTATCTTTTTTTTTTAAATTTTCTCTCGTGCTGATAAACGATGTACTACATCTATATTATGTTTCTTTTCATTTTACGTTCCAAAAACCGCTTATAGGCGGGAAAAGAATTTACAATTCTCTGTTTAACCTTTTTATGATATTTACAAGCCGGAAATGTAATCTTCTTATTAAAAAGTCATTATTTTTTACTATTTTAGAGTTAAAAGCGTGTTAACAGGAAGATAGTGTAAAACCACGCCAAATTTTGAACTTGACGTCTTATCACAGGAGCAAGCACAGACGTGCACGATGCTACTAGGGTTAAGGCGTCCTGTTCACCAAGCCAGAAAAAAAATATATATATATAACAGAGATCGTATTGTTCAGAGTCTTGCTTGTGGCTTTTGTGTACGTAATGGGAATGAAGAAAAGGATGAATACGTAAAAATGAAAATCAACAAACAGCGCAGTTCGTTGGAAACACGATCGAGTCTGAGAATGGAAAGAACAAAGAATTCATAGAAAATGAAGAGTCCGTAAAAATAAGAAAAAAATGAACAAAAGTCAATGAAAATATTGGATTACACACACGTACAGACATATTCTTGTGTGCTAGCTGTGTATTTCCTTTTAGAATTATAATGCTGATTTTTAAGGTTGGTTCTGACCTTTTGAAAGATTAGCGAAATACAGCCAACCTGTGATTTGTCTCAGTCACATTTAAAAGAAAGAGATGACGATGGACGAATATGTATACGAAAAAGAAAGACAAGGCAAAAAGAGGTAGAAGAAAAGCATAAGGCAAACCAAGGAGAAAAAAGAAGAAAAAGAGAAAGGCTAAAATGATGATAAGAGGAATAAGAAGAAAGAAAGAAAAGACAAAGAATTAATAGAAAAATGATAAATGTGTAAAAAAAAGACGAAATAGATTAGAAGAAAAAATGATTGTAATCGAGATAAAAAAGAAAGAAAGAAAAAGAGAAATATTAAGAAAATGAAAGAGAAAAAGGAAAAATGATGAAGAAGAAAAATAGAAAAAACAAATAAAAGAAAGTGTAAAGAAAATGGAATAAAGAAGAACAAAAGACGAAGAAAAAATAAAAGGAAAAATATAAAAAAAACAAATAACAACTGAAAGGAAAAAGAAAAAAACAAAAAAATGAAAGAAGAAACGATGAAGAAGAAAATCGAAAAACCAATTAAAGAAAGCGACAAGAAAAGGTAATAAAGAAGAAAAAAGATGAAGAGGAATGTAAATAATGGAAGTAATTACAATACAAATACAGACAGATTTTAAAGGTGAATATGGCGATAAAGATGAGGACATCAATCCTAAAATGTAAATAATTACAATACCTCATCGTCGAAATAGAGAAAGTTTTTGAAGGTGAATATGACAATAAAGATGACGACAACAGTCCGAGCAATGTAACTAATGTAAATAATTATGATACCTCATCTCAGAAATAGAGACAGATTTTGAAGGTGAATATGGCAGTAAAGATGAGGACATCAGTCCGAACAATGTAAATAATTACAATACCTCATCCGAGAAATAGAGACAGATCTTGAAGGTGAATATGGTAATAAAGATGAGGACAGCTTGGGAAAGGCATGAAGTCACCTCGTCTCTCCCTTCAGCTATGGGTTAATTAGTAAGACTTGTATCACTAAACCATTATTATCACAAAGAGAAATGTTTACAATTTAAAATATATATATATGGCTTTAAATAACCTGCAAATGGTTGCTAAGGCATAAAAACGAATATATAGTCAATTATCTGAAAATATTGATGTCTTTGACATGAACCCTACCTGTGATATCAATCGTTACAATTCATCAATTATTTTTTTTTCCCTTCGGAATCACGCTAACCCAATTGAGTCATGAATTTTTATTATCATTAAAATCTCTCATGTTTAAAAATATTTTTGGCTTTCGATATAAACGGCAAAAGGGTGATTTCTTTTTCTTCTTCTGTACCTTATAAGCGTTATTGTTGTCTGGTTTGAGTGGCGACAATATTGATTATTTAGAAAGGAAGCTGCATGCTACAACAGGAAACAAGTTGTTACTGACCGATAACTAACAAATGCTAAATATTTTGTCTCCATATTAGGAGATTTGCGCTTCTATATAATAATAAAAAAAAAAGAAAGTTAAAGGATGTAGGTAGAATAGACGATTGGGCGAATGAAGAAGAAACACTCGACCTTCTGATGTCATTATTCATGACACACACACACACACACACACGCACACACACAGAAAGCCGTGTAGATTCACACAAATATAATTATCTAAGTAAGAATATAATTCTCAACTGAAGAATACAAGTCGCTCATGATATCCCTAAATTTGTATTTTCTCCAGGGCGTCTTAATGCATATTGACCAAATCCAATGTACAAGACACAAACATTTCTATTAAAGCGGATCAAGTGCACCCGTTTTTGATATGTGGTCGTCTTTTTTTTTTTATTATTTCTTGAAAAATAATTTTTCTCGCCAGAATTTTAGACATTTATAAGTCTATCATTCATTCATTCTTTGAATATTGCTGTCATATTTGGTCTGGTGCTTCTACTTTCTATTTAGAGATTCACAATAAAATACAAAGAAGAATCTACAATGTTACTGGTACTGACCTGGCATATCGGCTTCAGTCACTTTCCCACCGCCGTAACTGCATTTTCTATAAATATTTTCATGGTAATTGTTCTGATAAATTTTCCTCCATAGTACCTGAAATTTGTGATTTTAAGTGCTGTACTAGATTCGCGGCAAGTTGAAATGGCTAGATAAAATCGTAAGTTCTATGCTAGCAGTTTCTTCTCTCGCGCTTATCACTTGTGGAACTTTATTCCGGCTTCTTACTTTTCACTCGACTTTGATCTTCAAAACTTTAAATGCAATGTCAATCGTTATCTTCTGTCTTAATTCTTACTTTTTTTATTATTCTCTCTCCATAATAATGTTTTCTTTTTATCATATTTTCTCACGCTCAGTAACCCTTGTGTCTTAGTGGCTTTATTGCCTTGCTTTAGGTGAAATGTTTAAAAAAAAAGAAATAAACGTTTTCAAGAGATTCTATTTATGTATAACAAAATATGGAAAACGGCTTTCCAATTCCAAGACGTATAAGGAGCGAAGGTACACCACAAGCATCACATAATCAGCTACTTCGGGTAACGACCGGAATTAATTAAGAGTGGATCATATTCTAAATGGATAACGCTAAACCTCTTGTTTGTTTGGAGACAAAGTGAAACTGCTACAGGTTGACTGGGAAGTTTTCACCTATCAACCGTATTCAATAAATATTGTACATTCTTAATTAAAAAAAATCCCAGGAAAACAGTTATTTGTTGAGAAAAGAAAAAAGTACTGAGAGAAAGAGGAGTCACGCAAAGATCAGAAAATAGGAGAGCATATCACGAAATAAGTTATCATTCAACCGTAAGTTCTATTCTCGCGCTACTTGGCTGTGAAACTGCCTTCCATTTCTTACTTATCTGGCAACTACAATCTTCAAAAATGTAAGTGCAACGCTAATCGCTATCTTTTGTCTTACTGAATTCTGTTCTTTTAACGTCCTTTCTCTTAACTAAAGTCTTCACATTTCTCTTTCACACTCAGTAATCCTTTGCCTCCTATTTCCTTGCTTGGAGTAAAATGATTAAAAAAAAAAAAGCTAAATGAATGTCGAAAATAAAAATAGGTGTTTTATTTTGACGGAATAAACCGAACAAAATATTTATCGTTATCCGGCTTATAATTGCAACGTATTTTGGCAGGTCAGTTGTTGATACAGAAAACGAAATTGGTAAAACTGGTACGAATGGCATCGGAATTTTATGTTATGTTCACTTAACCCTTGCAAAATGTATAAAACTGCTTTTTTCTGATTGTCAAAGAATAGGGGACAAACTACGCTTACATATATTATATATATGTTCCTCGGAAACATATATATTCCTAAGAAATAACAATATGCTCGAATTATTTCGTGTATGTATATATATATATATATATATATATATATATATATATATATATATAAAGGGAAGATGTAATAGTCGTTCCAGCGAGAGAAAAGTATATATTAAAAAGAAGAGAGAAACCGCAAACGTTTTTGGTTGTAATGTGGACTTTTAGTTTGAACGCTAGTCATGCGAAAACAAAAATAACCATTGGACTTACTTTCCTCGAAATATCGTTGTTAGTCGAATACGTTAGTCTTCTTCTACTGCAACAATGGCAGTCACTTATGTGGCATGCTTGATATACACTTAGGCGATCATGCATCTTTCGATACATGACTGACGAGGTAGATTTTTTTTCCTGCAGAAGGTTTCCATTTCTTTCTGTGGTAGACCAGTTGCTATTCAAGGCTATAGAACCCGGTCTATCTTGCTATTTACCCATAGCTGGTGGGGAGGGGGAGAAGAAGATTCATTCTCAAGGGTATTATGACGTAAGTAAATTTAATGGATTGACTGGAATTCGAACTCGGCTCTCCGACAATCCTAGGCGTTTTCACTTGTTTTCGGACTAAAAATTTAAACAAGGTCAATTCGTCACTGTGATGACGTCATGCCCAGGGTTTTCAAACAGAACCTCACTCAGGAATGTAAAATATACACACAAACACGCACAAAATTTACTGACTAAAACAGGATTTCCCCTTTTGAAGTAGAGTATGGAAAAGAAGAGTCATTGACTGTGTTTCAAGAGATCTTGTAACTAGCACCCTCTTCAATAAAATATTTCAGCTCATTTGTTCTTTAACCTTTCTGTTTATTAGACATCCGGGTTATTTTTAATATTGCACGATACCAAAGTTTCCTATTAGATGAGATAAATTTAAATCGGCATATATATATATATATATATATATATATATATATATATATATATATATATATATATATATATATATATAATCAGCAAATATATATATATATATATATATATATATATATATATATCACTAATCAGCATATATATATATATATATATATATATATATATATATATATATATATATATATATATATATATACTAATCGGCAAATATATATATAACTAATAAAATATTAGGAATAAAAGCCAACAAAATGATATACATATTGATATAAACTGATGATATTTATTTTATATTAGTCTTTTGACTAAAATGAAGCACAAAGAGAAAGATTTTGACTTCGGAATTTTCGAACACGTCTGTGTCCTTTTTCAACGAGACGAGGAAAAAAGAAGTGAGGCTTACTCTTCCGAGGAATTTTGTTGGTATTGTTGGTTAGAGAGAAGTTTTTTTGTTGGGTAGAGGGAAGTTATGTAAACCCAAACCCCTGTTTAATTCCTCAATGTGTGATTTTATTTTAAAAATATACTTCAGCACCGCGTCTTCATTGCGTCTTTCTTGTTGGCTTTTGAATGAATACGGTAAAAGCATGCATCTGATATCATAAATGCTATGAATCACTTGGCTGAAGTGTGCAGCGACAGGAAAATTTTTGTTATTGTCTTTGATGATTTTTTTTGTATGTCATTGAACCGAAGACAGAATTCCGTTGCAGTTTCTTCAAAATAATTCCCCTTTTTGAATTCGTGACAGAAAAGTAAATATACAAGATTTGAACTGTCACAAGTCAGACCCAGTAGTTTTCAATATTTCGTTTTATTTATATACCGGTTATGTGTCATGTGTGTATCAGGCTTAGATGATCATGTATCTTTCGATGTATGACTGACGAGGCAGATTTTTTCCCGTAGAAGGTTGCCATTTCTTTCCGCGGTAGACCAGTTGCCACCCAAAGCTACAGAACCCGGTCTGTCCTGCTATTTACCCATAGCTGGGGGAGGAGAAGAGGATTCATACCTTTCCCAAGAGTATTATCACGTAAGTGAATGGATTCGACTGGAGTTCGAACTCGGCTTTCCGAGTCCTCAATCCGAGCCGCTATCTATTATTCCAACGTGCCAATATATATATATATATAAAGAGCTCAAACACTAATATTCCATGGTTATAATTTATTACATTGGAATCGTAATTACGATCCAATTCATCAGACCTACAAAAAGAAATTTGAAAATATAACTCCGGATATAAAAAACAAAATTTTAGTGAGAGTGTATATGTGGGAGTGGGAAACAAGTGTGAGAGGGAAATGTATGAAAGCTCTAGAGAGAGGGTGTAACAGAAGAAAGAAGAACAGGAAGGGCTAAAGGTGAAGGTGGGGATTAAAATTTAACAGAGAGAAGTTTTAAAGAGAGGAGTTAAATAACTGTCCTGGACATTGAGTTCTACCTGGATTCTATCCTCTTGGGAATTTATTTATATAAATATATACATATTTATATTATATTTATATATATATATATATATATATATATATATATATATATATATATATATATATATATATAAAAATGACCACTAACATTATCTATATATATATATGTATATGTGTGTGTGTGTGTGTGTGTGTGAAAAGTGTGTGTGTGTGAAAAGTGTGTGTGTGTGTGAAAAGTGTGTGTATATAAATATATATGTGTAATATATTATATTATATACGCGGTATTTATTAGAAAGCGCTCAATATCAGAGATAGATTCTTTGTCTGACGATAAAAACGTAAAAAATGGATCATAACTCACATCAATTCACCAAATATATATATATATATATATATATATATATATATATATATATATATATATATTTATGTTTGGGTAACGTAACACTTATCGGCACGTTAAAAATGATGTCAAACCTTTTCAGTTGCGTTCAATTTCACATTAATTCTCTTAACCAAGGCATGAATCTAGCTCTTCTCCACCAAGTCATTTAAGATCTTTCTGTGTTATTATTATTAATATTATTATTACTAAACTGATAAAAAATATAAATCTTTCAATACTTTTAACACGCAGAGAGAAGAAGACGATTTAAGAAAAGAAAAAGAAAAGTCACAGTTTTTAATAATGTTCAGTAGTAATTCGACAATATGCCTGTCTTCATTAAGTTATGTTTAAAATTTACATGCAAGTATATCGCTGGCTGCATTTTATTCATTTTAAGAAGTTCACTACCAGTACAGACGTTTTCATCTATACAGGCAAAGTTTGTACAGAGACATTTTTGTAATTTATATATATATATATATATATATATATATACTCGGATGCAATTTTTAAACATAACTTCAAGAAGGCAGACATAATGTCGAAATATTGTTGAACATTATCAAAGATTGTCTTTTCTTTTCTTTTTGTTAAATCGCTTTCTTCCCAAAGGGTTGTATTATTATTATTATTATTATTATTATTATTATTATTATTATTATTATTATTATTTCCATGGATTTCTGTTGTATATGCATTTCCTTCCGGGTCCCAATCAGAGACCTAAAATCGGAAATGGCTTCATGACATTTTCCACTGATCATTTTTGTAAAAAACAAAAGCAACAAACTAAGGTCACACACATTTTACATAGATAAAGCTTTTTGTAATGTACGAGCAGTACTTGTGAGTAGATTTTTTTTGTATTTCTTTAAGGCATGTGCTACCAGGAATCCATTCAATGAGCCTATCTTTTCCAATAAGTCCGAGGGTTCGAACTACAACTGGAATTATTCAGGTCCTCACGTGACAATTTTTTTTTTTAGATTTCCACTTCAAGATCCTTGTAATTCGGTAGTTTTTTGAAGATTATTATTATTATTATTTGGGCGTTCTTTCTGGGTTATTATTGTTATTATTTGTACGTCCTTGCTACTTCTGTTACTGGGAAAACAGAGGCAACCACACCAGGCATATGATAGGCGAAAATCATTCATTTCTTTTTATTGAGCTTAGGTTAGTCAGATAGAAAATGGAGTAATAACTTAACTTCGAAGCTTGGTGACAATACCGATCTTTCGCCCCTGTGTTAAAAAAAAAACGAATCTCTTTCATTCACGAAACGATAGGTTCTTTATACAAGGTATATTTCTGTAATGGTCGATATCCATTACTTTCTCCTATTTACTAATCACAGAAATTTCAGCTGTTAATAATCGCTCAGAAATATCTGAAATTGCCGATCTTTGCAGAGACTGAATGAAAATATATTGGAATGTATGAGTATGTTAACTCGGTCTTTTCAGATTCCTTATGGCCGTCTTCCTTTCCGCTACTTGGGTCATGCACTTTAAACTTCCGGTTACACATCCTGTTTTGACACAAGCACATGCGAATAGAGATGCGCATGGTGAATAACATTTTAGATTTATGGTCTATTAATTAGCTTTGTCTTATCAAGACTTTTATACGTGATCAGCTGATTCCTTAATTGCTCCAATGTTGACAGCACTTGATCTAAAACTTTACGCTATTAATATCGCTTCTTGTGATAGGATAGGACCTAAAAGCTAAACTGCAAAGATTGTACAAATAGATAACGACAGAAAAAAAAAAATATTAATCATATATTTTGAAGGAGCAGAGTTTATATCAAACCCCTATTAAAAATAATTCTTGTAAAATGTTTTTTTAATAAAAAATACAATCTTTAATAAAGACGCTTGTTCATATTTAATACTAAATTTAAGACCCCCCCCCGATTCAGTCAGTTATGTGCCATGCGGGATACACGCTTAGGCGATCATGTATCTTTCGATACATGACTGATGTGGCAGATTTTTCCCCGCAGTAGGTTGCCATTTCTGGGGTAGACCAGTTGCCATCCAAGGCTATAGAACCCGGTCTATCCTGCTATTTACCCATAGCTGGGGGAGAAGAAGAGGATTCATCGACTGGAATTCGAACTCAGCTCTCCGATTCCTCAATTCGAGCCGCTATCCATTACTTCACTGTTTCACCATTTAGACCACCGTGCCTCCATTACCATATAGATATTTAGATGTTATATATATATATATATATATATATATATATATATATATATATATATATATATATATATATATATATATATATATATTTCGAAAAAACATTTTATTCAACGTCGCTTGAAAATGAAACGAAAAGTTAGATTTATAGATTTAGGTTTTGGTTTTGGTTTCGAAACATGGTAATTTCTGTGACGCGATGAATATATATATTTTAAAAATAATTATAATAATATGCTCTACTAAGTATTTATCATTTCACCCACGGAAACGAATATGGCACAAGGCCGGTTTTATTTTTAATTTTGAACACCATAGGCTCGGCACAAAAAAAGCCTTTGAGGCCGATTAGACGAATTCAGGCCCTCATCTACCTCCCCGGACGAAAACATTGCCCTTCGGCAAAGCCTCGTCCGGGTTCCATTGCTAATGTAGAGAGTTCGACAGGAGGCGTGCGCAGTCAAAATTTTGAGACGCCATAATATGATCTACTGTGTAACGAACACTGTTTTTTTTAATAAATGCTAAAGAACAGTGGATTGTAAATCTGAGTGTTCTTACTTTTCATTTTGATATATGTATATATACCTGAAGATTGCGTTATGCATGAAACTCAGAGTCGTGCTACCGGTGCGGGATATTATGCATATTTATTAATATATACTTACAAGCTCTGTTATATGCAATATCACCATCGGCGGGACTAAGCTGAAAGCAGTTCACCAGTACACTTACCTGGTCTGTACCATCACCTCGGATGCCAAGATCGACAGGGAAGTAGACAACAGACAGGCCAAGACAAACAACGCTTCCGGCAGATTTTACAAAAGAATTTGGAACATCAAGCATCTGAAGAAGGGCACTAAGATCAGCGTCTCTAGAACCGTCGTGCTCACCACTCTGCTGTACGATTCTGAATCGTGGGTAACCTACCGCCACCACCTACACCTTGAGCGCTTCCACCAGCGCTGTCTCCGTACTATCCCCAACATTCACTGGAGTGACTACGTCACCAACGTTGGGCAGGGCACGTTTCCAGAATGGGGGACCGTCGCTTGCCCAAGATGGCCCTGTATGGTGTACTATCTACTGGCTACCATGACAAGGGTGCACCAAGGAACCGTTATAAGAATCCTTCGGTCACTGTCACATTGACCATCACCAGTGGTCGACACTTGCTGCTGATGGTCAAAATGGGGCCGTGAATATAAACAAAAAATTATTTCTCCACCTTTGAGGACTCTCGAAAGGGCCAACCTGAAGGAGAAACACCGCAGGTGGAAGGACCGGGAAGCCTCGATAGCTATACCAAACCACACCAAATCCTTTAATTGCAGTCGCTGCGGCCGGACTTGCCTGTCCCGCATCGGCCTAGTCGGCCATCTGTGTGCCTGCAGTCGACGTGGACGGCTCACTTCATAAAACTTCGTTCGCCAAAATACACATACAAGCACACACACACGCACTCACACACACACACAAACATATATATATATAATCATTAACCTCTATATTTGTTTTTTGTATGAATGATTCATGAATTTATAAATTATAATTGCACCTTTAATTGAAATTAAAATAACTGATCCAACATGCAACTTTCGGATAATAAGTGTGACATTACTGTAATTATTGAACAACATAGTTCATGCCATATTTAAGACGAAAAATCTACCAGTAAAAATAAAAATGATTCTCTTTATTTGTACAAAAACGCACAACCTTAAAATTTAAATTCAAACTCAGCGTTGCGACCGCACGTTCCAAAACAATAACACATTTCTCATAGCATTTTTTTATATTACATCTCTATTTTCGTTGTCCTCTTATTACCGAGAAGTAAAAAACAAGAACAAAATCTATTTCCATACCTGAGGATGTCTGTAGGAACAGACGAAAGCTTGTAAAAATTAAAAAAGACCTTATGCAACTGGAATTTATGAACAGGGATCATATCATTCATATACAGGTTCGGGGTTGGTGTATCTTATTTATATTGTTTGCGAAGATGTATTCTCGCCATTTAAATCCTTAACCTCTATATTTGTTTTTTTGTATGAATGATTCATGAATTCATAAATTATAATTGCACCTTTAATTGAAATATATATATATATATATATATATATATATATATATATATATGGTCAACAAACTTTCTTTTAAACATTTTTTGATAAATATGACAGACAAGAAAAATATAATCAATTTTGTATATAGTTTTTCCAGCATTCTTACATTTTTCCATTTGTTGTGAATACAACAGTGCAAAAATTGTTCATATTGTCCATTTCTCCAAACACTTTCGGCCACTTCTTTAGCCATTTTCAAGGGACTTTGTTTTTGGCTCTTATTAATTTCTCTTCATGTTTTGACTGTTTAAGATGTATTTTTGTTTTATCTCGAATTGTAGTAGGTGTGTTTATTCCGTGCCTTCGCGTGTTGCGTGCGGCTGGAATTCTAATGACACGTGGAATAGAAAGACAATCAACTGAATCACAAATCGCGCTCAACACACACACACACACACACACACACATATTTTTTGACAAGTTTTGCACAGCGAGAATTCAAAAATCGGATTTTTACAAATAAAACACTTCCTAAATATTTAAATTTTATACTTTTTGACATCTCCACTTCGTAATACGAATATTGGGATCTTACTTTTTACTGACAACCATAATGAACATGTCAACATTCTTCCAATAGTTTGACAACTTCACAAGCGTTTGTGATGCATACAGCTTGGTGCAGCCTAAACCCTATGTTGTACCTCCATAGCGCAGTAGTTAACATCGATAAATCTTTTACCTGAAACAGAACTGAAGACATCGAGGAAATTGTGAAATCCGTAATTCTTAAACGTATCGCTGATGTTGCGGTTAATGAGCTAGAAAAATATCGTATTTACGAATTTGAAAAAAAAAAGTGTACTTTCAAGTAAAAAGGTTCGTAAAAGCATGGAAAAGACTCCCTATGGTACGCTTTCCCGAACACTACAGTCTTGACCTTTTCAACTCTAGGGTCGACCGTTATGTTACCCTCTACCTTGATAGGCTCTTAGGCTTTATATTTGGTGAACATTTAGTAAAAGAAAAAACGATGGAAAAGGAAATGTAGGAATAACAAGGAGGAGGCATTGTTTATTCGTCTCTATGAAATATTCAATGGAGCGCAAAAGTAAAGAGTAAGTTGTATGTAAGAGCAAATCAAATTTATCGCAAACTTAACCCAAATACCAACTGATCAAAAAGTTTTAAAATGAGATTTCTTTATGTGCAGAAAGAACGTTGGCGTTAAAAAGCACTCATGTAATGAAACGCTAATCCAAACGAGAATTTAACTCAATTAGTTTATAACAAGCCTAGTTACCATAAAAAAAAGTAGGGCCTATTTCCCCGTTAAGTGAATAAATGTTGATCAAATACCATTATCTTTTGTTACTGATAATGAACGAATCTATGAAGTCCCCGTGTCAAGCGGCAAATAAGGACATAATCATGGCGTCTCGGTTCCTCAACCTAGAAATGGCTTATTCTTATAAATGTGCTTTAGCCCTAAGAAAGCGATTAATGACTGACTGTCGGGGGGGGTGTATTTAAAGCCGGAATATATTTTGTATTATAAGAACAATTCTTATTCTTATAAAGATATGAACAAAAAGAATATAAATTCAAACATTCATAACATTAATTTAAAAGTGCTCAATATCAAAAGTAGAGGAATAGTTATTTATTATAAATTATTACATACGAACAAATAAGTAATCACTACAAAGATGCATATTTGTTTCGATGCTTAAAGGTAAGCAGCTCATCAGGTGGGGAACAAAGATGGTTACCATCCTACTTCTTATTCTTCCTCCTCGTTCTTCTTCTTTCTCCTGCATCTTCCTCTTCCTCTTCCTCCTCTCCTCCTCCTCTTTCTTCCTCTTCCCCCTCTTTCTCATCTCCTCCTTCTCCTCTACATCCTTCTTCTTCTTCTTCTCCTCTTTCTCATCTTTTTCTTCCTCCTCCTCCACCTCCTCCTCCTCATTCTCATCCTTCTTCTTCTTCTTCTACTTCCGACTTCTTCTTCTTCCTCCTCCTCCTTCTCCTCCACATCCTTCTTCTTCTCCTCCTTTTTCTCATCTTCTTTTTCTTCCTCCTCCACGTCAACCTTCTTCTCTTCCTTCTTTTTCTCATCCGTCTTCTTCCTACTCCTCCTCCTCCTCATCCTCCCCATCATCCTTCTTCATCTTCCCTTCTTTCTCATCCTCCCCTTCTTCCTCCTCCTTCTTCTCCACATCCCTCTTCTTCTTCTTCTCTTTCACATCTTTTTCTTCCTCCTCCAAATCTCTTCCTTCTTCTCTTTCTCATCCTTCTTCTTCCTCCTCCTCCTCCCCTTTCTCATCATTCTTGTTCTACTTCCTTCTCTTCCTTCGTCTTCTTCGTCCACCTCCTTCTCCTCCTTCTTCTTCCTCATTTTTCTTCGTCTTCTTCGTCCACCTTCTTCTTCTTCTTCTTCTTCTTCTTCTTCTTCTTCTTCTCGGTGGAATTAGCCATTTTGAAGTAAAAGTGAGATTTGAACATAAGTTGACAAAAATGAAGTCAACTGTTTTGAGATTTAGCCGAAACTAGAAACTGAGAGATTGAAATGATAATTATTAAAGAAAATAGAATTATCTTAGTGGCGCGGTTAAAGATCTTTGCTGGACAATTGCTGGTGGGGAGACGAAATAACGACAAGAAGCAGAAATACTAATGGGTTTAGATAAACATATAAAAAAGTAGAAAACAAAAAGAAAAAAACGGACAGAGATGCTTTGGAAACAAAAGAATTAATTGTTGTTTGTCGATCATTCGTTTTTCCTCTTCACAGGATGGACAGGTAATTCATGAAAATGACAAATAAAAAAAAATTACTAAAGCTTAATATTGCGTACGTGGACAGAAATATAATTCTGGTAAAAAAAATACAATATTAATTGCAGTTGGAAATCTCGATAGAGGCTAGCCAGTGTGAACCCTCCCTAGAAGCAGTGGTAAAAGATTTTTCAACCAATGGGCGAGTCAGTTTTAGAAAAGCTTGTCAGATGATAAATTAAGGGCGGGCTTATAATAAATAAACTTAAACCCAACCCAGACACGCTGAGAAATCTCATTATAAACAGGTTATGTCCTTTATGTAGATGTGGTACGGTTGATCTCGCCACACCCATTCTGCCCACCTATTATCTCTACCCTTAAGCAAGAAGCCAGCCAAGACGATTTGAATTATTATTATCTTCCCTACATATCCCTATAAGCTGTACCGCTTACTATGTAACCTTCTACCTCGAGTGTCTCTTGCGCTTTTTACTGGGTGAACATTATAACAAAAAAATTATTATTCTTTGCAGAATGAGTATCTAGCAGAAATGTTGGAGAACAAGTTTGTTTGCAGGCCCCAGACTAAGAGTGAATTGTTGAACCGGTTGCTAATTACTAGACCGTGTCATTGTTGTTGTCGCTGAGATAACTTGTGAATGACACCGATAGCTATTAACTCTCCCATTCAAAACTTGGAGGTCTTATATAAGACTGTAACCCTTAATAAATTAACAAACCCTAGTCGTTTATCTGTCCCGGCAGTTTCTTCTGTTTTAGTTATCTCATAAGTTGTCTACTTTGTTCTTAGTGACGTTTCACACAGATTCACCTAAGACTTCCTCAAATCAAAAAGACGATTAACAGGAGATGTGAAACCCCTGGTGCCAAGAAAATAAGACAATCAAAATAATTAGGTGCTTTTGAAAAATAAACATTACCCGTCCAGTTTGTATAATGCTAATAACCCGTTATTGTTTCTTTTTTGTTCTAGAAAATGTTTCTACATACATACTTACATTTATGGGATATGTAAATTTCTATTTCTCAAGAACAATTTTGGAGGAAAGATGTATGACAAAGTGAGAAAAGTTCTCGTGTGAAAGACTCATAAAATCGGTCCCAATGAATAAAAAAAAAATATTATATTGTTCTACTCACTAACTCTATCACAACCACAGTCAAAAAGAATTTATCTAAACTCAACATAAAATTTGTCACAACCACATCTAAAACAATAAAAGACTTAATTAATACAAAACAAAACAACGAGCCAAACCTTGAAGGAGGAATTTATTGTTTGCCAGTAAGAATATATAGGAGAAACCGCAAGAAGTTTAAACAAAAGACTATATGAACACAAAAGAGACATTTTAAAACACAACACATTAGAAGCATTAATTGCTAACTGTAACGAGATTGACGTCACCTTTGATTTAAAAAATGCTACTTTAATTAGAAGAGAAAATAATTCTCTAAGACGAAAATGTATAGAAAGTGCTTTAATCGCTAGATCATCCACAGTAAATTTACATCCAGGTTCTTACAACATTTTACCTTTCTTGGCAGATCTTCTATTTTTACAATGTGGAATATTTAATGAGAGATGGAAACAAAAAGAAAAAAGATCTAAATTAAAATGGCTAGATTGTATGCCCAAAACACATAGACATTTTTTTTCTGTCTATATCTCTGAGATGAAGTATTATGACTATTTACATTATCTACATTATTCGGACTCTTATCCTCATCTTCATTACCATATTCCCGACGTTTCGGCCGTTGTACACTCGGGCCTTCTTCACGTAATTGGAATTTTGGCATCCTCTTCCGGATGTATCAGTTATTTCCCTTTAACTTAACTCTCCAATTTTTTGGTTCACCACTGCTGTAGTCTGGTATTGAACTCACAACTCTTTGTGTCTAGTCACTGGATCTAACCAATGTTTTTGCCATGTGTCTCTCGTTTGTGTGCGCATAGAAGATAAACAAACCGATTCCGATGAAGTCCTATTTTTTCCACTTTGTCGTACACTTACATATATGATCGGCAGTGTTAACAACGCCAGTGCCCCCATGCCCACGGTCACGATGACTTGTGACTTTGTGCAACCATCGACAAACACTTCTGTCCACGGTTAGGGCCAACACGAGGCGTTGTTTACGGGCACACGGGATCGCCCCCGCCCCCCAGAACGATAACATCAATTTACTGACGAATCGACTATAGTGATATTCGAACCCGGGTTTCATGGTCAGTAAAACAAACGTTCTAACAACTCGGCCACGCGCTTATCACATCTTATGACACCTAATTTTTTCTAGTATGAATTTAGAAATTTAAATGCAATTATTCCTTTTTAAGCGTAGAAGAAAAATAAATTTAAAAAAAATAACAAAGCTATAATAAAAATTTTATTTCTGATGAAAAAAGAAACGAAAAAGTGTATCCCGAAGTTATATTAATGTTAATAGCAATGGTAATATTAGCCGTTTCCTTATAAGGAAACATTCGACATTTATTAACCAAGCAGTCGCTTTACTTTTGTTTGAAATTTATATAATATTTCTCTTAAAACAATTTTTCAGGGAAATAGGTTTCTCAAGTCCAGTAGTAGTTATCGCTCTTTCAAGTATTGAGGGGGGATTTCTTCCTAACCTTTTATTTAAGTAGTGTGGAATGTCAACATCTTGATTATGTCATTATTTTCTCTTCGAGTTAAATGTGATATCTATTTTAGCTGTTATCGCTGTTGAAAATCCTAAAGTGATGTAGTTCCTGTTATTTGGCACGATTCTTTGTGATTGTGTAGCGCCAGTCCACAAGGTTCGAAGAAAGATGATCTTCGCCAAGACCTACAGGATTCACTCGCTCAAAGCCATTTTTAACTATTGACCTGAGAAACCCATTGTATACAGCGAGCAGTTAATATATTTCTGAACAGGTTTGGTACATTCCATATGAAAGTCTCGATAGGAATGTGGATAGTTTGCTACTATGCAAGTGGCATGGCGGATCTTAACCATGAAAGTTAGACCCTGTCGGAAACAAAGAATGTAGTTCGTCCATACACTTTCCATGGTTGTAGCGATCGAGCAGTGAGAGACGCGCTACATCCCGACTGTGAGAGAGAGAGAGAGGTTAGAGGGTGGAAAATAATTCTTCTTCAACAAGGACTCGGAGACGCTTTTTAACTCTGTCATGACTCTGTCCAAATATGGCAGCAACACTCTATTTTCGGCCTGATCTGGCTCTTATAAAGCATAAGGAGTTAGCCAATTATTTTACCTGCATCTTTAGCGATCTATCGTATATAAGAGTTCCACTTGAGATCGGGTGTGAGTTTGAGGTCTAATATTCTCCCAAGACACGGTGCCTTCTCGAGGGGACATCCCTTCATCCTGATTAGCGGTAGTTTGGGGTCTGATCCGCGGTTAAACTACCCCTAGCGCAGGCTATTCTATGTTCAATTTCCTTATTTCCCATACTAAATGTGTTATAACTGACCCATACATCGAAGTATTTGAAGTACGTAGTATTTACTAATTGATCATACTGAATTTTTATGATGGATTCAGGCTATACGCCAACATTGCTTTCATTGAAATTTTAAGACAATGATAACGCTAAATAATTAAAGGTTTTCTACACGGGAAAGGAGAAAGGTCTGAGGATTATGGAAGTAAAAAAGAAACACAAGTTTTCATTGGGAAATAATAGGTGCTAATGAATGAATTATAAATCATTGATACGACATGGGTGAACGGAGACAATAAAATAGGCAATAATAAAATGTATGCAAGAAAGAGACCAGCTTGCCGAGTTAGGAATCCAAGGGAAGTAACTCGAATCGAAACTGGAGAAGTAAAAAGATACCAGGATATAGGAGGGGGGGGCATGAGATGCCTTTTTTTCATTGGCTGACTCTGACTGACGTATTTTAGTAAGAACAATCTACATGATGCACTGTTGAGGTGCGAAGCACGGCGCTTTGAAAGATGCGGCCTGACTCATCCGGAGTCAGGTCGGGGTTGCTGTATGAGTCGATATGATGCAAAATCCGAAATCGGCGATGAGCACAGTGCATCACTGAAGACCACTCTTGATGCCTCTAAAATGTATTATGCGACTATTGATATGAAAGATTAAAATCGGAAGCCATGATACATGATATACGATTCTTTAACGTGCAAAGAACTAATGAGTATTCAGAAGATCAACAGAAAGGTGGAACTTATTCAGTGATCAAAAATTGTTTCGCATCAATCAGATTTCTCAGGATGTGGTTGATCAAGGCTCTCTACGACCTCCTGTTCATTGTAGCTCTTATCAACGTTTCTCTTTTTGCAATCCCTCACACTCATTGCTTATTGGATTACGGCCATATCAGTTTGAATTCCGGTTCCGCTCCGATAACCGAATTTAAGCAACGTCGAGCCTGGTCAGTACCTAGATGGGTGACCGATTGGGAATACCAGTTGTCGTAAGCTTAGATCTGTGGATGGTGAATTGGATAATCGCTCAGAATTGTTATATTCCCTTACACGCAAATGTCCTCTTCTCTCCCCAGCTATGGGTTAATTAGTAATGCTTGTATCACTAAAACCATTATTACATCGCCCCCAAAGTCCTTACTATCTAAAAATGTTTCCTGGCTTTAAATAACCAGCAAAGGGTTGATAAGTCGTAAAAAACAAATTAATCAATGAAATACTGATTAGCTTCACGGGCACGTGTTTTAGATTTATTTACATTTTTGGAATATAAATGTATAGAAGCTTCGTGGTCACAAAATGAGGGGCCTGTTTGTATATTGATTGTAAAACCAATTTGACCCCCCATTTTATATCCTCATTACAAATTCTTTATCAAATTCTGATTAGGTATGAATCCACTTCATATGCTATGCGTGAATTAGTAAGACTTGTATCACTAAAAGCATTATTACGCCCCCCCAATCCTTACACTCTAAAAAAGGTTTCTGGCTTTAAATAACCTGCAAAGGGGTGATAAGCAGTAGAAAACGAATGTCTATATCAATCTATCACACCCCTTGTTACACTATTCATTGCTACATAGCCCCACTGCCTTCCTGTGTCTTTTTTGCCTTTAATATGTCTTGTGAGTATCAAATTATCTAAGTCCACTTTTCTCATTACGTGTCCAATTCTCTCTCACTGCGTCCTTTTTATTTTTATTTCAGTCGGACAGGAAAAGAATATGAACCACATATTAAGCAACTAAGCATATAAACTAAAAGCCATTCCAAGTTAAATAAAAAAAATGCAACATTTAAAAAAAAAAGTCAGCTGTATGTCAGATTCGATGCAAACTTTTAAATTAGAAAAAAAATGATATTTTAAAATTTGTTTCAAAAAACGGGAAACTAGTATATTAAATGATATTGTTTTTTGTTTTTTTTGTTTTTTTCAGGTTTAATATTTACTGACATTAGGGACAGTAATTTACTTTTCCTATATAAGAAATTTCAAAATTTATTATCGAGCAAGTTGATATGAGAAAAAAAGACTTAACAGAAATGGTTCCAGCCAGTGACACTGTCTAGAGTAAACATAATATATTTCAAAGTGTACCTACACAGACATACATATACGAGTATATTATATATATATATATATATATATATATATATATGTGTGTGTGTGTGTGTGTGTGTGTGTGCGCGCATGCTCGAGGGTGTCATTTCTCACACCATGTAGCTTAAGCTTGATATTTCTAAGTTGAAAGTTGATATTCGTAAAATAATTTATGCAGTTACAGAAGACGAATAAACAAAAACCTATTCAATGTGTAAGGGACAGAGAGATTTAAATATGAAATAATAAAATTTATGGTGGCAACTTGCCACAATAGCTTGTTTAAATTTAAAGGTAAATCACTCTGTATCTTAAATATTGAACATTTTTGTCAACTTTCTTATCTATATATCTATCTATCTACCTACCTATTCATATACAAATTTTCATAAAAAAACATGGGGATGATAAGAGAGCTAAGTTATGCAGAGTGACGTTGCCTGGCACAGACAGACCTTGAACTCTGTCGCGCATGCGCACTGTTATAACGTACTCGCTCTTTTCTGCTGTCGTTTCACCACACCACAGATGTCCCATCAGTGACCATGGATCGTGCAGAAGTTTTATCGTCAAACAGCATATATTCTCCAGGTCGGACAACCACCATATTCCTCAGATCTCGCCACTTGAGACTTTTTCATTTTCCAAAAATCAAATCCCCTTTGAAAGGACAAGATTTCAAGATGTCGAGGAAATCCAAGAGAATGTAAAAAGGCAGCTGCTCGCTATACACCCCACCCCACAAAAAAGGCATTCCAGGAATCAATGGAAACGACACTGGATAAAGTGGGTGGGTTCAGGAGAGGACTAATTCAAAGGAGATTACATGCCGAATTGATATGATTTTTATAGTACCAGCCCTGATACGTTTTGATCAGCCCTAAATATATATATATATATATATATATATATATATATATATATATATATATCAAAGTGAACATAGAAGTCAACACTTAGAGGCGACACTCTGTTTCAGGCTAGATGGAATCGTCAGTGGTCTGACGATTACTTCTATTATAAAACAGACTCTCGCCTCTAAGTGTTGATTTCTATGTTCACTTTTATATTTACACACGCTCTATCTCTGACATTGAGCACTTTATCCCATAAATATAGCACATCTTAAGACTATATTTCTTCATATATATATATATATATATATATATATATATATATATATGTATGGCTGAGAATCGTGGACCCCATATAGGTCACATATCAATCAGCTTAATCAATCGATTTTATAAGATGCATTGTCATTTTGTGCTCGTCTGTGATTTGAAACAAGGAAATAGCAAAACAAATCGAGATTTGTAACTCCAAATCAAGGCGCTTAAACAAAGTTTAATGTTTTAATTTTTCCGATTGGTTTGGAATATCTGTAAACATTGAACGGCATTGTGACAACTAGTCACTACAGTTTTAGAGGTGTCATAGCTAACTGACATCAAAATCCTCGGCACGAATCATTACAGCTGCTCAATGATTACAGCTTCTCTGATTGCCTCTGTAGACCAGAATTCAACCAACAACTACAGTAGGAAGTGATGGAAGAGCCAAGCAAAGGAATGCGGACTTTTGGGTGTTGAAATTTCCACCATAAACCTGGCCTTGAATGGTGACCTCCGCTTCCAGTCATAAGAGGTGTAATGGTCAACTTCTTTCAAGAAAGGCTAGAGAAAACCAGGCAAAGGAATGCAGACTTTTGGGTGTTGAAATTTCCACCATAAACCTGGCCTTGAATGAGGACCTTCGCTACCAATCATATGAGGTGTAAAGGTCAACTTCTTTCAAGAAGGGCAAGAGAAGACTTTCTAAAAGAAACTCCTAAACAAGGTGAAACATCTTGATGAACTAAGGACAATCTGACTCTTCTCAGATGAAAAGAATTTTTGTCGTGACCAGCTGCATAACTGCTTGTCTACAATTCATATGACGTTCCTCGTGCCATGTGACGGTTTTTGGGTTGATGTCATACCACCTCACACCTTTGAACAATGTCTCAGGCTCAGTTCGAATGGCTATGTGGAGTTGTTGAACACTGAGGTCAAGCCTTGGTTAGATGGAGGTGGCTTCTAGAAGACCATGTATGTGGCAAGAAGATTCAGATCCCTGTCACACCTCCAGAAAGTGTCAGAAGGGGTTGTCAGATAATTTTTACGACTTCACCAGCTACAATCTCTGGCCCTCTAACTACCCTGATTTTAATCCCATGCATTATTAAGGGCGGGGAGCCGTTGAGAAAGACAGAACTGGTTGTAACACCAAGGCCCCGCTGATCGGCAACATTAAGGAGGCGATTGAGGCTCCCGCTAGGGGCATCAGGAATGTCGCATGTGCCAGATACCGGAGCCGAATCGAGATTCGAATATGATTCTTTTAGAGGATTATATGTCACAAGGAATCAATCAGCAGTAGATTGAGTCATGGCTCAGTTTATACCGGAAACTGCATGGAAAGCAGTCGGTGCATTTTGGGGACCCCATATAGGTCCCATACCACTCAGCTGGATGTCTTCCAAAAAAGTTGTCGCCGTGAAATCTGTGGCTATACTTTTGATGATAGGCTCAATGTTGATTTTCTTGCAAAATGCAACATTGCTGGAATTGAGACTTTCCTGATGCAATCATAACTTTACTGGGCTGGTCATGTTGCAAGGATGAGAGACAACAGAATAGCTAAGGTCATCAGGTATAACCAGCTTGACAGTGGACAAAGTACTATTTAACGATCGTGGCTTAGATATAAAGACAAGCTAAAGAGTAGTGTGTGTGTGTGTGTGTGTGTGTGTGTGTGTGTGTGTGTGAGAGAGAGAGAGAGAGAGAAAGTGACTTTCGCTGGGCTTGTCATGTTGCAAGGATGAGTGACGACAGAATAACTAAGGTCTTCCTGCATAACCAGCTTGACAGTGGACAAAGGACTTTTTGATGGCCGTGGATCAGGTATAAAGACAAGCTAAAGAGTAGTCTGTATATATATATATATATATATATATAGGAGAGAGAAAGTGACTTTCGCTGGGCTTGTCATGTTGCAAGGATCAAGGATGACTGACGACAGAATACCTAAGGTCCTCATGTATAACCAGCTTGACAGTGGACAAAGGACTTTTTGATGGCCGTGGATCAGGTATAAAAACACAAGCTAAAGCGTGGTATATATATATATATATATATATATATATATATATATATATATATATATATATATATATATATATGAATGAGAAAAAAGTGACTTTCGCTGGGCTGGTCATGTTGCAATGATGAGTGACGTGGATCAGGTATAAAGACAAGCTAAAGTGTAACCTTTTAGCTATCAATGTGCAACATACTAACTTAGAGTGAGTTTCCCTGAATAGAAATAACTGGATATATTTGTCCAAAGTAGTATCAGAAATTTCGAAATCATTCGTACTGACCGGCAAAGTGATGGAAGACAACAGCGAAAAGCATCAGAAAATATCTCTTTAGCTATGTCCCGAGATCCTCACTGTAGCGATGGGTAAATTGTTGTCATTTTATTATATTTTTCGCGCATGCGCGTTATCTATTTTTGATTTTGTCGACCGCCCAGTATAATAGGGTCAGTTGGGTGCCGTCTGTGAGAAAAAGAGCACCATGACGCAATTCATTCCACCAGAAATTTGGAAACGTCATCTAGTACTGCTTGGCATTCACGCTGGAAGCGCCAATGCGAACATTTCAGAGTGTTTGGATGACAATCTGAGGAGAGTGCAGAGGATTCGGAAAAAGTCGGATGAGTTTAATGGTGACTGCAATGGTACGGCAGCTAGGGAAGTTCACTTTAATCGTTCTGATAAGAAAATATAGAAGGTAGTACTGCCCTAGATCAAGAGGGTGGCTGCTGAAGGCCCTATCCCTGGCAACAGAACTCTGCACCATACTAGTGTCTGCAACTCCCTTGATTATTATGTGTGAGGCGCAGTTGAGCGAGAGACCAACAAAACTTCTTGTAACACCTTGAACTGAAAGCAAGGATTATGGCAGTATTCACCAACTTAAACAATGAGACAGCCGAAATGAGTTGCTGGAGATTCCGTAGTCATGGTTGAAGCCAATGGCAATTTTATTGAATAAATTTACTCTTTAGTATTTTAAGATAATTTTGTGTAATTTTGGTAAATATATCTGTTAAAATGAAATGTCAGTTTTATTTTCACTTTTGTGTCATTTAGACGACAATTTATTCATCACACCATGTATGTGGACTTTTATGCAGGTCATTAGCGGAACTGAAGTGTCACATACGACACAGACAATGAGGTTGTCGGATTCTCATACGTCGAAATCAAATCGACGAGGGAGTCCATATATATATATATATATATATATATATATATATATATATATATATATATATATATATATATACACGAACATAAAGTATAGTATTGGTGTATACGGAATAAATTCCAATAACCAACAAAACTATTATTATTATTATTTATTCGAAAAATAAAACATGAATATGTTATAAAATCACAACAAAAATAGCCATTTACTTTATTGATCGGTATGGATATTTCCAAACGGATATAAATCCAGGGAGAACTCTATGTCAGACAGGGCAATAATTATTATTATAAAATAAAACACTTAAAATTTCATGAGGTTATATTTATTTCGTTAGGGTCTTAAGAAAGACCCCAGTTCATCAGACCTTCAAATCCAAAAGTAAACAGAAATTATTTCTCCAGGTTTTAAAAAAAATATGTAAAAGTGTATAGGTGGAAGTTAGGGGACAATGGTGGAAAGAAAGACACGTATGTAATATTGAGAGAGAGGTGTAAAGAAAGACATGGGGTAAAAAAAAAACAGGAAAAACTCGTATGTGAGATTGTAAAATGGAAGATGACGAAATCAGTCAGAGAGTAATAGAGATATTTTTAAAAAAATTGAGATTGGGGCAAATAGAAGTTATTTCTAGATGAATAAACTGACTTTCGAATTTATGGCCTAATTTTAAAATACAGACTACGGAAAACATGGTTGTATCAAATGTGACAGTTAAAGGCACAATGAAAGGGAAAAAACAAAAAGAAAAAAGCAAAAAAAAAATAGGAAAGGAAAAGGAAATCAATGAAAGATGATTATGTGTGTAATCGAAATAATATTCTGTCTGGCCTACGATTATGACACGCATGTAATCATTATGTAATCATTAAAAAAAGTGCTTTTAATACAGATACCTCCATGAAAATCAATAAAAAGAGCATAGAATGACAAGAACGGCCTTAAATTTCATGAAAAATTTTTTATCTGCTTAAGTATATATATCATAGAAGAAATACCAAAGTATTTTTTGATTATTTTTTAAATTTTTTACTCATTCTTAGCATGTCCAAAATTTTAGTTAAAAATCTTGTTTTTTTTTTTTTTGTCAGCGAAATTACTAAAAAAACTCGATATCAGCCACTTTTTTTAAATTTTGTAAAGTTAAAATCCTAGTTTAAAATTGTTCCAAAAATCAATTATACGTTTTTCAAAATTTATTTGACGAAAATTAGTAAATTTAAAGATTATTTAATATATTTTGAAAAAAAAAACTTTTGCTTACTTTCTTCGAAGAAAAATGTTTAAAATAAAAAGGATGCAATCTTAACATCGTTGGCTATTGACAAGTGATAAAGGACATAATTGACGTAACGATTGTTTTTTTGTTTTTTTACATGAACCAGCTTATGTAGTACCTCGTAATTATTAAAGTAAAAAAAAAACTTTCAGCATTCCAATTTCTTTTATTTTGTTTTTTTTTTATTACTGTAGCTTACACCATAAGTTTATTGATACTATCTATAGAAATTATAAATACTATAAATAAATTAAAATAAAAGTGTTGTACAGCTTTTTGAGGGCAACTATAGCCCCCTAAAGTCAATACAGATCTGCTATGATAAAACATTTCTATCCCACGTAAAAATCATCACAAACATATCAAAAGTTATTTTGTTACACTACAGACAATTTGAACTGAAAAAAAAAATGAAAAATTACTTTTGTCATCATCTGAACAAAATATCAAGGAAACTTTTGATCTGCACCCCATGAAACTAGGTATTTCTCGAAAGCAAAGAATGCTTTTTCATTTCTAAGTAAAACTGGTTGGTGTAAATGATTATAAAAAAAAATTTCTGGGGATAAAATATGGAAAAATAGTTAAAATTGCTATTCCTGAACACTGGAAACCAGGATTATTTTTATATGTTTTTTTATTTTTTAGCTGAGATGGAATAAATACATTGAGTCAATTGCCTCGTCCACTGCAAGGAAAGTTGGCTCCCTGAGCCGCGCTAGGAATTTTTTCTCCCCGAGGTCGATCCTCCAGATCTACAAATCCACAATTCGCCCTTGCATGGAATATTGCAGTCATATATGGTCTGGTGCCCCCCTTCTGTTCATCAGGGGTTGTTGATAGGCTCCAGAGGCGGATATGCAATGTGGTTGACCCTGCCCTGGCGTCTCGTCTACAGTCACTTTCTCACAGACGCGCCGTCGCCTCCCTCTGTCTGTTCTATAAAATACTTTCATGGAAATTGCTCCGAGGAGCTGCATTCGCTGGTTCCCAGACGTCATGAGTTCCAGCGCCTCACGAGGCTGGCATCCCGCTCTCATCCCTTCACTGTCGAAACTCCTAAATATAACCGTCTCTTCTACTCTATTAGCTTCATGTCTCGCACCTCTCGCCTGTGGAAATCCCTTCCCTTTTCCTGTTTCCCTGTGAGCTATAATCTCCAGCTATTCAAATGTAATGTCAATCGACATCTCCAGTTGCCTTGATCTATCCACTACCCTCATCCTTTCTTCTATCACTCCTATCTGATCTTGCTCTAAATTTTCTGTAACCCTCTGTGCGTCCTAGTGGTTTCCCGCCTTGCTTGGGGTGAAATGGTTAAAAAAAAAAAAAAAAAATGGATATGCGATAAGGAAAATTTAGTGTTGAAATTAAGCCAAAATTGACATTTGACATTTCTGGGTCAAAATCATGCCAAAAAACAATACCAAACTGTCATCACCTTATAAAAATCCCATTTTTAAAATTTAAGTTTTAACAATGGCTCGATTATTTTTGTTTTTAACACCTTTTGAGCAGGATGATGACAAAAAATAAGGGTAGAACCGAAAACAGTTTGTTTGAAATAAGAAATTCACATAAAATTGAAAATAAAGACGACTCACTGAAAACTGTAAAACAACTTTAAAAAAAATTGAAATATAATGAAATATGTAAACGAAATAAATGGTATATTTTAAAATGTAAGTAATTTTGATTAACTAAAAATTACTTAAAATGATGTTCAAATTTTTTAATGAGGTAAAAATTCAAAATGTTCAGCATGTGTTTCTTTTAAACAAGAATTTGCAATAATTTAATCGACGTTCAGCGGAAAAGATAACTCCTTGTATTCAAGCCACGTTCGTTGTATTGCTTTTGACCTTCTGTAATTTTTTGTTTTAACCATTTTAACGAAAAAAGTCAATTGTTACAAAATTACATTTCTTAATTACTGCGGAAATTCTGATTGGTTTTTCAATCGATAATATTTACAAAGCGCTAAAATATATATCTATCTCATAATGACAATGAGGAAATTTTGATGCGGCTTTTAACTAATTTTAAAAATATTTTAATAACACAAAAGTAAAAATCTATTATAATTAAAGAAATAACAAATAACTGTATTAAAAAATCAATTTTCATTGAAAAAAAAATAAAACAAATAACCTAATTCAGATCATAACCTTTCGCGTCATTGCAAGAATGATTTCAGGTGATGAATGATGTATTGACATAAATAAACTACACCTTTTTTGCACAGAAACTAAATAATGCTGGTTTCAAAATATCTTAAATGAACATTATAATTTCTGATTTTTCTAAGTTTTGAAAAAAAATTATAATTGATTTTTTTCAAGAATTTCGAACTTGAATTTTTTTTAGTTTTTTTTTTTTTTTCATGGAAAACATTTTTTTTTGACATGATTGATTATCTGTCAATTTTTTTCTTCTCAAAAAAAACAAGATTTTTTTTAACAAAGATATTTAATAATATTTTTCATCTATTTTTCAGAATATCATTTTTCGTATCAAGATTGTCTGCTATTAAAGACGGATTTCAGAACTTTAGTTTCCAGACACATCAACATAAATCTGCAAATCTCTGGTCCCTGTTCCTCTAGGAAGTCTTACAAGGTATCCAAAAAGTCCTTGTTTTTTTTTATATATATTAGAGAAAAATATACAGCAGATTTGATATAGAGATGGTTCTGAAAGTAATCCCCATCGTTATCCAAATTCTTTTACTAAACTAACTGCAGCTACGTAATGTTCTGGTGGCAAAAATCAGATGTCTTGGATGCAAAGAATTCTGTGAGTTCCTACCGAAAGTCTGTCTCAATTACGAAGAATTTCCCACGAAGGTGGTTGTCCAGGGAATCTGTTGTCGCAAGGTCCGGGGAGCCGACTCGATCAAATATGGTTATGTTGCGGTGTCCATCTGAAAACAAAAAAAAATTGTATCAGTCATTGTTCCTTGTTGGCTTTGAGAGGCACAGTATTTATATAATATCCACTTTATCATCAACTTGTTCGGCTTCCCTATGCGGGGCAGATGAAGTCTGTTTCATCAAAACCTGGATTCGTTCGGCAAGCTCTCCGCAGGTTTGTCTTCCGCTGTAATCGCTTTCAAGTCCTCATCATCGAGGATCTGTGGCCCGTCACTCCGAGGTTCATCACAAAAGGACACATCTCCCGACCTGAAACTTCTGGAACTAATTCCTGGCGCTGATCTCAAGTCAAATTATCCCCAAATTTTTGAAACTTTCAGGATAAAAATATCTTAAAAATTATAAGTAGACAACTCCGATCAACGTGGAAGATTTCGACAATCTCACCACCGGTTTGGCTGTTGTCCTCATCTAAGACCACCTTCAAGGCCTCATCATCCGGACCTGAACTTCTGAAATCAAAAACTGGCGGCGCTGCGTTCACTGTTTGTGTGTTTTTTTGTGTATTGGGCGAATTGATGCGGTTGCAGACAAGCTCAAATTTTTTTCCAAAGCAGACAACCCTTTTTTTGCTTCGACATAAACTATGTTTCCTCGCCGCTGCTCATTTTGATTGATTTTATTTTTTTTGCATCGCAATGCATTTTCTGTCAAAAATTAGACTCCCAAAGACTCCCAGATTTCATCTTTTAAAATTTATATGTTTTTGTTTGACTTCATTTTGTTCAAATGATCAAAATGGTTTAAATTTCATTATGTTAAATCCCAATTTAAATTAACTCCCTTTTTGAGAACCACTATTTTTTAATTAATCCTTTTCTGCATATATATATATATATATATATATATATATATATATATATAAAGAAATATATAGTACTAAAAATCATGAATCCATTTATGGAATAAATTTTGTTGCAATATCAGAGATAGAGCGTGTAAATATAAAAAAGACAACATAAAGGCAACACTTAGAGGCGACAGTCTGTTTCATGCTATATGCAATCGTCAGGCCACATATGCTGTTATTTTTCTCGGCTGAATATAACTGACCTAGTTTTTAAACATAAAAAATTCCATAAAAATGATAAATACATAATTATATTCAGCTCCTGGTAAATTTAGAGCACTTTCGCTACATTTATAACACAGTATGGACATGGAAAAATTTAACCTCGACTACTCCCTAAAAACATACCCATCCCATCCCCTCCTATATATAAACTAAAATTAATTGAAAAAATAGAAAGTTTCCTAAAAGAATGAGATGGAAATACCACTTTTTAAATCCGGACCTTCACAATAACAACACAAATAAGGAAAAATACGGCTTCAAAAAAAAAAAATGCCCCCCACAAAAAAAAAAATTAGATACTTTCAAGAAAGACTTAACTGACCTAGTTAGAAACATAAAATTCCATAAAAAACAAGATACATTAAAAAAAAAAAAAATAAAAAGCAGATATAATAAAATAAACAATTCAACAAGTGTACCCAGCCATGTAAAATATATATATCTCAAAAACTAAATTAAACAAATATAATAAACATATATAAATATATATATTAAACATTTACACATATCAATAAATTAAAAAAGAACAATGAATAAATTGTAAACATATTTATAAAAAAATAAAGAAAATTTTTTCAACAGAATGCACGATATCAATAAGGAACTAACATGTAAAACAATCCCCAAAAATAATTTGACCTTAGATGACCAAATAAATTGTATTAGCAAAATAATAAAAACAAAGCAAAATCAACATCATTAATATAACGTATGCTAGATAAGGCCATCGAATTATATAAATCAATATTATTCCACAATGAAGAAGCATGGATAAAGAAAGATGGGATATTTGACACTACAATGGGAAGCTTTGACGATGCGAGGAATGCGAAATCATAGGCATTTACTTACTACACGAACTGAGCAAAATAATAGATAGAAATGACACAGGACTCTACAGGGACGACGGTCTCATAATCTTAAGAAACTGTAACAAACAAAACACAGACAAAACTAGAAAAGCAATAATAAAGATTTTTAAAAATAACGGATTCGACATAGATATAAAAACTAACCTAAACGAAGTAGATTTTCTAGATGTTACCTTCAACCTAAGAAAAGGCACATATAAACCATATAGAAAACCTAATGATAAACCACTCTATATACACACATCTTCCAACCATGCCGCCTTCTATAATCAAACAGATACCAAAATCGATTAACCGCAGGCTTTCCGACAATTCCTCCAATGAATCCATATTTAACAAAGCTAAGAAAGACTATGAAACAAACCTAAAAGATAGCGGATTTCCAGCAATACTCACATACTCACCACAGAATACAAAAAAGGCCAACAGGAGAAGAAATATCATATGGTTCAACCCACCGTACAGCAAGAACGTAAAAAAAACGTACGTAGGAAAAATATTCTTCAAACTCTTACACAAACACTTTCCAGAATCAAGCACCTTACACAAAATATTCAACAAAAAAACAGTAAAATCAGCTACAGCTGCACCGAGAACATGGCACAAATAATAAAAAAAAAGCACAATAGGAAAATTATCAACAAACCACACGAACAAATTAAACCCACGTGCAACTGCAGAATAAAGAACGAATGTCCCTTAAACGGAAATTGTTTACAAAAAAACGTAATATACCAAGCCACGATAAAAAAATCACCAGATAATGAAAAAAAAAATACATAGGAGTAACTGAAGGACCCTGGAAACAAAGAAATTATACACACAAAACATCTTTCACAAATAGTAAATATGCGAACAGTACAATGCTTTCTAAGTATATCTGGGAAATTAAAAACAAAACGCACATCACACCAAAAATATCTTGGAAGATAAGGAAAAATCATCAAAATCTACAACAACCAATCAAAAACTTGCAAACTTTGCTTGGAGGAAAAAATAGCTATCATTACTTTCCCCAGACCAAAATAAATTATTAAATAAAAGATCCGAGCTCATCTCAAAATGCAGGCATGAAAATAAATTTTTACTACGTAACCTAAAAAAATGAAAAACGGAAAAATAAAAAAAAAAAAATAAATAAAATAATAATAATAAAAAAAAAAAAAACAAAAAAAAAAAAATAAAAAAAATAAATAAATACTATGTTGCTTAAAAACCGAAAACCGAAAATATAAAAATAAAAAATAAATTGACCTAAATTCATCCAAGTAAATAAATAAACAAACCAATCCCAAATAAAAAATCAATTAAAACCTGTTCCCGCCAAAATAATAGTTAGAATGAACCACAACAATCAACCCCAAAATTGAACAAATAGCTTTAATTAAATTCTCAAACCAAAAAACAAAACTGTTAAATAAGTGATATAAACAAATTTTTACTACGTTAAATAAATAAAAAATAAAAAAAAAAAAAAAAAAAAAAAAAAAAAAAAAAAAATAAAATAAAATAAAAAAAAATTTGAAAACCAAATAAATAAATAAACGACTTCCAGTAAAAATAACCGCCATAATAGAATACCCACAATGCACCACTAACCCGTATATATATAAATAGCCGAGAAAAATAACAGCATATGTGGCCTGACGATTGCATATTGCATGAAACAGACTTTCGCCTCTAAGTGTTGACTTCTATGTTCACTTTTATATTTATACACGCTCTATCTCTGATATTGAGCACTTTATCCCATAAATATAGCACACCTTAAGACTATATTTCTTTATATATATATATATATATATATATATATATATATATATATATATATTATTAAACAATATATTTTCCATGGTTAAATTTTTACATTTTAAAATTTTGAATACAATTTTGAATAAAAAATTATTATTCAAAAAACAATCGGAAAAAAAACACTCTTTACAAAAATACATCAATGAAAGATGATTACAAAGTTAAATATATAAATATATATTTATTCATATTATATATATATATTTATATAAATATTATATATATTTAAATAAAATAAAACAGGGGTTTAAATCTTCAGAAAATTTCAAAATAAACACCAAACCTTTTTTGTTTTTTTTTTGGCCACTAATTTTTCAAATTATTTAGTATATGTAAAAAGTTTAATATGATAAAACTTATAAAATCAATGCAAACCTAAATCAGATAAAATTAATACCTGAACAAAATATTTTGAAATTGATTGTTGAAGAATTTAAATATTTTAGAAATGAAATATATTACTAGAACAGATATATAAAAAAAAAGCACTAAATCAGTGAAATTAAAGCCAAATAAAATTTATAGTTTACGAAATGATATTTTTGTTAAATAATATAAAAAAAAAAAAAATAAAATAAAAAAATATTATAATATAAAAACATAAAATTTATAAATAAAAAAATCCTAATCATTGCGAAATCGAGTTTCACATTTTTTTGTAATGTCAAAAAAATAAAATAAAAATTAAAAAAAAGAATATTTCACTGCATGAAGTATTTAAATGCAAATAATCTGAACACCCCGAAAATCTTTATAAATTTATCAAATACAGAGAAAAATGCAAATAAAAAATAATGTCGTTAACAATGTTTAAAAAAAAAAAAATGAATTAACGGAAATATATTCTCATGAAAAATAGAAGAAAAAAATGTAATAATAACCTTAATGGAAAGTGATATTAGATAATATACAAAATGAGAAACCCCAAATAGTTCAAGTCATATCTGTAACCATGTTTGATGTTTTAAATTTAGCTGTGTCTTTAAAACCCAGAAATTTTAAAAAATTACAAAAATTAGTTTTGATGAAATGGATTTAAACAAATTTAACTGCAAAATTAAATTGTGATTATCCAGTCATTTTTGAAAATGGACATTTTTTTATAAAAAAATATTTAAAACAATTAATTTATAATATTAAAAATATGTAAATGGATGTGTAAATATTTTGTCAAAAAATAAAAAACTAAAAAATTGCAAATTATATATCTTGTTTTAGGGTTTATATATATATATATAATATATATATATATATATATATATATAATTGCATCATTTAATTGCTTCAAGGAAAATTGTAATTTTCAGATCATTGTCATGATGGAATCTTAAATTTATATGTATTCCTTTAAGGGCTATATATAACATATATATATATATATATATATATAAATAATATATATATATATAAATAACATTTTTTGTGATGGTTTGATTTTTTTATTTTTTTTTAGTCAAATCAAAATTCCCAAAAAACGCTGTCTATTTAATGCCGACATAATTTTTCCTTGCTGGTAAACCCAATTTGTTTTTTAAACAAAATGTATTTAAAAAGATAATATTTAACTTTTTTTGAAAACCATTGTATAGAATATTTTTTCCAAAAAGTATTGAAACCGTTTTTTTTAATTTTCATGTTTTTTTTCCCGAACAGGCACCCAAATCAATGTAATATTTTTCCTGGGAAATTTACCATATAAATGATTATTTATTTACAAAATTTTCATTTGTTATTTTTTTCCCTGACCTTGACCCTGATTTTTTTCGCAGTTTATCGTTTAGTCAACGCGGATAAATACTTTAATTCTTATTTGTTTGATGGTGATAATTATACATTGAATAGTTCCAAAAGTAATTTACTAAAAAAAACAAAAACAATGAAACGAAAAAGTTACGTATTTGATCATGTTTGTTGGAAATATTTCCATGGAAGGAACCTTTTATACCAAGAAGCAAAATTTAAAGATGTTGTTTTATTTTTTTCAATCGAGCGAATTTTTTGTCAAAATTGATTGAATAGTGTTAGCCATGATATAAACATTTTTTGTTAATTATTCAAATGTCATTCAAATGTGCCAATATCATAACTGTTGTATATTTTTAAATAAATTTTCCACGCAAGGTACTTATTATAAAAAATTACTTTCCCCATTGAACTCAGGAAATATTTATTGTATTTTTTTGTTAATTAGTCACATCGAAATATCCATTTCCGTTTTCGCCAGATGTTTAAACGAAATTATATTTGACATTTTTTTTGTCGAAAAAAAAATATTCCCAAAATGGTATTAGTCTGTCCAAAATGGGAAAATCAGTTCTAAATCTTTTATAAATTTCATAACCGGGGTTAATATTTGTTTTTTATTTTTTTTTGACTCTTCTTAATAATGTAGCCAATATTCTTTGGGGAAACGGTCTCTTTGATAACTGGAAGCAACAAAATGAGGGTAGATTAACCAAATTGAAAGTATTTTCCAATGAATACATTTTCTCAAGTTTTTGCAATAATTTATCAAGTTTCAATGCTGACCATATTTTGCACAAATTGGCTTGATGCAAATTTGGTTTTTTATAAACGACATGATGAAAATAATTGGTATTTCTGAAAATTTTTTTTTTTTTGTTCTTGTTGTTCATTTTTTTGCATCTTCTTTCTAAACTTCCAATTAATAATATTTTCAATTTCTAAAAATTCTAATTAAAATATTTGCACTTATAATAATAATAAACCAAACAATATTATGCAGACAAATCTTCGCCCCAAGTGTAATATTATTGGAATTTGCTGAATATTTAAACAAATATTAAAATCAAGACTAAATAGTGTTTATGTGAAGTTTGTATTCAATGAATTGGATGTGAAATACAAAAGAAAAAAAAGATTAAAAAATAATGAATTGAGTCCAAAAATGAAGATTCCATAATATTGTGATAAATATCCATTCAGGAAAACAATTGAGCATTTCTCCCGATCATCAGCACGGTCTCTTAAACTAGACACTGAATATAAACCTATTTTTTAAACGAAATAATGCCAATAAATGCAAATTGTGTAAATATGGAACTTTTTATATGGAAATACGTTATATATGTGATGAATGTTTATTTATAAGTACTTATCATTTAAACATTAGGACCTTGTAACAATATATATATATATATATATATATATATATATATATAATAATATATAATTTCATAATATATATATTTACAATCATTAATAGACCACAAAAAACAAAAAAGAAATGAATTTCCTTATTGATATGGCATACTAAGTCCCTACAAACAAAAAAAAAGTAGAAAAGTTTGAAGATCTTCAAAAAGACTATCAAATACAGGGATCTTGAAATCAAAATCTCAAAAAATTTGGCACTGAATAAAAATATTTTACAAATGCAAGTGATATGTTTATTTTTAAAAAAATCTATCGATTGAAATAAGATAACGGACAAAATAAGAAAAACTCTGAGGTCCCGAAAAAGATTAAGCTAACATCAATCAAAATGCCACGCCAATTTATTCATTAATTTAGATCGGTTGTAGATTGATGATTGTAGATAGATATGGCAATTTTGTATCTGTCTCGAATGTAATAGATAAATTTCCCCAAACACAATTTTATGCTCATTTTTTTTAGAACCGTGGTAAATATTCCAGACCCAACTCTATCATCTGTCAGTTGCGTCTCTGTTTAGATTGCGAGTCAATGTTGAATCTGTACTGCAAATATACGGAAAAATAAAATAAGGTATTTGCCCTGATCCCGTGTCAAATTTATATTGCTAATATAATTCAAGACCAAACACCAAATTCGCTAAAGGATTTAATTATTCAATAAGAAATTTTTACCTATTTCAGTAAATGAAAAAATAGTTGCCCGCATTCCAAACCCGACATTGTGTTGAATCTATTTCTCAAACACTGGGGAAATAAAAAATTCCTGGACCTCGAACAAAAAATGAACCAATAAAATTGTGTTTATTCAAATAAGAAGTAAATATATATATATATATATATATATATTATAATATATATAATATATATACTTAAAGGCACTCTGCAAATTTTTTTATTGATTTTGTTTTTTAGCAATAATATAGAAAAATTTTATCTTTTTATTTTAAGTAAGGTCCTTTCATAGCGTCTGATAATCTTAATAAATATATCATTATTTTAAAAAAATTGAAATTTTTTGTACAAGGTCAAACAGACTATCATTATTTTTTATTCAGAATTGTTTGATATATTGGAATGCCATAATTGTCATCTTTGAATAATGTCTTATGTCTTAAGATTTTAATTAGGATTAAAACAGGGAAGAATATATATATATATATATATATATATATATATATATATTTATATATATATATAATGCAAAGATTTTAATTCAAACATTCATTTGTTAAATTCAACTAAAAAATCTTTTCCTTTTTAGCTTTTTCATTGATATTTTCACATTTAGTAATAATATATTTTTCCTGAAATAAATTTTAGATAAACTCGCTAAAATCATTTTTCATTGTCTTTTGTTCAAATGACAATTTTTCGTCTCAGTGTTTCTTTAAAATTTTACACCGGTTCTTTTTTGAAGTTACGCCCTTTTATTTGAATTAAGATCAAGTGCTTACGGTCAAATCACGCTGAAACACCGGTTCTCGTTCGATCACCGAAGTTAAGCATCGTAGAGCCAGGTCAGTACTTAGATGGGGGACCGCTTGGGAACACCTGGTACTGTAAGCCCCCAAAGTCCAACCCTTACCTCACAGTCGGTGGGGGGTGTAAACGATAGTGTCAGAGCTATGCCGCCCGGAACTTCGTTCCTGGTAGGGCCACCCAAGGCGGACAGGTCTGACACACACGCCGGCTAACAAGGGCTCTGGTGAAAATCCAAGGAGCGTCTGCATCGGTAACCGGCGGCTTCTGGTCGTTCCTGTCTCTGCGTCTGTGGGAACCCCGCGGCAAGCAAGAACGTTATCCGAGTAGGCCTGGGTACCCTACTTCTGTAATTTATCCCAAGAATCTTCTTCTTTCGTCTACCCACCTAAATATTTAAAAAAAACATCTTATTAAAGAAAAAAATGCGCCCTCCGGCAGGATTTGAACTTGCATCTCTGCTGACAAGATCATATGTGAATTTTAATGTATGTTAGACTTTGTTTAGTTTATCCACAAGATCACTTAAATCAATATCGCGGGTATATATTAATAGAGTATCATATATATCGGAAGTATGTTGATTGTTTAGGTAAAATATTTGGGAATGGGCCAGATTCAATAAATTCTATGAAAATAAATGTAATCACTTCACTTTGGGGTGATTCGATTCGTAATGGAAACTAAAGAGTCGAACATACAATATAATTTACATATGAAATGGAAACAAATATTATTGTACCTTTCTTAGATATTATGATACAATACAGTAATAATAGCCTAAATTTAAGTTACCACTGAAAATTAACGAATAAAAATTATTTCATAAATTTCTATTTTCATCATAACGACAAAATAAAATCCGGAAAATTATCGGATTCTATTTAAGCACACTCAAATTTCCCGGTCCTTATTATTTACTTGAAGAGAATAGATACATCGAAAATACTTTCAAGCTTCTCCAGTACCTTATTTCATATTCAATGCGAAACAAAGGTTCATAAAATATTTCAAATTAGATAACCTTCCTTCTTGACAAAGCCAACGAATCAAAATATATTGTTCTACACACCAACAAAACAGAAAAGAACCACATTTCTCTTGCCTCTGGTCTTTTGTTTATCGGTGATGAGATTGTCCAGCATTCACTGCTATATAGGAGGGATTATATTACACAACAGTTTCAGTACACTTTTCTTCCGTTATTTCAGTGTGTCTTCGGATTTCGGTACCAGGTTTTCGGTCCTTCCTATTTAAATTTTTGCTTCATCTTGGTGTCAACAATTTGTAGTCTGTTTTCTAACCGTAGCTAAGATCGGGTAATCTAGTCTGTTGCACTCAGCGATTGTATTGCTGCGTTACTTATTAAAAAAACTGTTTTCATTTCTCTTTGTGCGTCTCTGGAGTTATTTTCATGTGATTCTATTGATAACTTGCCAGTGAAGCATGCTATTGATATTTAAATATTATTGAGGTTATGGCACATAAAATGTAATCTTCGTACCGAGTTTAAATTCAGTCCTAATATTCTGGATTCACTTTAGCACAAATGCCCTTAGGAAAGACATGATCCACTTCTTCTCCCGCAAGTTACGGGTCACATTAAATGATAGACTGGTCTAGCATAGTGTAATTATTATGGATTATCTACTGAAGATTGAACTTATTACGCTGGTAATATTCGGCAATATGCATTTGTTACCTATATAATAGTTATTACTTTTATTATTCTAGAAGAAATTATTTTTCTTTAAATTTGCTTTAGTAAATTATCTTCCAAATTAATCGAAAATCTTTGCTGGCTTACTACTTAAGCTTTACTTAGCTATCTTGACTCGTTAACGGGCACTTAAAAGAGATATCTTGCGGAAGTCCCCGCGTAGGTTAGGCCAGGAACGGAAACACTGATTTTGATGCTATTCATTTTTAATAGCTACTTACGTTTCTCGACCTTTCAAGAGGAAGAACCTAAATGAATTGACCACAATGGGCGTTGACCGTGAAGAACACTTCTTGTCCCTGACCTCTTTGCAATCGGAGTGTTATAAACGCAAAAGGTCCAACCTAATGATAATTTTGGAACGTTGATGCTCTTTTTCGATTTCAGCTTTTGCCAATTCTTGTAATTAAAAGCGGGTAATAAAATACCATGTTTTTTTTATCTGTAGAGTGTACTTTAAAAAGGTCTCTACCAACTTCGGTTTATATTAATTAAATGCCGTCCTGGGTATAAGGATGAACTACATCCGGCAGCAAGGGCTCTGAGCGAGAGGTTTTGAGGAGCGTGGAACCACCTCTTAATTGCTGTTGTTTCCATGTCCACCCTAGCACTTGTTAGGGTCCCAAATATGGACAGATAGTTAATCCCCAAACTGGGGTGAAAATACACTATGAAAGTATAAAAATACATTTTCATAGTAAAAAACAACAACATCATAACCAATAAAACAAAATATTACTAGCAATACTTACAACTTAATCACGACGTTTCGGCCGTTTTACGCCCCGGCCTTCTTCAGGTGATTGGAATTTCGAACTGAACTCTTTATTTCGTCCACCGTGCCATGCCTCTTCCGGATATCCCAGTCTCAGTTATTCTCCTTTAATTCAATGTTCTCTCATCTCTACTGTAGCCAGGTATTGAACCCTCAACTCTTTGGATTAAGTCACTGGATTACATCAAAAATTGCCTTTATTAATTGGGCCATGAGTCCTTCAGTGAAATCGGACGATTTTTTTAAAACTCACTTTTATTTCTGTTCCTCATGTTTAATATGAGTTAGAAATGTATAAATTCCTAATTTTGTTTATAATTTCTCTAATTTTATTTTCATTCCTTTTCAGAAGACTATCTTTGTTGAACACTCATCCAACCACCGGATTTCTTTGCATGGTGTTTCATAAAAACAATGGATTATTGCCAAAAGATCTATAATTCAGCTGAGTTTAAAGAACTCATTCAGTTGGCAATGCAGGATGAGATAACTCCTGAAATGCTCTCGAAATGTGTTTCTCAACGCTAAGGATAGATTTGAAATTTGCACGGATACAGATGAACATTTTCAATAAAGTTTTGACATAAGATTTAAAATCTATTTGATTTGTATCATAATTAAATAATAAATATGAAAATGGCTTTTTTTTTTAATTCCGGGACAGCACAAACATATATATATATATATATATATATATATATATATATATATATATATATATATATATATATATATATATATATATATATATATATATATGACGAACTTTATCCTATCGAGTTCGATTTATGAGTTTCCGACGACCACGAACTAATTATTTGCATGTCTATGACGGGCATGACTTTTGAGACCGTCTCAAGATTTGAACAAAAGATCACAAATAGTACAAGAGAATCTATTGTATCCAAGTGCAGCAAAGAACACTTCAAAGAGTCAGCTACGTCTGCAAAAAGTAGATCGCGTATAATACTGATACATAGAAGTGTTTTGGACTTAAACCATTGATAGTTAAACAGACCTCCATTAGTTCGAAAATGAAATTTAACGCCAGTTTTTTGTATCCCGAAAAGCATACCCTCAGCATCACCGAGACGAACAGCGCAAACAAAACAGACGCCATGACACAGCCTTGCTTAGTTCCATTAGTGACATCAAATGGATCAGAACGCTGACCATCAGATATAACACTAGCTTGCATACCGACATGAAATGAAATGATGACATTCAACATTCAACTTGGCAGGGATACCAAGTTTCTTCAGAACTTTCCAGAGTTCTTCTCTGTTTACAGTATTAAAGGCTTTAGTAAGGTCCACAAATACCATAAATAGTGCATTGTTTCGCTGACGTAGGGCAAAAATAATATCGATAGTGCCACGACCGGAGCGAAATCCACACTGAGATTCAGGGTAGATGGCGTCAACAATGTGTTTTATAATTCTGTTGAGGATGAGCCTATCCCAATTTTTTTCCGCTGATAGACAAAAGTGAGATGCCCCTATGGTTATTGCATACTATTTTAAGACCTCTTTTTTCTTATAGAGGTGTTGCACGGAGGCATTTTTGAAGTCTTGAGGAACATTGGCCTGAAGTCCAAATTTGAATGAACAGATCGTGCAGTAGCTTACAAAGTGTATGCCCTCGATTTTTGTAGATTTCAGAATATATATATATATATATATATATATATATATATATATATATATATAAATTTCGTAGAAAATATATGTCCTTTGAGCAGATATGAACGTTCGAGAAATGATCGTGAAATCTGTTGTTTAAAAACAGTAATTTGACTTTGCTAACCGGACGCTTCCTCTGTAGCTAAACAGCATATCATGTCAGGCTATATTTTCGATTCCTGTAGGAGGACATATATTTTCTACGAAATTTCTGGAATATTCAGGCCGGTAAATGTAATTAATACTGTTTATTATAAACAGAGATGCTACTTAAATATTTGCGTCTGAAAAAGAACATATAAGCAGAATATATATATATATATATATATATATATATATATATATATATATATATATATATATATTAGGGAGGCGCATTTCGAATTAGTTTAGTGCTTAGCAAGCTTGTCTTGCTAGGTCAATTACTTAGTCAATTACTTTCGGCCTAAGCAAAGCTTAGTAAATCACTTTATGAAGGGGGAGCAAACAATCAATAATCTTTTTGAAAGACATTAGTCGTTCCCGCAATCAGCGTTTGAGTACTTTTAATATTGAGTTTGAAGATAAACGTATCATTTTGAAAATAGAGTTTTGCAAAAATGATCTAAAGTTGTTCGTTCCTCGCAGCCGTCAGTCTCATAATCTGCAAAAGCAACTGAGTACGATGCTGGACCTTGGGTGTTATCTATTAAGAGAAATAGTTGACCTCTTTTGACTTGAATTCCAGAGTGTTATTATAACCTGTTTTTTGAACATGAATTGACCCTAGATTTAAATCGTGATTCAGGTTAAATGTTAATACGACGTTATTTTAACAAAAAATAGCGTTACATTGCCAATGTTGGTCAAGCGTGATAATAGATAATCTTTAACATTAATCGTAAATATTGATACACATCCGTTTACAGAGGCATGACAAAAGTAAGTCGAAACTTCTATCTTTAAGCTAGAGTTTAATGGAGCTACTAGGTCTAGTCGAAAATGATTCATCTACGTTATATATTTGGGTACCATGCGACATTTAAAGATCTAATGTTAAATTTAATTTGACAAAAGTAAATGTATATATTGTTTGGTCAACGGCGTATCTAGGGCAGGTGTATGATGCAACCACCTTAAAATTAGCTTCAAAATTAGGTCTTCAAAATTCGCATGATACGCGAGTATATACGGTATTTTAAATACCAGTGTTGTCCTACGACACATGATCAATAGTCAACTTCCTCTCGTCTGACTCTTTATGCTACATTCTATAAGCAGATAAATAGGTAAAGTCTTGATTGCCAATCCCACTGAAATAGTGTGTCATAAATAATTACCATATTTGTTTATCAAGTTTATTCTTAAAATATGACATTTTATTCAATTATATATTCACCATTATTTCATCGTCTTTTCTAATTATCGGAATATGGTAGATTATGATGGATTTAACATCTTTGATAATTCCCATGTATATATTTTTCTTCATATCTTTATAGCGTTATTCCCTTGCTTAAACTCTCGTAATATATGTGGCATAAATACACATTCTTTAATTCACTTGTGTACGCTGCCTATTATTAATCACCTGAGAGACACACTCTTCTATCCATCAGCAAGGCTGATGCTAACCTCCAGAAAGGTGGCCCGTTTTGTCTTCTCGGGCTAATGTCCTTAACTGACATGAAGCTGAAAGACTATATTTAAGCCATTGCTATGTCAGTTACTTAGTTGGTTCACTGTAACGTGACAGATAATTTTTCTCTCTAGAATCTATCTATCATATCTATAAGTCTACCATTTGTCTATACCTAGAATATTGCTGCAAGATATGGTCCGTTGTTCGAGCTATATATATCTAGAGATTCTTGTTAAAATCCAAAGAAGAATAAACAATATTATTGGTTCTTATCAGGCGGTTCATCTTCAATCACGTTCACACAGCCGTAAGGTTGCCTCTCTGTGTCTTTCCTATAAATACTTTCATGGTAATTGTTCAGATGAGCTCTCCGCTATGGTACCTAGACGTTTTGAATTTAAGCGCAATACTAGATCTCATCAATTTACGGACTTCGTTTATTACTGTTGGAAAGTGGGGGTAGCTTTTGGCCTTGCTCCGAATTTGAATTCTGCATTCTCCCAAGGATGTAAAAGTGTCTCTTCTTTCTTCCCTCTCTGTTGGTTACTTATATATCTACCTGTCATACGGTTTGTCCCACGTGTGTATAACCTAGGCCCAGCTGTGTTGACCATGTGGTTACATGTCTGGGGCAGTCACTGACATCTAGTGATGGTTCAGATCTGCATTTGGCGTTTAGAAGTTAACTCTCTAGTCAATCCACTGATGAACACTGTTCAAATTCTAACATCTAAGGTAAGTCACATACTATCATTGTTATTTACGGTTTTAATCTTGTGTTTTTATACTAAATTGTTTAAAAATAGTAGAAATGCAATAATGAAAGTCTATAGAGTATGGATTGTAAGACGTTATGAATATAGTCCAGTGGTTCCGAAACAGTGCTGTGCGCCTCATAGGTTCAGCGGAAGAGGATAGCAGGTGAGGCGGAATGATTGAAAGACAACCAAAGATTTAGAAACAGTATCAAAAATTCATATGCCAAAAATAAATATGATTTCAAAATTTAGAATATAATGGATTACTTTTAATTTCACACATGAGTTCCAGTATAAACAGTTATACGTAATTATTGACCGACTTTATCAATGTGACATTATATCAAGTACTAGCAGTAGAGCCCGGTGTTGCCCGGGGATGTAACAGTAAGAGATAGATCAAGTATCGACCATCATGATGACTGAAAAATAAAATTGAAGATCATTGTTTAAAGTTGATAGACACGCATGTCTTAATTAGTTTTTTTTTTTTTACGAATTGGTCAAACCCAAACTCAAACAAAAACATTGTTTTCAATCGTTGTGTCTACCGATTAAATAGAATTTTATGATAAACAATTGTCTTGTAAATGGGATTTTTAAAGCATTCTGAATGTAAAAATAAAGAAAAAAAGTGTGCAAGAAAATAAGAAACACTACCTGCCAAAAAAAGTAAAGTTTTGTTGAAATCGGTTGAAAAATGTAGGAAATCCGATCCCATATATAAACGAACACACACACACACACACACACACACACACACACACACACACACACACACACACAAACAAACAATCTGGGTTTTATAATAAGTATAACTTAACTCGATATGAGTTGTCCCCCTTTCATTAATGCCTCTTAATCGTGTTTTCAAATTGATTTCGTGCAAAAATAATTGTGTTTTTCCAATTTTTGGCGCTGTCAGTACCACCGCAAGGTAATTTTACGTAGTCCTGTGAAGTTTTGTTGAAATCGGTTGAAAAATATAAGAAATCCGATCCAATATATAAACGTACAGACACACACACACACACACACACACACACACAATCTGCGTTTTATAATAAGTAAGACTAAGAATATAGTAACTAGAGTCCATAAATTGGAGGAGAGAGTTATCAATTTTAATATTCTGACTTCGAATCCGCGTTTATCTCTCTCTCTCTCTCTCTCTCTCTCTCTCTCTCTCTCTCTCTCTCTCTCTCTCTCTCTCTCTCTTTTTTTTATTTTTAAATAAACTTTTTATCTCATAAAATTTGGTGAGGCGATGCAAAGTTTAATTCCGAAAATGCGTCCAAGAAAAAATTTTGGAACAATTGATATGGTCTTTAGTAACCACTTCATCATCAACGCTTGGAAACGAACACACAAAATGCACAGGAGCCAAAAATATGCACCATCGATAACAAAAACATAATTGCGGGATTTATAACTTTAAAAGCCTCCTGTGCAAGAAAATCTATATAGGCAAAACTACCGGAAACCTCAGTTCTACGTAGGAATAACCCATTGAAATCTTTCGTAATCTATAGAAATAAAATTTTTAAAAAGCCGTTAAGTATATAAAAGTTTCCTATTTTTTTTTCTTATGTGATCAGTCTACAGTATATATAGAGTATATCTATAATATATAGAGACAATATACATTATATACATTGAACACTATCGCCATATCCGGTCTGGTGTTCCTACAGTACACTTTGAGATTCTTGACAAAATACAAGTCAGGATCTGTAATATTATCGATCCTGACTTCACTCACTTTCTCACCGACCTGATGTTGTTTCCCTCTATCGCATCTGCTATGTAAAGATGTTTATCTCAGGTGCCCGATTAAGAAGTGACTAAATACCATGCTGGTCTTTGGATGTTATCTGCTAAGAGAAATAGTTACTCTCCTTTAACTTTAATTCCAGTGTGTTAGTATAACCTGTTTTTATTTTTAACATGAATTGACCCAAGATTCAAATCGTGATCCAGGTTAAATGTTAATACGACGTTATTTTTAAGAAGTAGCGTTACATTGCTAATGTTGGTCAAGTGTGATAATTGATAATCTTTAACATTAATCAAAAATATAGCTGCACGCCGGTATACAGAAGCATGACAAAGATAAGTCGAAACTTTCATCCTAAGCTAAGGTTTCATGGATCTACGAGGTCTGTTCAAACATTATTCATCTATCGCATATACTTGCGTGTTGAAGATCTCATTTTAAAGCTAATTTAACTACAATAAATGGATATATTATTTGGACAACGGCGTAGCTAGAACCAGCAGTACATGCGCTAATTTTATATCTCGTGTATGATGCACCCCCTCCTGAAAATTAGCTTCAAAATTATTCTTCAAAATACGCATGATACGCGAGGATATACGGTATTTTAAATATTAGTGTCGTTCTACGACGCATGGTCAGTAGTCAACTTCCTCTCGTCTGACTCTACTCTACACTTTATTTCTCCTACAGCTAACATATGTAAATAGGCAAACTTCTATTTGCCAATCCCACTGCCAATAGTTTCAGTTATAAATAATTACCTTTATCAAGTTTATTCTTCAGTAAGTAAAGTAAAATGGCATTTTATTCAATTATATATTCGCCATTACTCCACCGTCATTTCTAAGTATCGGAATCTGCTTGATTATAATGGATTTAAAATCTTTGATAATTCCCATGTACATATTTTCCTTCGTGTCGTTATAGCATTATTCATTTGCTTAAACTCCCGTAATATATTTGTACACTTCTTCCCATATATGCCAATATGTAAAATGGAATAATTTTTCCGTATTGATTATAATCGCAACAAAATATAGGCATTGTGTAAGTTTATCGTATGCAGTTTACTTAAACATTATTGTTTTTTCAACTCCGGACTTCGTTTATTACTGTCAGAGAGTGAGCGTGTTTCTTTGGGCTTTGCTCCGAATTTGAATTCTGCATTCTCCCAAAGATGTAAAAGTGTCTCTTCTTTCTTCCCTCTCTGTTGGTTGCTTATATATCTACCTGTCATACGGTTTTTCCCATGTGTGTATAACCTAGACCCACTTGCGTTAACCATGTGGTTACATGCCGGGGCAGACACTGATATGTAGTTATGGTCCAGACTGCATTTGGCGTTTACAAAGTTAACTCTCTAGTCAACCCACTGATGTATCTGTCTTCACTGATGAACATTGAGGGAAAAGTCTATTTTGTCATCATCTAATGTAAGTCGCATACTATCATTGTAATTTACGGTTTTTCGCTTGTGTTTTTTTTATACTAAATCGTTTAATAAATAGGAGAAATACAATAAGAAAAGTCTATAGAGTATGATTTGTAAGACGATATGAGTATATTCCAGTAGTTTCCAAACTGTGCCTCGTGCCTCATAGGTGCGGTGTAATAGGATAGCAGGTGAGGCGGAATGACTGAAAAACAATCAAAGATTTAGAAACAATATCAAAGATTCATATGCCAAAAATAAATATGATTTCAAAATTTAAAATATAATGGATTACTTGTAATTGCATGCATGTGTCCCAGTATAAACAGTTATAAATAATTACTGACTGATTTTTTCATTATGATATTTTTGCATTATATTAAGCATTAAGAATATAATAACTAGGGTCTGCAAATTGGAGGAGAGAGTTATCAATTTTTAATATTCTGACTTTGAATACGCGTTTATCTCCCTTTATCACACTCGCTGTATAATTTTAATTTTATGTGAAGTTTTCATCACATAAATTTTAATGAGGTGCGAACAAATTTTATTCCGAATATGCGTCCAAGAAAAAAAAATTGGGGGAAAAATTGATATTGTCTACAGTATTCATAAACTACATCACTTCATCGTCAATGCTTAGAAACGAGTACACAAAATCCAAACCACCAAATAAGTAAGCATAATCGATAACAAAAACACAGAATGCATAATCATTCTCTCCAAGAGTCTATGAATAAAAATCGAGAATCCATTAACCATCCCCGTCTCTGGGATCATAACTTCCATCTCCAAGACGACCAGGGATCTAGTTAGAAAGAAACATACAATCAACACCAGATCATTTTTATAATATTAAAAGCCTCCAGTACAAGAAAAACTATATAAGCAAAACTTCTGGAAACCTAAATGCTTACATCTACGAACATAAGAGTGATCTACGTTGGATAACACACTGAATTCTTTCGTAATATATAGAAATATAAGAAAAAAACGTTAAATTATAAATATTTCCTATTTATTCCTTATCCTATCGGTTTGTAGTATATATAGAATATATCTATAATACATAGAGAGCATATACATTAAATAAATTGAATATTCTTTTCCATATCTGGTCCGGTGCTATCGCTCTACATCTTGAGATTCGTGACAAAATGCAAAGAAGGATTCGTAAAATAATCGATCCTGACTTGGCATCTTCACTTCAGTCACTTTCTCACTGACGTAATTTGGATCCCCTCTTTTTTTTTCAACAAATATTTTCATGGCAACTGACTGCAGGAATTTAATCCTGCTCGATTTCACCGTTTTACTGTTTAAATAGCTATATGCAACCGCCATTTCTTCTCCAATTGTTTCTTTTCTCGCACTCTCTTCCGTTTATTTGCTTCTCTGATAAATACAATTTTCAAAAATTTAAATGCGACATCAATCGCCATCCCCTGTCTTCTTGAATGCTCTTAATTTTTATCCTTCCCACAATCCTCCTCATTCTCAGTTTTCTGATTCGCTTTCACACACTGTAACCCCTTGCGTTTAGTGACATTGCCGACTTGCCTGGGGTGAAATAATAAAACATATATATATATATATATATATATATATATATATATATATATATATATATATATAAAGCATATACCTTTATCTATCCGAAAAAGAATACATACAAATTCATAAAATGACAAGATTTTCGATGAACATATTAATTTCTATAATAAAGATCTAAAAGATGGTGGCTACAAAACCCCAAAACTAACTTATATTAAAAATTAAAATGGAAAGCATAGAAAAAACAGAAGTAGAAAAATAATTTGGTATACGCCCCCACCCTATAATCAAATGGTAAAGAACAAATTAAGACAAAAATTCCTAGCATTAATAGTCAAGCATTTTCCTAATGAAAGTAAACTAAGTACTATTTTCAATAAAAATACACTAAAATTAAGTTACAGTTGTACTGAAAATTTAGAAAAATTATTAAGAAACATAATGCTAATATCTTAAATAAACACTTATGCCAAAGTCAAAAAATTTTAGACAATGGAAAAATAAAAATAAAAATTGATGAGGATAAACAAAGATTATGTAACTGTACAAACCCTTATAACTGTACTCTACAAAATAAATATCGCACGGAATCATTAGTATACCAATGCAATATTTCTCCGATTGAAAATCCTGAAAACATAAAAATCTATATAGGTTGCACAAACCATGAGTTCAAAAAAAGTTTCAAGCAAAATCAAAGTTCATTTAGGATAGATAAACATAAAAAGCAAACATCTCTCTCAAGTACTTCTGGCACCTAAAAGAATCCAATAAAACACCTACAGTAAAATGGAAGCTAATAAGAAAAGCTAGAATATGTAGGTCATTAAATTACCCATGTCCTTTGTGCATACATGAGAAACCATATATTACTAAGTTTATAAAAAAATAAATATTTACTGAATCAGTGAAATAAAATAGCTATTTTGTGCCGTCATTGTCAAAAATTTCCTTAAATAATACTTAAAAATAAAATTAAAAAATGCGACCTGGTAATATGCATACTTATATTTGATGTGAAAAAATAATTTTATATGCTGTAAGAAATTCTTTTACATTTACTTGTTTTATATAAAAAAAAATATAGTCTATTAAAATTAACAGTGAAAATATTTTAAAATTGTTTTTAAAATTGTAGTTAAATAAAACGAATTTTAATCTAAACATTTTTTAAAATTGTAGTTAAATAAAACGTATTCTAACCTAAACACCTTTATCAAAGTACTACAAGCACTTAAAAGAATCCAATAAAATACCTACGGAAAAATGAAATTAATATGAAAAGTTAGAATATGTAGGTCATTAAATGACCCATGTCCTTTGTACTTACATGAGAAACTATATATTACTAAATTTATAAAAAATAAAAGTGTACTCTATCAGAGAAATGAATTAGCTATTTTTTGCCGTCATTATCATAAATTTTACTGAAATAATATTTAAATATAATTTTTTTTTAAAAAGTGACCTGGTAATTTATATACTTATACTTAATATAGAAAAAAATAATTTTACATACTGCAAGTAATTATAATACAATTACTTGTTTTAAAAAGAAATAGAGCCTATTAAAAATTAAAAGTGAAAATATTTTAAAATTGTAGTGAAATAAAACGTATTCTAACCTAAATATCCAAAAAAATCTTTAATATACAAATAGAAAAAATGCCGTAAGAATTTTTTCCGTTAACAATAAAGTTTTTAAAAAAATCCAGACGACATGCATTTAACGGATGTCAGAATTCCTTGAAAAACACATCCTTACCACTACCTAAACGTAACCCCTTTTTCAAATGTAACTAATAACTGATACAACAAAAGTTAATGAAAATGAACACGCAACCACCCCTTGTCTGGATGAATGGATTTCTTTTTATCCTTGGAAACAGTAAATTATGATTTTTTGCAGTGCCTTTAAAACCCAGTAAATTTAAAAATAAGTTACTCCAAAATTCGTTTGAGGATGAAATGGAACTAATGTCTTTAATTTAATTACAAAATTAAATTCGAAGTTTTTCCTTCCATTTTGAAACATGGTTAGAACTGTGTAGCGAAAAAAACCATATTTTAAATCAGTAAATATATATATATATATATATATATATATATATATATATATATATATATATATATATATATATATATATAAAAAACAGAAAATATATGTATAAAGTATATTATAGATATATGTATAGATACAGAGTATGGATATCAATTAAACTTCAAATTATTAAATGTCAAATTTTTAGCAGACGTTAACGTTTATTTATGAATAAAGCATGGCAACTGAACAATGTACATTGATTCTTGTAAAATCTGATAAATGATTTAATAATTTACCTTCTTTTAAAAATCCAGAGCGGATTCTTTATTGGATGAGCTATGGCACCTAAACTGAAGGAAATCCCCAGAGAAAAAGAAAAATGGCTGCTCTCATATAAATCTATAAAAATGGCGTCAGATATTCCGATTGACATTTCAAGGCTTTTTACCAAGCCAAGAAAATGTCGATAAGTGGAGTGAACAAGATATTACATCCTAGTCTGTGTATTAAACATTGGAAAAGAAATGACATTGTTATCTAGACAAACCAATAAGTTTTCAGCCAAAATATATCTTGGAACAAGACGTCTGATTACTCTTTTCATTTTCAGACTCTATTTTTAATAAATCTCTAAATATTCCATTCGTTTTTTCGAAAATGGATTATTTGGAAGAGGGATTAAAAAACTTAAATAATAAAAAATGCATTAAAATAATATATAATTGTTTATTTGATCCGTCACAAGATTACATATGCAGACCACCCAGATCGAACAGTATTAGTAATCTGATCGGCCTACCTAGAAACCACTGCTCTACAGTAGTATCTCCTAAATGCACAGACGGAAAAGAAAAGTGAAACAGCTTGAATACGTTTTAATTATTTTTTACGGTAAGGTTAATCCTGTACAAGGCCCGGTGGTCACTCGTGGTAGAGGGTTACGATAGGGATTAGTTTATATGGATAGGAGGGGAAAATAACGGTTAATTTTGGATTTGAATAGGTTAAGATTTTAGTGATCGGGGAAACATCCCCTTGGAGTCTGTTCAACAGAGTAGTAGTTTGCGGGGAAAAGCTGTTTGAGTGGAATTTACTTCTCGCCCATGGAAGACGGGGGAAATGTAGGTGATTTAATACTATGTAAGTGGCGTGGCAAGTCCTAACCGTGGAGGTTAGACCTGGCGGAACCAAGGAATTTAGTTCGTTCGAGCACTTTCCATGGTAATATCGATAGAGCAGTGAGAGACTCGCCACATCCCGCCTGTGAAAGAGAAGTCTGATTGGAAAATAATTCTTCTCCAACAAGGACTGGGAGACGCTTTTGAACTATCAAGACTGGAAAGTGAAGACTGGGCAGCTCCCACCCAAATGTAACTATCTTACTCCATTTTCGGCCTGGTCTGGCTTTTATAAAGATAGAGGACAGTATGAGGAGTCAGGTACTTACTGGAGCGGTACAGGGAGCCGATCATTTTACCTGCATCTTTAACGATCGTATATAAGAGTTCCACTTGAAGTCGGGTGTGATTTTGAGGCCTAATATCCTCTCAAGGCACAGGGCCTCCTCAAGGGGACACCTGTTCATCGTGACTGGTGGTAGTTCGGGGTCTGATCGGTGGTGATGGAATGTAACTAGTTTGGTTTTTGAGACATTGAATGTAACCACTGGGAATTTAGTCTTAGATCCAAAGAGTGGTCAGCTGTTTTAGAGGTGTACCCGTATAGCATAGTATCATCGGCATGGATGATTACAAATGATCGGAGTATATTCTTAGGCAGATCATTTATGTAAATCAGAAAGAGGGTTGGTCCGTGGAGTGACCCGGGGGATCGGAAACTGGGCGTTAATATCTACCTTCAAGAATTTACCTGTTAAGAAGGTTTTTATAATTGAGAAAAACTTCCATTGATTCCATAGCTGGAGAGCTTGTGTAGCTTTTACAGACCTAATTTTGAAGCTTTGTGCTACACTTTGTCGAGGGCCTTGAAGATATCTAATAATATGGTCCTCGAAGTGTGTGTATTGTCTAAGTCTGTGTATAATGATTGTTATAATGTCAGCAGTGGATATGGCCGATCGAAACCCATACTGCTCATCTAACAGCAGTTTGTTCCGATCTAGATGTTCGACGACCTTCTTGTTGATTAAAGCCTCAAAATGCTAACTGATGATACTGAGGAGACTAATGCTTGCAGCGGGGAGGATCGGTCGCCCGCGTTCGTGATGACCGGACATACGCTTGCCTCCTCCTACAGAGAATCGGGGATAATTTTGGGTTGATATTCTTAATGGTAATCACTGAAATTTTGTCTGTGCCAGTCGGTTTTTTTGTTGTTTTTTTTTTGTCAGGTCGATAATTCTAGCCTTTTATTGAACTGAATATATTACTGAGATTGTGCTCAGCAAGTCGTAGGAAGTTGGGGAGAGGATAGCCTTTGTCATATAACGTTGAGTTTGAGGCAGAGATTGGGGCGAAGACCTTCGCTTTGTCTGTCGAGGAAGCTATGGCATCAGACCCATTTATAATAATTGGAACAGCTGTTTTGCCTCTGTTCATAATTTGGTTGGTGATATTCCGGAATTCGCGAGATCCGCTTTTTTACTTTTCAACCAAAGCCTGGACAGCTTGCGTTTATCTGCACTTGGCGTTTCCCAGAACCCTCTTGCAGCGGACGGGTCTGAAAGAAGTACGGTCCAGACCATACCGCTCTTTGCAACACAAGTGGCACGCGGAAGAACATATACGGGAGATCAGGGTATTCAAGGTTTAACGTAAAGTTTACTCAGGTCTCACTGTAGGTGTGATAGCGGGGTAGCATATACCTCAATACTGTACTGATTTGTGTAAAGTATTTAAAATTCCTGAGGGATTGTTGGAGTCTTTTCTAATGTATTTATGATTCTAAAGTTCTTTAGTGAAAAGCTTGTATATTTCTTTGGAGAGGTCGAAGTGGCGTCCAGAAAGTTAATCACCTTAGCATTGCTGTTAGTGGTGATATTTAGGCCTTGAAAAATTTAGTAAGTTGTTTTCTAAGGCGATCTGTTTTTTGTGGGTTGGTATTACATAGGAGGATAACACCGTCATCTCTATACAGACCAGTGTCGTTGCTATCAAAATTATATCTAATTCTCCACAGTAGTAATATACCAACCAATTCACAAGCTTCCGCGGAATCAAACGCTCCCATTGCTACGGGAAGTTTGGGTTGTCTTTTTTGGTCCACATGGAATCATCGTGAAATAAGATGGTTTTCTGGGCTTGTTTGATGATGTTAATCAATAATCGGCATCTGCATATAATTTCTTGCATGTTCTGGTTAGACATTCTCCGAGGACTACTTTGAATTCAAAACTGTAAAAAAGACAACTATCCTCTATCTCTCCAAAGATTTCATTGCCCTTTAGAGATAACAAGGACAAAAAGGAGAAGGAAAACAAGGAGAAGGAAAACACCATTTCTATATATGTATATATAATTGCGTGTGTGTTTGTAACTTCCGTTCTTAATCGTATTAATAAAAAGTAACCAAATTCCTATTCTTCTCTTTATTCTGTTTTTATTCTGAATTTTCCCAGAATGGGGTTGTGGGGATCAGGACCTTATTTTTCCTGAGAGAAAAACATACGTCGATAGATCGTCAGTCCCAGTCATTATATTGCTATTTCAGTCTTGGACACTGTTGAAAAAGAAAGATTAATCTTATGTTTTATTTAATTACTCGTCTTATCACGACGATTAACCATATGCTCGTTAACATGTGTGGTCGTATCTTTTTCTGGCTTAGAGAGGGAAAAACAGAGAGATATGGATATTATAACAGGCTTAACCGAATTAAGAAATCGTTAGTTAGTGGGGTTTACGAAACTAGGTTATTTAACGCCGAATTGTTTTTATGGGGCAACCGATGAGAATCGGATATACTACGAAGTATTAATTATCAAGCAAACTATACAAATTAACTCTCGACTGAGGCGTAAGTTGATCAATGCTTATATCTATCTCATTTCCCAGTCTCTTCATATCTATCTATCTATCTATCTATCTATCTATCTATCTATCTATCTATCTATCTATCACTGGTCATTACCTGAATTAAATTTGGTGATATTTAGTTTAAAAGCTTTTTTTCGTCACATGTATTTATCAGGCCCTCCCAAAGCATTTCCGATTCTCTCATACTATAGTTTTTCAGAGATATTTTCCGACATTGCAGGAAATTGTATTAAGGCACTGTGTATGCGGAAAATTCTGCCGCAGTTATGGCGGTCAGTGAAATTAACTCACTGTATAACGAAACAGACCCTGCCCTATTTTTTGCCCTAATCGAGTCGGGTTGTGAATTGGGGGGAATTACCTCACAAAAAAAAAAATTCCATTTGGAAGTTTCAAAGCTAACTCACGAGGCGGCCCAGAAAATTAGAGAAATAATAATAAGTAAAAATCCGTATGACACTTTAAGGAAGAAACTATTTCCGAGGATATCTATGCTCCCAAGGGAAGAAACTGTCCCAACTTCTCAATGAGGGAATCATAGGAGACGGCAAACAATCGCAATTCTTACGCCGTCTGCAGCACTTAACCGGAGAATGCACAGATGACAGCTTAGTGCGACATATTTTCTTCCAGGCCTGCCTCCTATTTTTCATACGGTCTTAGCTTCGGTAGATAATGGGTACACCCAGAGAGAAATTGGCAGTGGTCGCCGATATCATAGCGGATGTAACTTCCACCCACATGATGTCAAGAGCCGGCATCTTGAATTCGGAGTCAGACCACTTAGTTAAAATTTTAGAAGCACAAAAGAAGTTAGAAACAAAAATAGATGAATTAACCAAAAGAATGGATGAATTAACGCAAACACGTGCTCCTAGTAGAAATCGCTTCTCCCGTCGTTCAGTGAAAAGGCGGAAGATCCCCCTGTGTATGGGAATAAAGCTTATCAGTATAGGCCACCCTGTTCTTTCAAGTCGAACCAGGGAAAAGACTAAGCTGGCAATCGAAGGCGACCCGGTGTACACGCGTTTCGGAAGCCTGTCGCCTACTATTACTGTCTAACCGCACTACTGGTATCCTTTTTTGGTGGACAATGGCGCACAAATTTCTCAGGACAGATTAAAGGGGCCTCAGAAACGTACCCTTCAGGCCATCAACGAGTCGCTTATCTAGACTTACAGCAATAAGTGCCTCACATTGAAAGAAATTTCACACATATTTTTTTACTATAGCAGATGTAGAGAATTCTATATTTTCTGATTTATTTTTTTGATAAATATGGTCCCCTTATTCATATCAACAGACGTTGTTTGATGGACCCTGAGACTAATATTATATCACCAGGATCTATTCACAATACTACCTTGCTATGTCTCGTCGTGGCAAACACCGAGGACAACCCTGAATTTTGCGAACTTTCAAAATAATCCGAGGGTATCACAAATCCGTCCTTCTATAGGGAAACATTACCTCACACAGTTACACATCATATTGCCACAAGAGATCCCCCCACACCGTTCACAGCCGCACCCGGCAACTGTTGACACCGGAATAACTGAAGGCAGCAAATGCGGAATTTAGTCAAATGTTAGAATGCGTGCGTGTATTTTAGTTGTGTGAGCCTGTCTTTCGATGCACATGCGCATTTGTGTGTATTCTATTTGTGTGAGCCTATGTTTCGTCGCGGGCACGCGCGTGTGTGTGTTTGTATGTGTATTCTATTTGTGTGAGCCTATGTGTGGATGTGTAAAGAAGAAAACTGCTTGCAATATACAACGCATAGCCTCGTTTGTCGCACGATCAGCAGCCAGTGAGAATCGACCTTTCAATAGTAGCGGTCACTCATGAACCATTATGATACCCTGAAGCGATTAAAGTAGACCTGATGCTATTTCCAAAATTGAACAGGAATTGATAAATATATTTCCATTTTAAATTCACTTCGCCAGGATCGCTGACATCCTGAAGAGACACGGCTCATAGAAGTTCCATCTTTTGGTTCCCTCTTTATCGCGTTCTCTGACAGTTCTTCTGTCTCTCTCACTCACTTTGTATGTTTCTCTCTCTCTCTCTCTAAATATCACTCATCTTCTATCTGTCATGTTGTATGTCTATCTCTCTTTTTCTGTAACTCTGTATATCTATCTCTCTTTCACACACATACAGTCAGTTTATCTACTTCTCTTTTCTCTGTTTATTTTTACATTTTTGTAAATGCCCCTTTCTGTTTTCTCTGTCTACCGCTCTTTGTCTCTCAGTCAATCTGTCTCTGTCTTTTCCTGTCTATATTTCTAACTCAATTTTTTTTTCTCCCACAAATGTTCTTCACAACAACAATTACAATTTTTCTGAATTTCAAACGCGACGAAAACCGAAAATTTCGAATAAATCCTATCATTCAACAGATACTTTTTGTTTATAAAGTGCCATGAAACTTCAAAAAATGGCGCTGAAAGTCATTTCAAAAACTTGAGAAAAGTCGCTTTTGTCCGTTCTGTACCAAAAGCACCCACGCTACTTATCTGATCTTTTGAAATTACCTGACGGTAGCGGACGTCACAAAATATTATCAGTTATTAAAACACATGGGATGCTTTTATCATCTTTGAACAAGGCTTTTTCTTTATTCGTCTCCTCCTCCTCCCCCTCCTACCTCTCGCCGCCGCTGCCAGTCTTATAATGTGCAAATTTCATTACATTCGAATTATTGCAAAGACTCCATCTTTGTGCGTAAAAGTCAGGAATTAAAAAAGATAAGCTGAAAACAACCGTGAGAAGTTCTTGAGTCTGCAGCAAATAAAGAAACGACATTGTTCCATTACGCCGTATTGATAAAAAGAAACATTTATATTTATACCTGCACGCATGTACACACACACACACACACACACACACACAGATATATATATATAATTGAAGCAGTCATATTTATGTCTATTATTAATTGCATAAAATACAGACCCTCTACATGTATGCGTATATGCGCGTACCCGCGAGTGTGGGAGTTCAATACAGGTCTTATATATATATATATATATATATATATATATATATATATATATATATATATATAGAAAGGTTAAAATGCCAGCCAACCTCGCAACCCGGGTTTCGACCGTAAGGTCTCCGCCGGCAAGTAGAAGGATGTACAAGCCAATGAAAACAACTCAACAACACTACATATACGATTTTGAATTATGTATTTATTACTTTTTGTTGTCTATACCTTTTAGGCGTGGGTATTTTCTATCTTCCTTTCACATTTCTATCCGTATATATATATATATATATATATATATATATATATATATATATATATATATATATATATATATATAATCAATTAGATCCTAGTAAGATCATATATTAGAACTGATCCACAGAGAATGTTCAATGTATTTATTATAACAGTGCATATAGGACTGAGGAGGACCGGCATAAGGCAGTACTCGTCAGAATAGACTATACCCGCATGAGGTGTATATATATATATATATATATATATATATATATATATATAAATAAATATATATATATATATATATATATATAAATATATATATATATATATATATATATATATATATATATATATATATATATATATAAGCAATTTTTATATATATTATTTATATGCTATATATGCGATCTATTATGACTTATTGGAAAAAAACTCAATATCTTTGATAGAGCTAAAATATTTATTTGGATTGACATCAATCTAACCATATATATATATATATATATATATATATATATATATATATATATATATTATTCATTGACACCCCAGACGCCACCAATACGAACCAATTTGGGAGAGTGTGATTCCTTCGTCCTTGTTAGCACATCCACCTAGAAGGAAAACTCTGATGCAACACATTAGCAACCGGTTATATTGATGTCCTCTTCTTTTCGGATCATTGCTTGTGTTGCTCAGTGAGTAGGATTGCACGATGTCATTGGGTACTCTCACTGGGTGGCGCGAATGGCTGGCTATAGCCTTAAAAGGCATGACTATTATAATGATTCAAAATATAATATTACAGATATAATGCTGTGATTAGTCATAGCTGCCGAGTCTATGGAAAACAATATTATTGGCCAAGCAGCGGTGAATCTTTGTCAGATGTTGTGTGATGGCCATAATTCAGTTGGTGAATGCTGCCATATTCCTTGCCCTCAGTTCTTCTTTAGTGTTACAAGGAGTTTTATTGTTCTCTCGCTCAATTGCACCCTACACATAATAATCATGGGTTTGCAGTCTGGGGAGTTAGGAGGCCAGATGTAAGAGGTGATGATGGTCTGACAGCCATGACTGGGTTCTCCTGCTTGTGAGGCATGGTGCAGAGTCCTGTTGCCAGACATAGGGTCTTCCATCAGTCACCCTCTTAACCCAGGGCAGCACTACCTCCTCGAGCCACTTGATGTAAGCCTCCGTGTTGAGTCTGGGGCCCTCACCAACAAAGTAAGAAGTTCTTTTCTTATCAAAACGATCAGAGTAAATATTCCGAGCTGCCGTGTCTTCGTAATCACCATTAGCCTCATTCAACTCTTTCCGAATCCCCTGCACTTTTCCCAGATTAACATCCAAACACTCTGAAATGTTTGTATCGTAGCTTCCGACGGGAATGCCAAGCAGTACAGCATACCGTTTTCAAATTTCTGGCGGAGTGAATTGTGTCATGGTGCTCTCTCTCTCTCTCTCGCTCTCTCTCTCTCTCTCTCTCTCTCTCTCTCTCTTGAGCGCTGAACTCCTTTCTGGACTGTAAAAGAGTTCAAGGCTCACTAACAAATAACAAAAACGAATAATGAGACATTCAAAGAACATAAGGAAAAGTTATTCCTTTTAAAAATTTATTCGTTTTATTTGCCTGAAGTAGCTCACGAGATCGGAAACTCGTGTAGAATAAATTTGAAGAATAAAATATATATATACCATAACAAATCCACACTATAAGCAAAAACGTTTACGGTTTCTCTCTTTTTTAATATATATGTGTGTGTGTGTGTGTGTACGCGTGTGTCTGCGTGCGTGCGCGCACCTTTCTTTGTGTTTCAGTGTTTCATTTAAGACGACATTTTATTAAATTTTTCTTGCATTCATACAAGTATTTTCTTTTCTGGACGTAGATTGTTTAAAACTGTCCCTCCAAAACATCTCCATATATTCAGTTAAAAAAAAAAAAAAAAAAAAAAACCATCTTAGGTTAGACAAAAGTTTAGAATATGACGAAAGTCTGATGAAGTAATATGGCCGAAAACGTAGGGAACGAAAAAGAAGCATTTTATTTGACATTTTGTCTATTTACTCAACCGCATAATGTTGCTCAAGGTCATAGTTGAATGGGCTCTTAGTGAAGCTCGAACTCACTATTCATTGACAAATTAGCCTGAGAAAAAAAGTTACATAACGCTATTTGGCTAGGTTTCCTTTTGTTTTTTATTTTATTTTATTTTGTTTATTTACTTTTGGTTGAATACATGCTTTTTTTGTTTGTTTGTTTTTTGTTTTTTGGTGTGGGTCACCAGGAGTCAAATGAAAAAGTTCCCTCGTGTCCTTTCAGACTTCCTGAGATTAACTTTTTTTGGCAGATCCATGTATTCCAAATCCTTATCGTGAAGTGTAATTCTTAATTTAGAATTCTGGGTGATAGTTCGAATTGAGAAGACCATCTGCAGAAAGTAGGCAACTTCCTTTCACGAACGTTTATTCTGCTTAATTTTGTTACGTATGAGTATTTCCATAAAAAGGATTACACAGGTTTTATTTTATTTTTTATTTTTTTATTTTATTTTATTTTTTATTTTTTATTTTATTTATTTTTTTATTTTTTTATTATTATTATTTTTTGTAGAATATGTTATGAAAGAAGGATATGTGAGAAAAATTTGAAACCGAAGGCGAAATACTCTTGTAAAATCGGGAGATATTGCATGAAAGAATATAGACGCTCTTATTTTGTCTTCTAGACTTCATAGCCCGATGTTGGATTCAGTTTCATCGTTTCGACCTGTTTTCTTTTAACTCGTTTCCTAGCCTTGATCCTCGGGGATTTTTCCCCCGAAAATGCTCCTGCAATTATCTAATAGTTCAGGTTATTTTGCAACAGAGTAATTATTTTCAGCGTTTATTTATCTTAATAGTTTGCTGTTGGATAAAGAATGTCTTTCAGAAACTAAGCAACATGCTGACTGCTAGCAAATGAGTTTGACATAGGCAGAAATAACATCATTATGTTGATCGTAAATTCAAAATGTAAGAAAGGAAACGAAAGAAAGAAAGAAAACAATTAAACCAAGGAAAGCAAGAAGAAAAATATTCACTATTAATTGTATGAAGACTGAATTCATGATTGTCAGTAAAAGAGACGTAGTATTAATTAATTGATTTGTTTTTTACGGTTTATCAACACTTTGTAGGTAATTTAAAGCCGAAATATATTTTGGATTGTAAGTATGATTCTTTTACTACGATTTCATTAACAACTCTTTTTTACAATAACAATGATTTTTTCCAGATACAAGTCCTACTATTTAACTCATATCTGGGGGGCTGATTCATACCTTTCCTATGAACATTTGCGCGTAAATAAATGTAATGATCACGATTGGAATTTGAACTCGGTTCTCCCTCTCTCCCTATCTTCCTCTTTCTCTTTTTCTGCCTCTCACACTCTCTCTCTCTCTCCCTCCCTCCCTCCCTCCCTCTCTCTCTCATTGCATAAGCTACGCAGAAATGACATAGTGTCGATAGAATATTCAAAACATAAGAAAGAAGCAAAGAACTTTTTTCTTTCTTTTACGCCCCGAGTAAGGCGTGAAGCCACTAGGATGCAGGGGCTTGCAGAAGATTTGGAGCGAGATGAGATAGGAGTGATAGAAGAAAGGATGAGGAGAAGGATAATGGGTAGATCAAGGTAACTGGAGATGTCGATTGACATTACATTTGAATAGTTGGAGATTATAGCTCTCAGGGAAACAGTAATTGGGAAGGGCGAGAGGTGCGAGGTATGAAGCTATTGGAGTAGAAGAGACGGCTACATTTAAAAGTTTCTACAGTGTAAGGGTGGGAGTGGGATGCCAGCCTCGTAGGGCGCTTGAATTCATGGAGTCTGGGAACCAGTGAAAGCAGCTCATCGGAGCAATTACCATGAAAGTATTTGTAGAAAAGACAGAGAGAGGCGACGGCGCGTCTGTGAGAGAGTGACTGTAGACGAGACGCCAGATCAGGGCCAATTATATTACATATCCGTCTCTTGATCTTGTCAAGAACTCCGAGGTAAACAGAAGGTGCCCCAGACCATATATGGCAGCAATACTCCATGCAAGGGCGAATGGTTGATTTGTATATTTGAAGTATCGAAATTTCCTGGCACTATTAACCAATGTAATTGCGGAAAGCAAAAAGAAAGAATTATCTGTTAAATATAACAAGACTAAATGAATGACTATCAACAAAAGCGACAGCCAATGTTGATAGCTTCAAATTAGGGACGTCTTGTATCAATCAGACGCAAAAATTACCTGTGTGTTAGAGCAACAGGCGACAGATTTTCTAACACGAGGTTTCGAAAGTACATAAAATAGCAAAAGTTGCCTTTCAGAAACTAAGCAAAATATTAATTGATCTGCAAATAAAATTAAAAACTAAACAGAAAATGACAGCTTAAGTTATATATAATATCTAATTTCCTATATGGCAGTGAATCTTGGAAAATTTCCTCGCTGGAGGAGAAGAGGTTGGAAGCAACAGATATGCTGCCGAATGATGAGAATAAAATGGATGAAGTTAAAAAGACATTTTAAGGAGAATAGAATCTAAAGAGAAATTAACAATTACAAAGAGATAGCTGAAAAATTTGGAGGCGCATTTAGAGGAAAGAATGCTTGGTACATGTAATGCACACAGGGACGTCCTAAACTACATAAACTACATCCACGTCCTGGGTAAGAAAATAAACTAGGAGGTTTTGAGGTGCGTGGAACCATCTCTTAATTGCTGATGCTTCCAGGTCCACCTTGACCCGGAGTGGTAGCACCTGTTAGGGTCCAAGCTATGGGTAAATAGTTAACCCCCAAACTCGGATCAAAACACTATGAAAGTGTAAAAACAGGTTTTAATAACAGAATTACTTTGTAAAAAAAAAATATTACCAGCAATACATTTTTGAAGAACAAATATTACCAGCGAAGGAAAATTCTTACCAGAAATAAATTTTTGAAGGAAAAAATATTACCAGAAATAGATTTTTTTAAAAGATTTTACCAACAATAAAAATTTTGACGGCATTAAATAATCCATTGAGGTTGATATGCCGTAAACCAAACCACACAGGGATTATTTAAGATAAGAAAAGAAAGGGAGACAACGGGGAACCTACTGAACGAGTTTGATTAAATAGATGACAAAACGAATACCACAGTGGTAAAGAGATGTAGTAAAAAGCAAGAGTTACTTAGAGAAATAAAAGACAAGAAAATGTGGAGAGCCATGATCGCCTTCTACCTGAAAGGATATAGGTGTTTGGATCTGTCCGTAGTCCGTTCAGTCGCTGCTTACTAATTCTTCGATTCGGCAGTCTCCTAATTCGCCTGTCTCCTATTCTTTATCATATAACGTCAATAACTGGCAAGATTCATTTTTGATTGATATTTCTTTCAGTATATTTTTTTACTTTTCATAGAAATTTCATCCAAATCGCAGTCATGGAAAAGAGTGAACGGTGCCAATCAAAAGTAAATAAATTCCTGATAAAACTCTGAAATCATTTTACCGAATATACTCGTGTATAAGGCGAGTTCTTATGATAAGTTTTTTAACGCAAAAAGAAAAGGCTTTCGCACTATACACAGAAAATTTATTTAAACAGATTAAAAATCATGAAATTTCGGTGACCGGTTGCACTGTACATAGATAAATTTTTAAATGTAAATAAGAATTTTCATCCCTATAGATTAACCCACACCCGCGGGCCAGCAGTAGCACACATTTAAGCAACTTTAGCAAAATAAGGCTAAAAAACAACATATGTATACAGCGTCCTTTTTCTTAGAATGACTTTGAATTATCATAACCCCACGTATGTACCTCACCTCACAGGCCACCCTGCATTATGTACCGGTAATACTGACAAAAATGTTGTCATTGGGAAGGCAGTACCTTTGTGATGTAGACACTTGCGAAACGAAGATGAATGCAATTTTGAAATGGGAAAAAGTCTATTCTTTATTTGTATACTGCATTTGGTGATTTTAAGTGGCATACATAGTTGATGAGATTTTGCTCTTCATGTAGCGAGAAAAAGGAATTAACTCAGGCCACGTAGGAAGTAGGTCTCAGGGTAAAGGAGCTACTGTAGTAAGGCATGAACAAAAACAAAATTATGGTTTGCAAATCTTCGTGTTAGATATTTTACTGTAAGTGGTTTTTATCACCATTTTGGGGTAGTTCTGTACAAAAAAGAATGAAGACGTTTTATTTGCTATAAAATATTTCCAGTACGTCAAGTACGGTAGTATTTGACTACAGTAGGCCCACTAGTATTGCTCAGAAACTGGGGTCGCATTATATAGGACCAAATGAAAAAATAGGTTTTTCACAAAAAAAAAAAATCATGAGTCGCACTATACATTTTTTTTAATCATTTCACCCCAAGCACGGTTATGAAGCCACTAAGACGCAAGGAGTTACTAAGAATGAAAGACAAACTGAGGAACATTACGGAGGAGAATGGACAATAAAAGAACAGTATTCAAGAAGACAGAAGATAATAATTATGCTACGTTTAAATCTTGGAAAATCAAATTTGACTAGAAAGCAAGAAACTGGAAGATAGTTCCACGGGTGGGAAGAGTGAGAGAAGAAACTCTAACTTTTTGCTAAGAATTTACGGTTATGAAATTTAAACTGTAAAATGATGAGACCTAACTGTCAATCTAGTACTACGCTTGAATTCATGAAGTTAGGGTACCAATGAACAAAAGCTCATCAGAACAATTGACATGAAAATATTTATAAAAAAATAGATAATTAAACGGGATCTTCACGGTTTACAATTATTATTGAACTTACTTAATCGGGACTTTCGAGATCTAAACTAACATTAATTTTGTTCAGAATCAACAGTTTATCAGTAGTGAATTACGGAACATTGTTGGTATAACTGACTCAATTTCTTTATTCTTGCAAGTAAAATACAGTTTACAAACAAAAATGCCTTTGGTAGCAAACGAACATTCTCCAAATCAGCCTTTCTATAGATTACCTTAATTTTGAAACAGTTTCATTAAAACATTATTTTTTTTAGAGAATGCATAGAATTTGAATATGCATAACAAAACTGGTGCAAGAATTCTATCTTCAGAAATTGACAATATATTACATATATATAGCTGACATGTTCCAACTTCGGCTTTCTTCAGTCGCACACCAGATGAGTCCTTCGTTGCCGAGCAGTAGAGGAAGTTTTGTGTTCACGTTATGCTGTTTTCAAAAAAATAAATGAAAGGGTCGAAGAGCAGCCGATTAACATCAACTCTTGTATGATGATTGGCTGAATTTCTATGGAAAAGTTAATCGTATTAGAAATGGCATATGGTGAATATCCTATGAAGAAATTCAGTTTTAAGTGGCACAGGCGGTTTAAGGAAGTGAGACATAATGTGCAGAGGTCACGTAAGTGAGCAACGAGGAACAAAACAGACGATGCATAGAGCCAAAGATTAAATGTGGAACTAAGAGCAGAAAATTCTGAGAAAGTATTTGGGACTGAAATAAATTTCCTCAATGATGCTGTCTCAAATCTTGCCGGAATGTTCCCGTGAAACCAGTTTGATTACCTGGTCATTATTGGTTGCTCTTACCGTCAAAGTACATCCTTTGTAAAGCTAAAGACGATAGTGAGGAAGTAAGTAAACATTGCTTTCACGGATCCACTCCCTGAATTATATTGTCGATTCTCGTATATAGGTACATGACATTCTATTATTCAGGTCAATATTTTCATAATAAAATCAATATTAACCAGATGAAGTGGGTAAAGTCTTCAGTAGATTTTTTTAAGCAAATAACCCCAAGCAAGGGGTTAAAGAGAGTGAGAGTAAGAGTAAAGAGGAAAGTTTGGTAAAAGGATAAATAGAAGGGCAGGGATCAAGGTAAAGGCATTACATTACATTTGAATACTGGAAGATTATAGCTATCAGGGTAGCAAGTAATAAAAAGGGAGTTCCACTGACGGGGGGTGCGATATAAGAAGCTGTTGGAGTAGAATAGATGGCTACATTTAGTCGTTTCGACAGTGAAAGGGTGGGACCTTGGTGCCAACCTAGTGGTACGCTTAAATTCAAGGAACCAGTGAAAGTAGTTCGTCGGAAGAGTTGCCATGAAAGTACTTGTAGAAAAGATAGAGGGAAGCCACAGTACGTCTGTGATAAAGTGACTGCAGATGGAATACCATTGCATATCCGTCTCTGGATTTCGTCTAGGACCTCGAGATGAACAGCGGGAGTTCCAGATTATATATGAAAGCAATATTCCATGAATAGACGAATGGTTGATTTGTAGATTTGAAGGATGGATTCAGGCGAGAAAAACCTTCTGGCGCGACACAGGGAACCAATTTAGATATAAATGAGTCATTTTGAAAAAATATTACTGATAATGATTTTTTGTGGGTGTCAGGTTTTAATCTACAAACAAAATGCAACATAACTTTTATTCATAAATATAGCCAAAAGATATAGGCCTTAAAAACGGATATTTAATTAACAGAGTTTACCTGCTGAATAAATAAAGTAATTATTATTTATTTTACATATAAATATAACATTCCTGATATTCTAAAATTTTATTAGGTCTCGATTTAACTGAGTTTACTTTTGTTCCATTTAAAACTGTCTGAAGAAATGTTAGTTTTCTGGATATTTTTGCCTAAATTTTGTTAGAATCTTATTTATTTATAAAAAATGACCTGCATTTATTTTATAATCACATGCCGGATCATAACCAAAGACCAAGGGTACTACGATGTGATGTAATGGTTAACAAGCTTGTCTCGCTAGATGAATTACGGCTAATTAGTGAGTTTGTTCCTCACTGGGTACTCCATACTTTTGACCTTGTACCACATTTAAGCTGCGCTAAAAATCGCCATAGACCTACGGCAAGTGACCAATGTTATTCTTTGTTGTGTCCACTTAAGCAAAAGAGAGCCAGTAACAAGAAAATGGGCAAAGCTCACAGAATATGGAACGTGCTTGTTGGAACTATTTTTTTTTTTTTTTTTTGCTTTCCTGGAAAGATGATGAACCAAAGATTTTCTTGATTTGTTGTTGAGTTCCTTTCTTTATCAGACCAAAAGCTCCATCAACAAAAGAATTAGTGTTTAAGTGTCACATTAGAATTATTATTATCACAGATTGCTGAAAGGGAGCCTTATTTAAATAAACAATTAAATCCTAGATGACATTTTTGAGGATCTAAAAATAATTTTATATAATTTTAACAACCGTTTATTGCGCTGACCATTCCGCTATTTTTCGCTTTTCTTTTTTTTTCTCTTTAAGAATTTGTACTGACTCAACGATCTTCTCTAAGAATTAGGAATTATTGTCTATGTTGTACGATGGTGTTTGAATTTAAAAATTAAATCAATTTAAATCATTGGCTGATGAACAGAATAGAAATCTCGAAAAGTGTACAAAAGATTCAATAAAAAATATATCATACAACTTTTGTCTCCAATTATATCATGTCGATATATATATATATATATATATATATATATATATATATATATATATATATATATATATATATCGCCATAAAGTTTTCTGTGCTCTTTTTCATTTGGTTTAGTTATAAATATCTGACTATACCATTCTTTGCCTCTTCAAAACACAAGAAATCATTATAAGGCAAAGAGGCAATTAGCGAACTCATAAACTCATCAAAGGTGTCTAGACACCAGTGAAGGGTGAAGTCCTCATTAAAACGACCACTTCTTTTATGTTTCATGTTCTTTAAGGTCGTGGGCGATCATGGCTTTCCACAACTTCCTGTCTTTTGTTTCTCAGAATAACTCTAACGCCTGTAAAGATACTCTTTTGTCTTTACGGTCATTGCCCATTTTTATAACTCAATGTCGTTACTTGCTCTTTCCCTTAATTCTAATGTCTTCATTATGCTCTCTGGGTATTAAGATTTCCAAGCCTTCTACCCTTATTATATATTAAGAAAAATTCCAGCTTTTTCATATTAGCTGTAGTTTCCTTGTAGTTTATATCCTCCTTAAAATTTCCTCGTTGCTCACAGGTTCTGTTATCTCTTCTCCCTAGCTATGGGTTAAATCGTAGAACTTATATCTGGAAACATATCATTGTTATTTTCAAAACAAAATGTTAATGAAATATTCACTTCGTAAAAAAATAGAATCGTTCTTACAATCCATAATATATCTCGGCTTTAAATAACCCACAAAAGGTTGGTAAGCCGTAAAATCAATCATTCAATCAACAAACACACGTTCTGTCCACTCTCTCACTTCAAATCTCCTATTCGTCTTTGAGAAAAGTGTCTAATATTTATTGCCATATACGGGACTAGAAATTATATTGGAGTCTAGTAGAAATTATATAAATTATATAGCAGTTCAGTAGAGTCTTTTTCTTCATTTCCGATTTCTTTATACTTTGTTCAGTCCTCAAGGACACTTGGCACAGTGGATAAAGGCGTTGGTTAGATCCAGTGACAGGACCCAAAGAGTGTGAGTTCAATACCCGGTTAAGGCAGTGGAGAACTTTCAGAGGGAAATTAACAGGAGATAACTGATAAATGACATCCATCAAACATGGCGCGTGGAACTAGAACAGTCCACCCCAGTGAGCGAAATAAAGGGTTCAGTTCGACATTCCAAACACCTGAAGAAGGCCGGAGCGTACAGCGGCTGAAAAGTTGTGGTAGATATGGCGAAAAAGATGAGGACAATAGCCCGAATAATGTAAATAATGTACATAATACCTCATCTCAGAAATATAGACAGACTCTTTCTGTGCGTCTTTGTAATTTTGGGTCACGCTTTCCGTCGTCTGTTCCATCACTATCCAGATAGTTACATTTAGTTACCTCCTTCATTTTGTCGTCCCCGATGTGTAAATCGTAATTTAGAATGTCTCTTTTGCTGACAACCTTGCATTTTGTGTTTTGTACAGTTATATTTTACCCCTTTCTTGCCGAAGCTCTAATCAACACAGTGCCATTTGTGAAACGTACGTTTTTTTTTGTATTTATATTCGATAATAATAAATTCTAGAAATCCTCTCGCTATGAAGGTTAAATCAATACGATAAGAAAACACATCTTTGCCGTATTCCTCTCTTTACTGTTTTTGTATTGACTTAGCATTTCTATCTTCACCTATGTTCTTTGTTCCCAGTAAAGGAAATAGAAAACAACTTCACAAAATGTAACGCGATGTATACAGGAATTAATCAATGTTGGCTAATTGCCAAGACATCTGTAGATAAGTCCCAAGATGCAAAGTTAAGGAGTCAAAACAAGAAAATACAGGAACCCACCGATTTTTTTTTTTTTTTTTTTTTTTTGCTTCGGCATCTCTTTTAATATGAATTTCGTTTCTCTATATGAATCGTCGATATGTTAAATGTTATCACTGAATGTATCTCTCAGGGTTAAGACATCTACTCGAAGGCTTTTGACGGGGTCTTGCATGTTGGCCTTCTCCACAAACTCAACTGCTACGGTGCCTCTGGTTGGATAGTTGACTTAATCTAATCGTTCTTAATAAACTGGTTATGCTGAACGACCCCACTTCTAGATCATTTCACATTAATAAAGAAAAGAAAGCATCTTCATCAACGCCCTTCTCGATGTCCTCAGTTTCCAACTAGGTGTATATACTGATGACACGACTATTTACTTTTGTCGTAATGATTAGTCCGATAGATCCATTAAAATAAGTATGGCAGCTTCTCTCGAAAATAACCTCCAGTCAATTCTAAACTGGGACAAGAAATCTTATTAACTCTAATGCCTCCAAAATGAAAGTACTTCCTTTTTATCAGCACAGAGAATAACATTACCCTCGGTCAGTATGGCTGATGCTAACCTTCAGGAGAACAACTCATTCCACTTTCTTGGTCTGACGCCACTTCATGTCTTACTGTCCTGAAGTGGCACAATTATATTGAATCAATTGTCAAATCTGCTGCTAAGAAGATTGGTTCACTGTTTCGTGCTAGACATTTTTTTCTCTTCAGAATCCATATTGTACATTTATAAATTTATCAATCCGCGCATTAAATATTGCTGGTTCTCTGTTTATATATCCCGAGATTCTTGATGAAATCCAAAGAAGAGCCTGTAACGTTATTGGCATCTCGACTTCAGTCACTTTCCTGTCGTCTTGACGTGGCTTCCCTCTGTCTTTTCTATAAATATTTTCATGGAAGTTGTTCTAATAAGCTCTCCTCCTTTATATATAGATTTTGTTCATTTTTGTAAATATTCATTGGGGTTTAGATTTTTAAATTGTTATTTCATTCCCCTCCTCCCACAGACAATGAATTGTACATATGCGGACTAGTTAGGATTTTCATAGAGACAATGAGGTATTATGGTGAATGTAGTAAGAAAGGTAAGTGAGAATGAGTTTAATGTTAAGATAGATGAAGATCGTCTTTTGCCCCATTCCCCTTTTAGGCTTTGTGTCATATTTTGTACTCTTACAAATAAATATCTCTCTGTAGCTTCGTAGCTCGACCTCGTGAATTTATTGACTAGTCAAAATATTTATTTGACTAGATTGGCAACTAGGTCTCGCCTTTTTACTGTTGAACTAACTCGATATAAGCATAAGTTCTAATCTAATGGTTTCTTTACCTGCACTTCAAGCTTTTAGAAATCTATTCCGATTTACTGTGTCTCTGTCAGCTACAATCTCTAAAAATTTAAATACAACGTCAATCGCTATCTTATGTCTTCCTGAATCCTGTTCTTTTATTGTCCTTTCTCCTCATTAAAGCCTTTTCATTCTCTTCCACTCTTAGTATCCCCTTCCCTCTTAATGCCATTATAGGCTTGATTGTGGTGAAATTATTAAAAAAGAAATTTGTGTGCATATCTAAATTGTTCGTTGCTCGAGCAGTTAACCACTTAATTTATATTTAAGGTTTGTGTCTTACAATTCAAATACTTTAAAGGTAGGATTAGGAAGTCAATGACCTCTGTTGGTTTAAAAAAAAGAAAACGATTATGTGTCATCGTTCTGGAAACAAAATATTCCGGAAAATCAGTTGTGCGTCTGTAATATTTGCAGTGTTATCAGTAATCGTTTAATTCGTTAATCTTGAGAGTAACGAATACGTTTTAGAAAGATAGGAACAAGAAAGAAGTTGATGCAAACAATCAGAATGCGAAAAGGGTAAATTTTATAATTTGGAAAGAGGGAGATGTAGTAAAAACAGTGAATAAACTTATACCAAAGCTCTATTGCACTTTACTCTGACTACTCATCTACTGACGAATTTTACAGGGTGATTTTTTATACCTCCGACATCTTAAGGGGAGCTAACTGATGATTTATCAGTACATTCTCCCCTACGTATTTTATTCCTGAAGAAAAATAAAAAGCATAAAAGGGGACAAAAATAACGTTTCTTGGCACTGCCTTAACTAACACACGTTTTTGAAAATACGTAGCATTAAAACGTAAAACGGTAAAGAAAGCAGAGTGATGTTATAAGTAGATATTAAAAATGTTATGAACTATTTTTTTAGAAAGATTTCTTTGAAATAGATGGAAAACACAAATTATTTAACACCATACAAACCTTCGCCTGCAATAAAATAAGTTTACAAAGAAAGAAAAATGAAAAAAAAAACAAAGAATTCTAAAAAATATATATAATTTCTGTCTAAATGAGCGAAAAGTGAATTTCGTTTAAAATAGTAAGCAAAACTAGAAAAGAAAAAAATTCCAGTCAAAACCAAGCACCAAAAACAAAAACAAACACACAGAAGTAAAAACAGAACCAGTGAATAAAGTTATATCAAGGCTTTATAGCACTTTACTCTGACTACTCGTCAACTGACAGATATTACAGGATGCGTTTTATACCTCCTAGATCTTAAGGGGAGGTAACTGATAATTTATCAGTACAGGAGAATTTAAAAATTGAGACTTTTAGTGACATTTAATATGGAACTCGACTCTTCCATTTTAAATTCCGAGCCGTTATCCATTAAAGCTATTTGTATATGTTAATTAAAAGAGAAATAAAGTATATAATAAACTAAGGCACAGGTAAGAAGCTGACTTCTGATTACGTGTCGTAGAACAACAAAAATATGGCGTCGCTGATAGGATGTTTAAGTCACTTGGACGCACCAGAATTTCGTGATAAACGTTTATGTAATTGGTCGGGCGGATTGGCTGCTTTCCATTTATAAAACACCATTGTGTCACTCACAATCTAATAGGTTTGCAGAAAGAATGGTGCAGACATTAAAAATGGAATTAAAAGCAGTTTCCCCAAGTAGAGATACTATACACGGTTACTTACCAAGGTTAATGCTTAGTTATAGTACGATTCCACATGCAGACATATTGCAAAGCCCATCTGCGTTAATGGGTAGACAAATAAAATCTCCATTAACAATGCTTTATTCGACAAATGTAAAGATATGGTATAAGAAAGACAAAGTAGCAAATCCTGAAAGAGATAATTTCATCATGCAAAGAGAACATAACACTACCATTATATCAAAGAAAGGAAAACTCCCAATGGTCCCTTCTGACCAATTAAGACCCAGAATTGAAGAGGAAGACATCATGTTAGAAGAAGACCTTGACAGGGACGAAAGGATGGGTTCTTCAGATCAGAATAATGCAGTAGAAGACGAACGAGACTATGGATTATAGTAGGAGTGACTCAGACACGGAAGAAGATGAGATGAGACCAAAATCTCCACAGGACATAAACAACAAGGGGAAAACAGTTTGTAGAACAACCAAAGGCATTGTACCACTTCGTTTCGAGGAGGTGTAGAGGATTGGTAACCAGGATTGTACCTATTTGTATATGTTAAGTAGACGAGATATAAAGTGTATAGTATACTAAGAGACGAGCAATAATTTGACTAATGATCACGAGTCGTAGAACAACACAATATAACATTCAACAATTCAAGAGGTAAAGAAAAAACATTCCTTCAATTTTCCTAAACAATATCATCTGCAAATATGTCGGGATTCTTTTTTCAAATTTCGATAACTTTTTTGCACGAGAAAATAAAAACTTAATTTCTATATGAAAAATACAGGTTTGTCATAAATCAAAGAGGAAACTGACTAACGTAGTTAACGAGTTTGCGTGAATGGATGAGAAAAAAAGAACAACGATATTTGATAAAGGGAAAAGTTTACTTAGAAACGAAAAAAGACTTTTTGCGGCAAGTTATGACCTTGCACGTCCTTAAAGGAACATGGAATATAAAAGAAGAATGCATTACAAGACTGAAGCAATCGATAGAGTATCATGTCTGTAAAAAATGCAACAAAACCGCTGTTAAGCATTCTCATTTCCTTTCTTATTGTCATATAATTTCATTGTGAAGATTTCAGAGTTTAGAGTTTGTTGAACAAATTAAAATGAAGATGATAAATAAGTTCATAATCATTTGAAAGGCGTTTTTAGCCAGTTCCTTTCTCAGTTTATGACATAATTTTGATGCTTTCTCCATCATTGTGGCTCGCAGAGAATAGCAAAAAAAATTGTTTATAGTTACTTTGTTCAAACTTTTTTTTCAATAAATAAATTTGTTCTATTAAAAAAGAAAATATAGTGTATATTAGAAAAGAAAGACACAGGTCACACCTCTGTTACGTCACAACACACTTTGCCTGCGTCATAACATTCACTATTTCTACGAAACTCACCAATTGTCTTGTTGACGTTCAGAAAAATTTTCAGTTATTAGTTAGAAAATAAGAAAATGATAAAAAATATTTATTATTTCGTAAGTTCAAATTAACCAACGAATAAAGTAACTATAAACCTTTTTTTTTTGCTATCCTCTGCTAGCTGCAATAATGGAGAAAGTATTACCTCGAACCATGGCCAGTGAGATACACCACAAGAGCCACTCCGAAGGAACGCCTTTGAATGAGGGCCAATATTGTTTGCAAAATTATACACGTAAGACATACGGGAATTTAATCTATTTCACTCCATATCTATCTATCTATCTATCTATCTATCTATCTATCTATCTCATATTCATATCTATCTATCTATCTATCTATCTATCTATCTATCTATCTATCTATCTATCTATCTCAGTATGTTAATATCTATTTATATATCTCAGTCTGTTCGTAGCTATCTATGAATGTCTTAATGCTTATATCTGCCCATTTCACTCTGTTCATATCTATCTATCTATCTACCTATCTATCTCAGTCTATAGTCATCTAATCTATCTTAATGCTCATATCTATTTGTCTCTCTTTCTATATACATGTATATGTATATATATGTGTGTGTGTGCGTGAATGTGTGTTTACAAAATAACTTTCTAGTAGTGAACGAGTGTTTATATATATATATATATATATATATATATGCCTGTGTGTGTATTTAATTTTCAGTTATTGTAATATTGTCACTTGATTAACAGTCGTCATATAGAAAGTTTTTAATTTGAAAATGTATTTAATGTATTTCATAAGTATATATTATGTCCTTGAGAAATGTTAACATTGCGGAACTGAGTCCTTCATTGATAAATATTATGAACCGCCATATAGCTTTACATGCTATACCATTTAGCTATAGAAGAAAAGAAGACGAAATGTAACGACTGACATTGCATTTACATTTTTGAAAATCAAAGGTTTTTTTTTATTGTATTTTCCTTGTTTTCGAAAAAGTTTGTGAAAGAAATTGGGGAAAATCTATCCAAAGTTCATGTTTTTAATTTTAAAAGTCAGAGATGAATAGACTGAGATAGATAGATAGATAGATAGAACGCTGGCTATATTTCTATATCGAGGGAAAACTGAAGTTTAAATTTAAATTTCAAATGTTTAGCGTTCGATTTTCTTATCTATAATATCTAACCTAATGTATTCAGCTTTCTGCCGGCTTGGTTTTTCTTTTTATCGTCGCTGTTGTTTTTAAATATCTCGCATTTTAATTGCAGTAAGTTTATTTACATTATTTACGTTATTCGGACTATTATACTCATCTTCATTGTCATATTCACAATGTTTCGGCCGTTGTACGCTCCGGCCTTCTTCGGGTGATTGGAATTTCAAACCGAACCCTGTATTTCGTCCACCGCTGTAGATTGTTCTAGTTCCACGTGCCATGCCTCTCCCGGGTGTCTCAGTTATCTCCCTTTAACTTAACTCTCCAAGTTTTTTGGTTCACCACTGCTGTAGCCAGATATTGAACTCACAACTCTTTGGGTCTAGTCATTGGATCTAACCAACCCCTTTATCCACTGGGCTATATGTCACCTGAAGTAGGCTGGAGCGCACAACGGCCGAAAAGTTGTGAATATGGCAATGAAGATGACGGTAACAGTCTGAATAATGTAAATAATATAAGTAATCATAATACCCAATCTCAGAGATATAAACAGATAGCAGTAAGTTTGTTAGGAAAGGAGGTATGTTGATTTAACGTCGACGTAAATATGTCGTTGATGATTCAGAGATTAGTGCATTATATATATATTTGCCTTAATAAATTACTTTTTATTTAAGTCGAGATTATCGTCAAACGTATTACGATGATGTGTTGTCTTTATTTTGATTATAGTATAGTGGTATTAATATAATATTTTAATTCCACTTCTAGATATCTCACCCATGTATTTCTTGTGACGTTTTTAAAGTCCTTTCTGTAAAATCCCACTTCAGGTTTTAATTTGTCATTATTTTGGTTTTTGTGTTAGTAGCATATAGAATCCAAACAAAAGAAATCAGACAAAGTGGTAACCTTTTTATTGACAACACGTTTCGTCTTATTTAGGCCAGAATGAAAGAACTAAACTTCAGTTCTTTTTTTGTATTAAAACTGCTTATCTCTGCTGGGCTCTATACAGCTTTTGCAAGGATTGATGATATAATGTATGAGCCTGGTCTTAGGTTTATCGTCAGGAATTCTGAGATCAGTGCACTCTCAATGCATTTTCTTCTAAGCGAATCTTTTTCACTCCTGATAACACTGGTATTGCGATCATTGCAAAAGAAATAGTAGAACAATGCGGTATGCGGTTTGGTGGCGAATATCAAGCAGAAATTAACGGTTTAAATACAACACAAACACACAGATTTGTCTTTCATTCTGACCTAAAGACTCCTACCTAGCAATGGTGAGACTCATTGTCAATACAATAAAAAAAATTTTCCACTTTGTCTGATTTCCCAAAACTTAATAAAACTTTTATCATCAAAATTTTTAAGAGGAAAGACCAAATGATTTTTTTTATTATTAAATTATATTTTTTTTTATCCTTTATAAAACGTTCGAAATTATGGTTAAAAATCTTGTTTTTCTTGCATCCACGGGGGACCAAAGATTAGTATTGGAGATGTTACCGTCAATTTTTGAGGTGAAGAACACACTGATTTGAAAATAATTGGAAAACTGAAACTATTGTCGGATTTAATGAAACTCTCAGAACTTATTCGCAAATCAATGAAATTATTTTTGGAAATGTTACTTTTTAAGAAACTTTTATAAAAATATTTTTTTTACATCTGTTGCCTCCCATAGTCGCATACACACTTATTTAATTTTATGAAATTTCGAAAAATTAATTTTTGTACCGATTAATGTATATATATTCGTTAGAAGCACAAGCCCTTGGAGAATTTAAATCATTAATTTTATTTATTTTTTCTTGTAAAACCGGACCCTTTGTTACAGAAAATCTCTGAATCATAAAATAAAAAATGCAATAAACTTAAAATATTATTAAATTAGAAAAGCTTTTAATTGCTTTTATGAATAACATATATTGTGGACATTATTGTCTTTAAAAAAATTTCGATAAATAAGAATTACAAGAAATGTATTCATTTTTTAAAATTTATAAAGTTTTAAATCTTTTAAATTTATGTAATAATTTTTGCCGATTAGGTGATAGTGTTATTAAGTAAAAATTATATTTACTAATCATACTACAATTCATTGAACACCAATATTTTTTTTTTAAATTTGATACAGTCGAATATACGCTATAGAAAATAAGAACAATTACTATAATAAATCTAAAATCCTAGTACTTGAAATTCAATAAAGCATTAGATTACGGAAAACATTTTCCTAAATTCTTAAGATTACTGTATAGATAAAAAAAAATTATATAAAAAAGGCGCTCATGTTATATTCCTCAAGTAATTACTTGAGGAATATAACAAAGCGCCTTTTTTATGTACATAATATATATTTAATTGTCAGTCAACCTGTCAATACCATAAATAAACATCTACCACCGTGTTAAAATGTATTTCTGCGATATTTGAAACTTAAAGTAAGTAATATTTGTTTCAAATCAGATTAATTAAACTTTAAATCAGCTAATAATCCTCAAATAAAATTTCAGAAAAGTATATTTTATTTTTGAAAGATTTAAAAAAGCGAATTACATTGTGATGATAGATGGCTAAAAATGGTACGAAGATCATTTCAAAACCTTTCCTTCCGATCAATTTAAATTAGTTTCGAAATACTGGAAAGTATTTTGCTTATTGAAAATATTAAATTTAATCTATTAGCTTGAAATTAAAATTAAAATAAAAACTTTACGAAATATTTTTCATTTTTAAACCTGAGTTATGGGCTTTCAGTGGAAGTACCTAATTAAAATTTACTTAGTTTTTGAAGTAGTTCTAAAAGAATTGATATTAAGTTTAGATAACTGCTCTTTATGACTCGATATGTCAGACTCTATGAACGCAACCTTGAAAATAAATAGTCAATTTTTTTCCACGAAGTGGCTCGAGACTAAAAAGAGGAATAAAACGAGTGACATTTTCACTTTCTCACGTGTTTCAACAATGCGATCTATTTTTTTTTTTTTCGTATACTACGTAACAAGCGAGATAAGAAAATCAAACACTAAGTGAATTCAGAAGATTTCCTTGACGTCACAAACGCCAAAAGAATATCGTCTGCTTTCGACGTTGAGCAAACACTAACTCAATTCAAGGTCAACAGCATTGACTTCGAAACTATTTTCCGGAAAAGGCAACGCATTTGTAACAAAAAAAAAAGATACCATTATTTTCTCAATGTGGGGTTTTGATAAGGGCGTCGAAGCAAGTAACACCTCGGTCTATTTTCTACTCCCCCCCTTTCCGATACCTGTGTACGTTCACGTTTAAAGTGTTTTGTATAGACGATCTATGAGGGCCCCAAAACTCAGTTCTTACTGCTGAACAGCGAAACTGTCTCCACGTCAGATTTAATTATGATGGGGAAGAACTATACAAGAAACAGCCCCACCTTTCGAAAGAACTGACAATACAGAATTGGAGCGAAGAGTACCACGAAGATTCCAAACAACCATTTTGGACTCAGAATTATCATTCCACAAGGAAGCTAAAGAACCCAGTCCGACCTGGTATTTAACCGCACACAAGCACATTTTCATACCCCCACACATAATATATATATATATATATATATATATATATATATATATATATATATATATAATGAATCATTCATACAAAAAGTAAATTAGTAAAGTTAATGAGATAAAATGGCGAATTCACTTCCCTAACTAAATTTTAAAGATGCATTAACCCACTAACCACTCGATGAATGTTATGATCCTTGTTTGTTTTTTTTTTAAATTATAAACTGTATTAAGTCTTCCTTTAATATGCAAGTACTTTCGACCGGTTCTCCGGTCATCATCAGGCATGGAAACTATTTTGTTTTTGGTAAAATTCAGGTAGCATCCGAGACGAAAAAATATAATGCAAATCAAAATATGTTTTTTCTTTTGTATTACGGATAACTGATACAAACTTGTGGAGCGTACAGTTGCAACGCTAAAGTTGAATTTTTAAAAATTTAATTGAGAGCGTATATATATATATATATATATATATATATATATATATATATTTGTGTGTGTGTGTGTGTGTGTGTGTGTGTGTGTGTGTGTGTTTTAATATATATAGAAGGAATGGGTCTTTTATTTATTAATCTGACAAATTTAATCCCTTTAAACGTTATTTTAAGTAGTTACTCATATTTGAGTAGACGCTTTTATATCTAATTATTAAAATATATATTCATTTATTTTCATTTGCCGGCCTGAATATTTGAGAAATCTTATTAAAGAAAAAGAAGTTAAAGGGCGAAACTTTTTCTTGAAAAAAATTTCTCGAATATTCACGTCGATTTTACCAATAATAGAAGCCTTCATAATTACAAATAATGGAAGTCTTCATATTTGCAAATAACAGTAGCCCTCATAATTGAAGATAATGGAAGCGACTAATAACTTCAAAGAATAGAAGCCCTCATAATTACAAATAACAGTATCTCTAACAATTGAAAATAATGGAACCGACTAATAACTACTAAGAATAGAAGCCCTCATAATTACAAATAACTGTAGCATTAATAATTGAAAATAATGGAAGCGACTAATAACTGGAAATTATAGAAGCCCTCATAATTACAAATAACAGTAGCCCTCATAATTAAAAATAATGGAAGCGACTCATAACTGCAAATAACAGAAGCTCTCATAATTACAAATAATAGAATTCCTTTTAATTACAAATAACAGAATCCCCTATTATTGCAAATAATAGAATCCCCTATAAATGCAAACAAAAAAATCCCCTATAATTGAAAATAATAGAAGGCCTCATAATTACAAATATAACCCTTAACTGCATGAACGACGAGTGGCAACGCTCTGGCCTTTTTCGGTATTTAAAAATAAACCTTTATCTCAGCAGCTTACAAAACATTCAATTGTAATCTTATTTCGATGTTTGGACTGTGTGTAGCAAAGTTTTTTCAACAACTGCCCTTGAACATATGCATACATTTGGCATTTTTATTTCTCCGCTTAATTTATACAGTAAGATTTTCTAAAAGGGCCATAATATAGAGTAAGACATATTTTTAATATTTAAATGTTATTCTTACAGGTTTAAAGTACCATTCAACCTTCTAATAACTAATAGACTATACGGTATTTTTACAAATAAATATATTGGAATTTAATTTACTAATTAATGATCAAATATAAAAATGTATGTTTCATCTCTATTCTTTATTATTATTTGTTTTCAAAATTAATTATTACTTAAGGAAAATATTTGACAGTGCCTACAAAAAATAGCTATTTCATTTCTTTACTTTAGTAAATTTTTATTTTTCAGAAACTTGATAATGTATAATTTTTCATGTATGCACAAAAGACATGCGTCATTTAATGACCTACAAGCTCTAGCTTTTCTTATTAATTTCCATTTTACGCTTAAATGCAAATTGACAATTGGAACGATACTATGGATTTTATGTTTAATTTTTATAATTAAATTTGTAAATTTAGTTTCAGTTTTGAAACATGGAAATTTTCTCTGTCGTGATGGAATCATATTTTTAAAAAGAAAATAATTATAGTATTTTGCTGTGGGGTTGATATCAACTTGCTTATTATCTTCTTCGAGTAGAACATGATTTTTGGAAATGCTTGTGATTGGTTAAAATTATATAAATATGATTTTTTTTGTGTTGTAAAATGAAATGCGTTTGTTTGTTTTGGTAATTTCTCACTTGGCAGTCAGTGTACATATCCAACACAAGCGATTGACATAGTCAAGACAAAGTGATAATTTCTTGTGGATTGCACATTGCCATATACCGGGTGTAGCAGTAAAATTGCCAAAATCTTGTAACAGCATGGGATAACTGTCCATCCCACAAAATGTTTAATATAAAAAAAAAACACAAAATTACTTGAGTTTTTTTCTAGGTTTTCAGATAAGACGTTTAGCCATCTTGACACCATTTATCACTGCAAAACGCTTTGAGTTATTCAGCTAGAAAGAGAACAGGTTTAAATCATTTTGTGTGTATTCTCAAGTGAACAATGGTGAGACGAAAAGGATCATTCAGGCCTTCTGTAATGGTACCAACATTCATAATCTGGCTTCGATCTTCAAAGTCCATTCAAGAACCATCAAAAGAACGGTGAATAAGTTTTAAAAAGAGGGAACAGTAAAGAGGAAAACTGGGTCAAGAGGTCACAACGGTAAAAGGGGTCATCATTTCAACTTAGAGCTAAATACATTCTTATTTTTCAAAGTAGAGTCCAATATTTTTATAAAATCTTCGGAGAATTCCAGTAAGATATCTGTAATCATTTCTAAGCTACAACAGTTCAAAGGTTAATCTGACAGTTGGACAATTTTTGGTGTGACACGATTTGTACAATTTTGCTGTTTAACCCGGTACACTTGCGTGCAAAAGTTTTGAGAAAAACACCATCAAAATGATCATACGCCTTTATTTTATTAAGATGCTTGTTTAGCAGCATGCTTTTATTATTAGTGTCAGTGGACTTTGAATATTGGAAAAATAAGTTTTTGCATTTTCGGAGCTGCCGTGTAACAAGTTACACCGCTTGAAGCTGAAAATGTTCATCCAAAACTATTGGGCCAATGAAAGATCTAACATGGCAAAGTGATAATAATATGCAAATTTCTAAGAAAGATTTGTTCCATTTTATTAATATGGTGATTTTCTAAGCGTAGCTTAGATGTGGCACAAGCCCGAAAGTATGGGGAACACTGTGAGGATAGAACTCAGTAATCAGTCGTAATAGTTCTAGCAAGACAGGCTTGCTAGGGATTATACTACGTTGAGGTGTAAGGCAATTCATTAACGTTGAACATTAGCTTATTTTTTTATACTGAAAGTTTTTGAAATGCAAAGAAAAGCGGAAGACTGCAAAAGTTAGATAAGGGAGATAACAGAAAGATTCTAAGAGACTCGGTTGGCAATAAAAGTTTTAACAACCAGACAAGTGAGGGGGTGGGGAATTCAGACTTGACAGTGAGATTTTAGTTGATGCACTACGCAGATTATTGCGAAAACAACAACCGGGACGGTCGTATAGCAGCAAAAACACATCATTAACCTCGGCATATAAGATCGAAGAACATCTAACATGAGAAGCTGGAAAGTTGCAAAAAGTAATTTTAGAGATAAATGCAAAAGACCTACATTCAAATGGAAGCGAATATGTAATTAAACCAATGCGAAAATAGGCGCCACAAAGACGGTAAAATTTGATAGTAGACACGTAATGGTGTACGGGTTGCAGCAAAAGCGATGGTAAGAAGAAAACTGGTAAAAGTTGAAGAAAACCTAATCATAGAAATAAGATATTAAAGCATGTTAAAAATCGATTCATAATGGCAGTTATGTTTCAACACTACAAATGTTTCTCCTCAGGCGACGTTCAACTACTATCTTTATTCAAAAGATAATTCTAGCACATTATCCATCCCATGTTGGCATTTATTTTTATTTATTCTTCTCAGATAAGAACTAATATATTTAAATCTCATCGCCTTTTTATTTTGCATCACATTTCAGTTGGTGTGTTTCCTAGCCTTCTTCAAGCGTATGTTGAATCCATTAATGTTCAAACCGAACCCTTTCAATTGCATATTCAGCGTATGTTGATCCTATGCTTCATATTTCATCCCCGAAAATTGAACTCACAAACCATCTGTGTTAGTCAATTTCGCGAAAACGATGCCAACGTTGGAGTCATTTGGGATTGGTGTAACAGGAGATCGGTAGATTTGAACTCATAAATCTAAAGGCTTTCTCTTTGCTGTTTACTCGCAAGTTTTTATATATTTTGCTGTCAGACTTTTTCTTAATAATGCCATCAGCAAAATCGATATTCTTTGACTATTTTAATGAAATCAATTCAGAAAATGTAATATCCTCGTGTCTACAGGCAATCAGGATAAAAGCTATAAACGCCAGATGCAAATCTGACATATTAAAAAAAAGCTATAAACGCCAGATGCAAATCTGACATATTAAAAAAAAGCTATAAACGCCAGATTAAATGACATATTAAAAAAAAAAATATAAACGCCAGATGCCGTCTGACATATTAAAAAAAAGCTATAAACGCCAGATGCAAATCTGACATATTAAAAAAAAGCTATAAACGCCAGATGCAAATCTGACATATTAAAAAAAAGCTATAAACGCCAGATGCAAATCTGACATATTAAAATGAGTGGCAGCTTATAAAAATGTTGTTTGTCATAATGACGATTTGCTCAAGACATCTTTTGTATTCTGTGACGTTGGGAGCTAAACACAATGCTCAAATAATTTCAAGTGGTTTGACCTTTCTTTTTGTCTTATTTGGAGAACAACAATTAAAAGTCACCTACACTAGCAAAGTAGGTATGATATTGAAAATTTACATTTTGCCTCGGATTTTAACATCAGTTTGATTTTCTTTCTTTTTCTTCTGTTTTTCTTTCTTTTCTTTCTTTGTTTTCTTTCTCTTCTTTCTTTTCTTTCTTTTTCTTCTGTCTTTCTTTTCTTTCTTTCTTTTTTCTTGTTTTTCTTTCTTTGATTTCTGTTATTTTTTCTTTCTTTCTTTTTCTTCTGTATTTATTTCTTTCTTTCTTCCTCTTTTCTTTCTTTTTGATAAATGCTTTTATTTACACATTTTTCTACAATTTCTTGATACGAATCTGTGTATCTAAATAATTCATTTACTTTTTCTTACAATTTTCCTTTCATACATTTTGTTATGGTATCAGCAGCATTTTGCCGCTAGATGACGTCACTACACCATAACTACCGTATATTATAAACAATTTTGACTACTACAAATTAAACCTTTAAATTAATTATAATGGCATAAAAATATCCAAATTTTTTAACAAAATATATCTTCCCGACACGATAAATATTGAAATTGCCTTCATACACCAAACCTGTCAATATTCTTACTTGTCAATGTAAATCATATTTGTCAATGTTCAATAGTTCAGACCTTTGCAGCTAAGACCCACCATGCCATGCATACAGTGTCGACGAATCATCTTCATTCCTTTCGTATTCCATTTGTAAGGAGCAAGTTTTCAAAAACTCATTACTTTATGGAAGAGACACTCGGGAAGATGGTTCGAAGATAGCTACAGTCGTAACCTCTTCAGGTCTAGAGTTATCCGGCATCTTGGTGCTATATCAGTGACAGCCGATATTTTGATAAATAGAAACATCTGAAAGTTGTTTCAGATGTGTATTGTCCTGATGATTGTCAGCTAAGTGAAGATGACAGGACAAAGAACAATGAACTCTATAAGACAGTGGTCATTACCAGCCGTAAACAGGGAGACCCAGAGAAAGTCAGGAGAGTGGCGAGAGATCGCCTCATAGCGACGCGAAAGGAGAGACACGTTCGTTAGACTGTTCACCCCTTCCCTCGCATCGATTCATTTCTACCTTACTCGTCTACAGCAGAACGTTGCAACAGAATAGGATTTGCTTACGGCTCATAGTTTTATTTTGCGTATGACAATCAGGCCAAACAGTTATTTTTTAAGCCACAAGCAATTGACTGAAGGAAGCTGCACCCTGAGAACGAACCTGGTACCTGGTCTGGACTGCAACGTCACGATCTTCTTACAACAAGCTCATTCAGTAATTGGAATCTTGTCCTGGGTGAAGAGTAAAAATAAAGATACTAAAGTTGTATTTAGTTCAGTTTTAGGATCTCAATAAGGGAAAGAATTCTTTCGTAATAATCTGCAAGAATATTATTAACCTTGGCCTTACGTCTGACGTACAAGTAGTAATACATTAATTGTAAATACGTGGACATTATGTAAGTAAATAATATTATTTTACTAAGATTTAATAAGTATATGGCGACTGACAGTTACTCATTTTACTGCAAAAACACAAGTGAAGTACATTCAGATACTCATTTTACTGCAAAAACACAAGTGAAGTACATTCAGATTCACTTCACAATGTCTCGTAGTCCGCATGAAATTTCGATCGAGATTGTATTGTTGGTTAGTGTGAAGTTAAAAATTAAAAGTTAAAAAATGGAAACAAAACGGACACTTATATTTAGAAACAGTTGAAATTTCTAGGATATCTACTGAGAAAAGAAGACTTGGAAAATGTGATACCTATATGAGACACAGAAGACGAGAGCGACAGAAGGTAGCAGCAAGTAACCGATTTAAGTAGCTTTTGTAAATATATTGCAGAACAGGTAGTAGAGTGAGTAGTAAAAAGAAAAAAACATTGCTAAGAGCTACAAAAACTAGGAAGTTGTGAAGAGGCATGATCTACAACGTAATGAATGAAAATAACACATAGAAGAAGAAGCATAAAAGAGTATAAACTTCTTTAAATATTCCATTTTTACTGTGAAGCACGCAACTTAAATATAATTCGCTAATGAAGGAATATATCTATCTATCTATCTATATATCTATCTATCTATCTATCTCATTCTCTTCGTATCTATCTATCTATCTATCTATCTATCTATCTATCTCTCTCTCTCTCTCTCTATCTATCTATCTATCTATCTATCTATCTCTCTATATATATATATATAATTGAACATTGCAGTCAACACTCAGAGGTGGCAAACTGTTTTATGCTAAATGTTTAGCGTGAAACAGTCTGTCGCTTCTGAGTGTTTATTAAAATGTTCTTTTAATATTTACACATACGCTCTATCTCTGATATATTAGCACTTTATCCCATAAATATAGCATACCTTAAAAATATTTCTTCATATATATATATATATATATATATATATATATATATATATATATTTAATAATGAAGGAAAAGAAATTGATTGTCATTCGCTCGAGCCAAAGACAATCTTCTTTTGCACGACCAGACGAGAAATTGAAACATTTTCCGCTGCAAGACGAAGGGTCAGTAGAAATTAGCCTGACAACAGCAGCATAGTACTTTCATGACATAGCTTATTGTTTTAAATCACACAGAAGGTGGCCACTTCTTTAAGCAGCCAACCAGCAACAGAGAAAACAGTGTACAACTGAAATCGTGGATAGGTACTTGGACTTTAGGCACAGTGTCACCTCTTCATATAATCCATCTTTTTTTTATCGTTTTCAAACAGCAGGTTAGTATGCGTTCGCAAATGTTGGTTATTTGCACAAAAACCACGCCTCTTTTTACAGAGGATTGAGGTGCATGTCATAGCAAATACAGACCCATGAATGTCGGCTTTCAAAAAAGTAATTACGCCTGTATCAGATCTATCCTTCGATATAAATCTTATTAAGCATGTCTCGGCTATTTTCGGGAGTGAAAAAACGAAATGATAAACTACATATTTTGAAAGCAATGTAGCTGGAAATCCCAGAAGTGATGATAACAGAATTATTAACTTTCGACGACTAAATGAGTTAAAAACTTCGAAAATAGCTAAAATTCACTAAATATCAATTTATATAATAAAATATCGTTGAGGTTTTTATTGACTTTTGTCGCATTTCTCTATCAGCGTCTCTGCGGAGATAAAATAACAACAAATTGATTTCTCTTCTACTCTCTACAGTAAAACACTTGACTGCACGCGATTGAGAGTTTAAAATTATGGACCTTTAAAAAAATTTCTTTCAATATCTGCATACACACATACAAGCATGCATATATATATATATATATATATATATATATATATATATATATATTAAAAAAAAACAAAAGATCGTTGATGAAACCAATGGACAACTTGCCAAAACCAAAATCTCTTATCCATAAAGGTCTGGAACAAAAAATTAACTGAAAAAAGAAAAAGAAAAGAAGGCCTAAAGGCAAAATTACTTACTCAGTAACGCGCTCGAAGCCTAGATTGTCTAGATTTGCCGATACAGAACAAAAAAAATTAACAACGGCATATATATATATATATATATATATATATATATATATATATATATATATAATATGTTATAAATTATTTTATCTTCAACATCATCACTTGATAAGACACCGAGGGTGTTGAAAACAAATAGCTATTTTTGTAGTGATTTTATAACATATATTTATGTTATAATTTTTTTATATAAATAATAATATATCTGCTCTACTTTGTATTGAGCACTCTTTTAAGAATAGTAATTGTTGGTTATTGGAATTCATTCCGTATATACCAATTATATACTTGTATATATATATATATATATATATATATATATATATATATATATATATATATATATATATATTATGTCTATTTATTTTATTAAATTTTATATTTCTTGATCACTTTTTGATTTTTTTTAAATGTTTTTTCCTTTCTTTCTTTATTTCTTTCCACCTTTTCATATTTTTCCTTCCTTCATTCACCTTTCTTTCTTTCTTCTAACTCTGCATACACCGTTTGTTTTTCTTCTTTTATTGATCTCTAATTTCATTCTTTTAGTTCCATATTGTTTTCCTAACTTCCCATCCCGCCATTCTTGCTTATTTTTCTTAATTCTTTTTTCATTTATTTTTAATTCCTCTATCATTTTTTCCTTCTTTCCCTTTTCCCTCCGTCATCCCTCGATTATCTATTTTACTCTTTATTCTTTCATTTTTATCTCCAATTTCATATCCATATTTCTTTCTTTATTGATTTCAGTCTCATTTCCTTTATTAACCACTTCATATTTCCTTTCTCTCCTCTCAACTTGTGCCCCTTTCTCCTCTTTACTTTCTTTCTTTATTCTTCTTTCTCTCTTTCTTCTGTCTACCATGAAATATTATTGCTTCTCTCTTTCTTTTCCTTCTTCGAAATTACATACCTCTCAATTTCCTTTTCCCTTTTTTCCATTCTAGTTTTCTTCCTCTCTTATTTTCCTTCATTTTTTACTATGTTTCCATCTCACCTTTGTTCTTCCTCCTCCTACCCCGCCTTTCATTGTTCTTTTTCCTTCTCCTCCTCATTTCTTCCTTCTGGCCTTTGTTCTTCCTCCTTCATCTTTCATTTTTCGTCCTCCTCCTCTTCATTTCATCCTTTCATTCTGTCATATAGAAAGAAATAGTAAAAAATCAAAACCGAGATTCAACGTCACTCTGGACTATGAATATATTCTTTCCGCCATTTGTATAAATATAAATATCAGGCTACTGACTGGAATGATTATTGAAGAAATATCCATCCAGAGATTAGCCCGAAATTATTGTGTCCAATGATTATGCAGGAACTGATTTAGCATTTACCAAACTAACATTAAACCGTTAATACTATTCTTTATTTCAATGGAAATTTTGTTAATTACTTTTTGTGTTGTATTCTTTGTTCTTGTTAAGTATTTATTTGCTGTTGTAATTAAATACTGTTTTTAAAAACTGAAGTCTTGAATTTTATTCCTCAAAATATAAAAACAATTTTACTCTCATTCCTTCTTGTCTATATTCTTCCTCCTCCTTTGTCTTTCGTTGTTTTTTTTCAAATATTTTGTTTAAAAGACATAAAACCTTTCATTTCCACTTTTTATAATTCTCGCCTTTTTTTATTCCCTCTTCCACCTCCATTTTTAAAATATGAAAGTTTCATTCCTACTTTTTATTTTCATTCTTC